>JACEFZ010027432.1:0-400000 GCA_014155875.1 Cepaea nemoralis | reverse complement strand
CACTGTCTGTCTCTCGCCTTGACTGTACATTCTGTCAGGCTGATGTTTGTCCATCTCTTGATGTTATCTTCCCACTTGTATCGTTGTCAACCTCTTGCTCGCATGCCCTCAACCTTGCCTTCCAGTATGGTTTTTATAAGAGTACCATGTCTTTTAACGTGGCCTATAGATCTCCACAGATATCCGTCTTTAGTGTTGTGGGCCAATTCTGTTCATTTTTGTTTGTTTGCTTGTTTGTTTTTATTTTTTTTTTTCGATTGCCTTTGAACTAAAGCGTGGTACAAACACGTGCTATTATTTCTAGTAAACAACATAAAATGACACAAAGTAGTGCAGCTTTTTTATTTTTTATTTTTTCGCATATCCTATACAGGACATCGCTGTCAACATCAGCATGTTTCAGCTGATTGTTGATTTCTTGGCAAGATTACGCTCAGTAGTTTGCCATTGCTTTCTGAGCGACCGGCTCACATATTCCACAATTTACCGACGCGGCTAGAACCGCTACCGATTCTCGCCGTACGTCACGTTACTCACGAGTGTACACGGGATTACGGAGAAATACGTTAAACTACTAGGCCAGGTGAGAAGGCAGTGCAGCTTTACATAACAGAATTACGACACATACAGGACGTTGCGGCGATTAGCCTTCATCAGCAACCAAACACATTCACAAAACACAACATATAGCCAGGGAGATCTCCTGTGACTACATCAACACGTGACGACAGGACGAGAAGAATGAAAAGATGAAAAAATTAAAGCAATAAGAGAAAATTAAGATTGGAAGAAAATGTTCATACCTACCCCATAATTCCGAGCGAAAAGTATATAACTGCGAATATCACCGATGTCTTCTTTTTATACCCAACAGAGGGAGTGGGGTGTAGGATGATTACGGGACGGTGGGTGTGACGGTTCAGTGAGCATCCCAGGTACTGAAGCGGAAGTGGTACATTGAAAGAAGAGGGGAGGGGGCGAGTCAGGAAGGTAGGACGGCAACCTGTGAGAGTGATCTGAGAATGGTATCTGAGAAATCCCAGTGGATGCATCCACAAAGCATGAGTGGGTGCCAGTGAATGGGTAGGACCCAATGTGGACGAATATTGAAGAGCAATGGAGCGTGCACCCAAATATGATAGTGATACTAACCAAACTCCCATTCTGCACTCCTTTATGTTGCTGTGAGGCGAGTCCCAAAGTCAGGGTGGACTGATATGCGCGAGCGCACACGCATACATCCACGGCGCTCAACAGACATTCATACAATAGTGTACATGGACCTGTGCAAGGCACTACATGAGAAGACAGAGAGAGAGAGAGAGAGAGAGAGAGAGAGAGAGAGAGACAGAGAGACAGAGAGAGAGGGGGAGGGAGGGAGAGACAGAGAGAGAGAGGAGAGAGGGAGGGAGTATAAGAGAGAGGATATGCGATGAGTTATGCGGCATATGAATTGGGTATGGACACAGATATTGGAGGAGAAGAATTTTAGGGAGAGAGAGAGAGAGGAGAGAGAGAAAAAGAGGAGAGAGAGAGAGGGGAGAGAGAGAGAGAGAGAGAGAAAAGAGAGAGAGAGAGAGGAGGGGATGCTACGGTGACAAGGGAGAGGAGTAGAGTCGGTCTTATAATGCGATTCCACAATGTTTGCGACAAAATAGGCAAGATAGATTTTTCCGATTTAGGATGAAATCACCCAATAGTGTGAGAGGTTGATAGATCCGACACGGAAATGCAGGATAGGTAGAAGAGAAGAAAAGTTTAGAGAGAGAGAGAGAGAGAGAGAGAGAGAGAGGAAGAGAGAGGAGAGGGTTGGTATCGTTCCGTGATGTGCCACATGGTGATGCGTAGTAGGTCGGTCTACAAACTAGTACAATGTTTTCTACACATAGGTCTAATAATATTAGTACCAGTATGGTTAGGATCAAAACACCCAATCGTGGTTATGGGGGTATCTCCACACGGTAATCACATATATAGGTAGGCACATAGAACAATATTGTGTAGGAAAGGGTGATCAGACCGACCACCGGAATAGCAGGAGAGAGGAGCACAGAGAAGGAAAGTTTAGAAAGAGAGAGAAGAGCACATACACAGAGAAGACGCATGCAGCATATAAACAATATACAGTATACCATAGAAGCAACCACAGACAGAAGCAAAAATAGGTTTAGATATATATATATATATATATGATTGCATATAGATATCATATATCGGTTCTACAAATCGACTACTGTCGGACTCATACTGTTTTCTGACATAGGGTCAGTAGTTGTTCCATACCCAGTATTTAGGACAATCACCCAATGCGCCGTTATTGGGTTGTATAACATCCGACCAACGGTAATACACATGATAAGGGTAGGCACATAGAAGCAAGAATGTTCAGAGAGAGAGAGAGAGAGAGAGAGAGAGAGAGAGAGAGAGAGAGAGAGAGAGAGAAAGAGAGAGGGACAGAGAGAGAAAGAGAGAGAAAGACGCACATACACACATACAAACACATGCATGCATATAAACACATATATACATGTATACACATATACACAACACACACACACACACACACACACACACACATATATATATATATATATATATATATATATATATATATATATATATATTCTAGACGACCCGGCCCGGCTTCGCCCAGCACCTGGTGGGGAGCGTCTCATTTAATTCATATTCGGCCCCTGCTCCCTGTTCCCGTTCCCAAAAAAGAAGCCCGGCCCGGCTTCGCCCAGCCCCTGGCAGGGAGCGTCTCATTTAATACATATTCGGCCCCTGCTCCCGTTCCCGTTCCCAAAACATAAGACCAGGCCCGGCTTCGCCCAGTCCCTGGTGGGGAGCGTCTCATTTAATTCATATTAGTCATATAAACTCCCGTTCCCGTTCCCGGAAATATGGCGAACAGATTGGAAGAGAACAATCTTCATCATAATAACTAAATAGGGCAATCTGAAACTACTGAACGTAAACTCACCAAGATATCACGAAAACCCAATAAATGCTGGGATGACTGTATAGATGTCGAAGAGAAATAAAAAGATGAGTTAGAAAATTTTCACGTATTTAAAATAGATGCATTATCTTTATGAAAACTTTGACAATGCCTTAAAGATTTTATTATTATATATTATAACGCATATGCCTGTAGATAACTGTAGAGAAAAGGTCCACCTATTTGAGAAGTATGCAACAATTATTTTAATTACATATATAGCAATGCTATTAAAATTATGTCTCTTGCTATGACTTTTCTTAAGTTAAGTCCCCTCGCTATATATAAATTATAATGTAATTATAAAATTAAATTTTATTACGTAAATAACTGTTTGTAAACTAACAAACTATGCCGGTTGACAGGTCGGGAATGAGAAGAACACGTGTAGAAAATTTCATCTCAATCGGATGGACCGTTCGCGAACGCATAAATAACATACATACAGACATACATACATCATATATATATATATATATATATATATATATATATATATATATATATATATATATATATATATATATATATATATATATACCCACACACCTACACACATGTACATATACGCATATGCATGTATGTGCATGTATACATATACGTACATAAACATCCGCATATCCTATTGATTCATACATACAGAATATGTACTTGTGTATATGCGCATGCAGATAGAATCACATATTCAGTATAGTTGCTAACTGGTTGGGGGATTGTTGGGTCCGTAGGAATGGAGAGAAAGAGACGCGCACATACGCACATACAAACACATGCATGCATATATACACTATATACATTTATACACACACACACACACACACACACACACACACACACACACACACACACATGTACGTATACGCATTTACATGTATGTGCATGTATACATATATCTACACAAACATCCGCATATCCTATTGATTCATACATACAGACATTGTACTTGTGTATATGCGCATGCACACACAACCACATATTCAGTATAGTTGCTATCTGGTTGGGGATTGTTGGGTCCGGGAGGTATGGAGACAAAGAGAGTGCACATACACACATACAAACACATGCATGCGTATATACACATATATACATTTTTTACACACACACACACGCACACAGGCGCGCGAGCACACACACACACACACGTATGTATATATATATATATATATATATATATATATATATATATATATATATATATATATATATATATATATATATATATATACTAACTGGTTGGGGGATTGTTGGGTCCGGGAGGAATGGTGATATCATTATGGGTGCACACTGTATTGCGTAGGGAAGGAGTGCCAAGAGTGGTAATACGAGATGTCACAGGTAACTACTGGTTCGATCACTCGGAATCAGCCCGAGAGAGAAAGGGTAGAAGATAATTTTAGTAGAGAAAATAACTAGTTAGAGACAACAACAACAACACTTTATTTTCAAAGGGTTAAGAATTGGGCAGGCAGGCCCGTCTAACATTCTGCTCTTTTATCACTCTCTTTCACACAGTATACCATTCACACATCATTCAAGGCTAACTGAAAACAGCAACAATGTAAAAGATATGAATTATAAAGGCATGTGGAAAATGAAAAATCAATACTACACGACGCAGTAATAGTAATAACTGGTGTGGCACTTGTTATTAGCTATGTGGAATATACTGGCCTACCAAAAGGGGACTGGCTATTATACTAGCATTTTATTATTATTATTATTATTATTATTATTATTATTATTATTATTATTATTATTACTTCTATTATTAAGGGGGAAGGTAATCCGTACTGAGATAGTATTCAAATAATTTGCGATTATATGTATAGGGATTGGTGATGTCTTTTATTTCATGTGGAAGATTGTTCCACAGCTGAGCTAAAGATTGTTCCACAGCTGAGCTGCAGAGTACGTTAAGCTTGTTTTTTATAAGTCTATCCTAGGCTTCGGAATGTGTAATATATTTAATCGTTTACTGTGTCTAGCATTATATTCAAACAATGGCCAAAGGTAATTTGGGGCATTCCGATGTAGGATTTTGTGAATTAGTTTGGCCTTATTGAAAAGCAGACGTTTGCGGAGTGGTAGTATCTGAAGGCGTTTATGCAGGCTAGGATTGTCAGTTAAATGTTTGCTATAAATTAAACTCATGGCCCGTTTCTGGAGTGAGTAAAGTCGCTTGATGCTTGAATTGGAACAACCGCCCCAGATTGTAGAGCAGTAGTCAAAATGTGTCTTATGTGAGACGTGTAGAATATTTTCCTTGTGTCCACGGAGAGGGTGACACCTGGGAGGGTGTGGAAGCAAGAGAATGGGGAGGGGAGGAGATATATCTACTATTAGATGAAACTGTGTTGGGTGTTGAGGCCGTTTGGTGTTAGACACCCCATAGAGAATATTAGCCGGTTTTCTATATTTTTGCGATGTTGAGCACCAGATGATCAAGACTGGATGGCAGTGACCTGAACATCAGAAGCACCTTGATGGTTTGCGCTGTTGAAATGAGTGGAGACAAGATTAGGGGCGTGGTGTGGATGTCCAGCAGATGTTGACGGAATCTGTCAGCTAGTTTGAGGCCAATCTCACCAATATACTTCATATCACACCGTTTGCATATGATGGCATAAATTATGTTACGACTGGTGCAGGAATATTGTTCCTTGATGCGTAAACTGCTTTTAGGGAATAGCCCCACTAGGGTGTGTACCACATATGGGCAGGTCTCGCAACGAGGTCTTAGGCAAGCCTTAGTACCTAATTGCGATGGTGGAGGTGGAGATCCCTGTACTCTGTTGTGGACGAGTACATCTTTGAGGTTACGGTCACGTCTGTAGGCCACTAGTGGTTTCTCTGAAAATATCGCTCTAGTAGTAGGATCAGCTTGAAGGATAGACAGGTGTCGAAAGAGGATATTTTTGACTGAAATATTGTGCGGATGGCAGGTGAGAGAGAGAGAGAGAGAGAGAGAGAGAGAGAGAGAGAGAGAGAGAGAGAGAGAGAGAGAGAGAGAGAGAGAGACAGACAGACAGACAGACAGACAGACAGACAGACAGACAGACAGACAGAGAGTACCGGTCGAAGGTTTTATGGTCTAAGCGCAGAGCTGAGAGCCTCTGCGAGGCTAATAGGTAGAGCCCGGCGGAAGGTTGACGATGGGGCATGATCATGATAGCCACGGAGTCTGAAGAAGTCTAACATTTCCTGGGCCCTGTGGCGAAAATCCTCATCATCTTGACATAGTCGTCGAAGACGCACAAGTTGAGAATAAGGAATTGCGTTACAGGACGGGGGATGAGAAGGGGTGTAGAGTAGAAAGGCGTGGGAGTCTGTCGATTTATAGTAGACTGTCGTGGTGAGACCAGGAGTCCCAAATGGAAACCGTAAGGTCTAAGAAGTTGAAGGATGATGAAGAAATATGGGAGTTAGTTTGATAGTTGGATGAAAGTTGGAGAAGTCTATGAATGTTTCGAGATCCGCTAATGGCATACAAGTGACACCAACATCATCAATGTACCGCCTGTATAGTTCAGGGACTCTGCCGTTATATAGTTGCCATATCTGGTGCTCAAGGTGGCCCATGAAAAGGCATGCATAGCTAGGGCCCATTTTGGTACCCATTGCAACCCAACTAATCTGATTGAAATACTGGCCGTTAAACTCAAATGAGTTGAGAGTAAGAACCAGTTCAGTCAGGCGTAGAATAGGATCTGTGGCAATAGTTGGGATTCTATCAAGGAAGAACTTTAAAGCTGAGAGACCATCATTGTGTGGGATCGAAGTGTACAGTGAGACCACATCAAGGGTGAAGATATGGTACTCGTTGTCGCTATCGCGTGGTTTGTGTCTTTGAAATATTGTGGGAGATCACCAACCAGCGGTTGAAAAATGCTGTCTAAGAATCCGGATATGTGCTCCATAGGGCATGCACAGGCTGACACGATCGGTCTGTCAGGATTGTTCAGTTTGTGTGTTTTGGGCAGCATATAAAACGTCGATCTTCCCAAACAGCTGTCGTTGATATTTAAGGACTTGGCTGCTGGGAAAAGTAGCCCGTGTTGGATCAGCCTAGAAGTGGCCAGTTTGACCTGGTGGTTATTGTCGACAGTGTGATGTTTAGGGTGTGGTTGGTAGAAAGACCCATCCTCGAGTTGTGTCCTTCTGCAATGTAAAGATCCGTCCGCCAAACCAAGTTTGCTCCCCCCCCCCCCCCCCTTATCGGCGGGTTTGATGATAATGTCATCTTGACGTTGAAGCTGTGTCAGCGCTAACCTTTCTGCTGGAGTAAGGTTCGAACGTCTAAGTGGTGGTGGCCGCAGTTTCTGAATGTCAAAAAGTGTCTTCTCAATGTACAGATCGAGTGCCTTCGACGATCCAGGGCCAGGTGTCCACGAAGACTTAGCCTTAGCAAATCGAGAAAAGCAGTCCACTGAGGTTGAAGGGGACGGCACTGCTAGTCCTAGAGCTGAAGAAATGTCTCAGTCTGAGAGTACGGTGAAACCGGTTGACATCCTTCCATAATGTGTATCGGTGGACGGATGGGCGTAAAGAAATGAAGCGCAGGCCTTTATTCAAAATAGACCTCTCACAGTCTGAAAAATGCAGGTCGGGAGAAATACAGACTACAAGATTGATGGGCTTAAGGTCAACTGGCTGGGTTGATTGGGGAGTAGCGGGCAAGCGCGAGCGCAGATCTGCCAATTTGGACATAGATAGGGATTTGTATAGTGTATTATTGGAGGTATTGATAATACATCGGATGACACAATACAAGAAGTAATTATGGGTGGTCAACTCGCGTGGGCATGTTAATAGCCGTGTAATTTGAGACGTGAAGTCTAATAGTTGATACCAATAATTGGCTACTATACAATGCATACGACTAAAGGAACATTGTCTGTCTATCTGGGCCAAAAGTGTCACGGACTTGCTATACAAGTTACCTGCTGCGGGATGAGCGGGATGAAAACGCAAAGAAACGCCGCTAGGCACTATACGGAATCGTAAACATGCTTTCACAATATTAACATGGCATTAACATCTTTCAAAATAATCTTACTTTTCTGTGCCTACCCTTATCATGTGTATTACGTGTGGTCAGATCTTATACAACCCCCATAACACAAGCATTGGGTGATTTGATCCTAAAATACGTGGCATAACAATCAACCTTACTGACCCTGTTTCATATAGCACAGTATGAGTGAAGCCTCGTATTTATAGACCGACCTACTCCGCATACCCCATGTGGCACATCGCAGGAACGATACTAACCTCTCTCTCTCTCTCTCTCTCTCTCTCTCTCTCTCTCTCTCTCTCTCTCTCTCTCTCTCTCTCTCTCAACAATCTTGCTTCTATGTGCCTACCTATACCATGTGTATTACCGGTGGTCGGATCTTATACAACCCCAATAACACAAACATTGGATGATTTGATTATAAAATACGTGGTATAACAATCAACATTACTGGCCCTATTTCTTAGAAAACAGTATGAGTGAAGCCTCATATGTGTAGACCGACCTTCTCCTCACAACCCATGTGGCACATCACAGGAACGATACCAACCTCTCTCTCTCTCTCTCTCTCTCTCTCTCTCTCTCTCTCTCTCTCTTTCCTCCTCTCTCTCCCCCTCAAAAATTGCTTCTCTGTGCCTGCCCATATCATGTGTCCGCATACCCTATGTGGCATATCACATTAACTATACCCACCTCTCTCTCTCTCTCTGCCTTGCACAGGTCCATGTACACTATTGTATGAATGTCTGTTGAGCGGCGTGGATGTATGTGTGTGCGCTCGTGCATATAAGTCCACCCTGACTTTGGAACTTGCCTCACAGCATCATAAAGGAGTGCAGAATGTGAGTTTGGTTAGTATCACCATCATATTTGGGTGCACACTCCATTGCTCTTCAATATTCGTCCACATTGGGTCCTACCCATTCACTGGCACCCACTCATGCTTTCATTGGCACCCACTCATGCTTTGTGGATGCATCCACTGGAATTTCTCAGATACCATTCTCAGACCATTACCACACGTTGCCGTCCTATCTTCCTGCCTCACTCCATCTTTCAATGTACCACTTCCGCTCCAGTACCTGGGATGCTTACTGAACCGTCACACCCACTGTCCCGTCATCATCCTACACCCCACTCCCTCAGTTAAGTATAAAAAGAAGACATCGGTGATATTCGCAGTTATATATTATTCGCTTGGAATTCTGGGGTAAGTATGAACATTATCCCCCAATTTTTTATTTTCTCTTCATTGCTTTCATTTTTTTCATCTTTACATTCTTCTCGTCCTGTCGTCACGTGTTGATGTAGTCACAGGAGATCTCCCTGGCTATATGTTGTATTTTGTGAATGTGTTTGTTTGCTGATGAAGGCTAATCGCCGCAACGTCCAGTATGTGTCGTAATTCTGTTATGTAAAACTGCACTACTTTGTGTCATTTTATATTGTTTACATTTTCACAGCTTTACCGCAATTCCACCAAATTTCATTCATATTACTTCTAGTCCACTGGACTGCTGTTTGAGTGATGTTAGCTGTCCCTATTACCACTGTCCGTCGGCATGAGGAGAACTTATAGTGTACTTGTAATTTACGTCCACAAGTCAAGGACGAGAAGTCATTTTAGTCCGACTGACAGTGTAGGGATTGAACCTGCTTCCTAGGCATCAGCACACCAAAAGTTTAAGAGCGGTGCTTTTATCCATTCGGCCATGCTGACCTACAATTCTGTTGATGATAGTCCTCCAGGTTGTTGTGTTAGGTTATCCAGCATAACTCATGATCTGCCACTGCCTCTTCTACCGCTTATCTTCCCAGCCGCCTCTATGTTTTCCAAAGCTTCACTTTTCATCACACGACATTGGATAATTTATAATAATGTGTTCACATTAAAAAAAAAGTCTAAAAAGTCTAAAAAGTCGAGAGGATCGACTTCATTGCACCGGGTTTTATTCTGTATGGTTAGGTCTCTTTCCCTAGGGCGGCCTGCCGAAAGCGTCATACAAAGTACGAACTCTGTAGCTCCAGTGGCGACCCCCAGGAGTCTCAGAGAAAAATACACTCGTGAACCGAAAGACGTAGCCCGGAATTGAACCTACAACCTTCGGATCGCAAAACAGACGGCTTGACTACTTCCCCACGGACATTTACAAATTATCACCCTACTTATGTACAATCTTTTTGTCTTTCCGTTTTTGTTCGACCCTTGTGTAGTACCAGGAATTACGTCACAGGTATTGATTGCCACTTATCGAAGACAAATGGGCAGAGAACACCAGACTGGTTTGCTTACATGTTAGTTGCCTATCCTTTACAGGATGTTGCAGTCAACCCCCACATTTTTGACTGATTTTTTTTGGCCAGTTTACGTTCACTAGTTTGCCTGAAGAACCGGCATTCATACCATTGTATGAAAATCAGCGCATTAAGGTCTGCTTCCAAGTCTCCCACAGCTGTGTTTCAAACGTGGTATGCGAGATTACGAACTGCGTTCGTAACCTCTTGGCCACCGCACCGACAGTGTGTATAAATGATTTATTTGATTAGTTTATGTTGTGTGTTCTTGTGGTCTCTGCAGTTTGTGCCTCACGAGATGCAGCAGATCAGGCCGTATGTCGTGTAATCAACTGTTTGTGTCTTCGTTATTCAAATAGCCTATGTTGATAGGCGTCAGCGTTCATGGTTAGCCATCTTAAGGATCATCAGCGTCGCGGATCAGGTTTATGTTCTTGTCCCTCTTATGCCATATGGTCAAGCTATTCATGTATTTACCTATTTGTCCTCCCCTTACTCTTTCTTCATCAAGTTTGTCAGTTGTCATTAAGTTTACATACCGGAACCCTATGACTATTTACGTCTCGTATCTCTACTGAGTTTAAGGTTTTCATTTCTATCTTGGATGACTGTTTCGTCTAGTTTTCGATCCCTGTATGATATACACATGTTCCCAAGGAAATTACATGTCCACTGCTATTAGATGTTTCTTGACGTGTCTGCAACAGCCTATCTCTCGCGCACATAAAACACAATAGATTCTATCCATCCATCATGTGCCATGCCGATAAGCTTGGGAGGTCATGATTCGCCATCTTACAAGATCACCAGAGTCGTGGAGCAGCTCAGTGTTTTTGTCTCGACCATGCCACGTGGCCAAGCCATCCAGGTATTTACTTCACTACCTTCCCACTGTTCTGTTCCCTTCGATCTTGCCAGTTGTCGCCGACTTCGATATAGCATTTTACTCTTTGTCTCACTGCACTTGACAGCTTTTTATTGGTATTTTGTTTACCTTGCACAATACTACTTTTTCCATTGCGATTCGTTTTAACAAGATTCATTTTTTTTTTTTTTTGCGTTCTTTCGCTTTGAACTGAAGCTGTCCATAAGGGTGTCTCTAGTACTTGCGCACTGAACTGATGTTTGCGTGTGGGTTAGCTTTCCCTATTACCAGTGTCCCTCACCCCTATTCTTCTTTGTCTCCTTCAACACGCCTCTTTCGAATGGAATGTGTTATACATAAACACCACACTAGTCCCTATACCTCAATTCAGCATGTATTTCTTGTAAGGTTGACTTCCTATTGACATATCCCATCCAGTGTGATGGCCTCTACTTACCCGTTCGTGGGTTCTGTTCTCATAATTGTTGCAGGGCCTATTCTATGCTTTTAAAATGCCGTATGCTGTTTAATGTACGCACACGGTAACATCTTGTTTTTCTGCCCTTATCCGATATCATCAAGCTCAAAGTTGACATCCAACACCATATCCCATGATGCTGACGCGGACACTGTAACCTCTCAGCAACACCCCCCCCCCCCTATGATAGATGTATGGAGTTATGTCATAGATCCCTGCAATAGCATGATGGAAGTATGGAGTTCTGTCATAGATCCCTGCAATGGCATGATGGAAGTATGGAGTTCTGTCATAGATACTTGGAATATCATGATGGAAGTATGGAGTTCTGTCATAGATCCTTGGAATGTCACGATGGAAGTATGGAGTTCTGTCATAGATCCCTGGATTGGCACGATGGAAGTATGGAGTTCTGTCATAGATCCTTGGAATGTTATGATGGAAGTATGGAGTTATGTCATAGATCCCTGCAATGGCATGAGTTCTGTCATACATCCTAGGATCATGATGGAAGTACTGAGTTCTCCATTGTGAAAGTTATCTCCAGTCTCTACAAATTATGAAGAGTTACGCATATGTACTACCACTAATACCACAACTCAAAAGCTCAGCTATCCCCCATTCCACACTTATTTTCTCACTAAAACAAACACAACTGTAATCATTCGAAAAGTACATATCTGCCTTTGAAAATAATGTTACACAAGAGTATCTGAGAGTATTGGAGGGAAGAAGAACAAACATATCCAACAAGGACACAGCACTGAAGAAGATTGGTTATTGAGACAAACAAAACTGAAGAAACTTTAGACATGTAAGAAGACAGAAAAGTTGTACCGGGGAGGCTGAGAGGAAGAGGACCACAATGTAGATGGGGGAAAATGAAAAATAATTTATACACGACAGTAGACTAGGCAGGTAATGTAGTTTATGATAGAGAGACATGTCGAAAAAACCCATTATGAGGGAGTTCTGAGGAGGAGAAGTGGTGGATAATGAAGCAGCAGAAGAAGAGTCAAAACAAGTGGCAGGAGAGGACACGAGTGTGGAAACAGAAGAGAAAACGAAAGAGGGAGTGAAAGAGGCTAGATCAGATCAGGAAGATTGTAGGAAGACTATTGAAATGTAGCATATTTAATTATTGTCCATGTGACAGCAATGCTTTACTAATGCAGTGGAACAGTAGCAGGCTTTCATAAACTAGGGTTAACAATTCTGTTACATTTCAACATGAGCTTCTGGAACGTGTACGTACATATGTTTTGAACTCTAACCAATTGTATTTATTTATTTATGTTTATTTGAAACAACCGTACGTATCTCTCTCTCTCTCTATCTATATATATATATATATATTTACGTATATATATATATATAATACACACTAAAAACATGTGGCTGACACTTGCAAATCTGCTTGTGCGATGGGAAATATGAGCGGTCACATGCTCTATACACTTATTCCAAACCGCTGCAGGGGATATTTGTTGTCAAGCTGAAATCAGATCTGGACTGCAGCAGCCAACAATGCATTCTAGGTATTCTTACGTAAAACGGCCTAGAACCTTCTTCTTCAGATGTACAGACACCATGACTCCTTGATGCTCTCTCTATCATCTGATATTCTGATCAAAGACGAGAGGTCAAATTTTAGTCCAACTGACCGGCATAGGGGGTGAACCTGTTACCTCGGCATCAGCACACTTGATATTTAAGAATGAGTGTATTTATCCATTCGGCCGTGCTGACATATGAGTGATATAACAACACCTGCTAGCGTCCAAGATGTATTTTCTTCTCTGTCCAGGTTATTTTCAGCATCCTTCTAGCGTATGTAACTTGAATACCAAGGTGTAATTGTTGGTTTGCATGTCTTACAAGTAGCTGCTATTTACATCAGTCCATGACGAAGGTGTTACAGACACAGTTCAGAATCCCACATACCTGCACTGGTTTTTTACGAAATGGTATGGGTGCCGGTCGTTCAGAAAGCAATGGCAAGCTACTACACACAAATTTGCCAAGAGATCACAACAGTGGTGTTGATTGTGACATCCTGAAAAGGATATGCGACTAACTTTTTAGCCACTTAATTTACCTATTTCCGTTAACAAATCCACATTTCGTCACATCCTTTCTGTGATGCATAATATGTGAACTGATCTAGCTTTAATCATTACAAGTAAGTCTTTAAAAAAACATCATAATTTACAATGGCTTCAATCATATTCATTATTCATAAAAACACCTACACCCACACACAGATTTTTGCAGCTGTCATAGGCATGGCATATTCAATACATTTAGACTGTACAATTTCATACTTGATGGAGCAACAAAAACAACAAGCTTTCATATGAAATCAATGATCTGTATGAAATCAATGATCTGTAGGAAATCAATGATCTGTATGAAATCAATGATCTGTAGGAAATCATATATAAATTGGGAGCTATGTTGACATACTGGTTAGTGAGCTGGCATTCCAGGTCAGTGACCCAGGGTCAATCTGCAGCAGTGGCAGGATGTTTTACTGGCAAGCTAATCTTGAAGTCAACCCAACCTCATAAATCAGAGCAGAGTTTTACTGGCAAGCTAATCTTGAAGTCAACCCAACCTCATAAATCAGAGCAGGGTTTTACTGGCAAGCTAATCTTGAAGTCAACCCAACCTCATAAATCAGAGCAGAGTTTTACTGGCAAGCTAATCTTGAAGTCAACCCAACCTCATAAATCAGAGCAGAGTTTTACTGGCAAGCTAATCTTGAAGTCAACCCAACCTCATAAATCAGAGCAGAGTTTTACTGGCAAGCTAATCTTGAAGTCAACCCAACCTCATAAATCAGAGCAGGGTTTCTTTTTTTTTCTGCTTGCTGGCTTTGAACTCAAGCCCAGCCCATACACGAGCTATTACTTCTAGTGCACTGGACCGAATTTTGGATGTGGATTTACTTTCCCTATTCCAGTGTCCCTCGTCATCAGACGAACCTATTCTGACTTCAGAGGTACAAGTGAAGATTTCAGTCCAACTGGCTGGTGTAGGGGTTGAACCTGATACCTCGGGATCAGCCCACCAGTTATTTAAGATTGAGTGCTCTTATCTATTCAACCGTGCTCATCTAGCACTGTGATTCCTAGTATCATCTGGAAGTTACCTGGCAGGAAAGGGCAGCAAGGAGGTTGTTACCCCACAACATCCAGCTACGACCACACTTAGATTATTCAATTCTAACAGCAAATACTTCTGAAGTCAGAGTGGGTTTACCTGGTGGTGGTGAGGGACACTGGTAATAGGGAAAGCTAATCCAGAAGCAAACATCAATCCAGTCCACTACAAGTAGTAGCACATGTGTGGACAATTCTTGAGTTCAAAGCCAGTAAGTGTAAAATAAATATCAAATCAGTACTAGCTATGCATTAGAAACATAGAGAATGAAAAAAATTACACATAAACTACACGCCATTCACTAAATGGTGACTGTGGAAAATAGAAGAAATAAAATGGTATGACAAGATCACTCATGTGCAGATCTTGGGGAGGACTACACAAATGTTAGTGTACCAATAGATGAAGAAAAGATGCAGGCAATGGATAGGCCACACATTAATTAAGAAAAACATGAAAACAGTATAACTATAAAGCCCTTTCTGGAATCCACAGGGCAAAAGAAATAGAGGATGAGCTAAAAACGCACAGAGAAGACAAATAGAAATGAATAATTTGGAGAGAATGTGGAATGAGTCAGTTGAAGACCTATGCTCCAATGAGGGATTACAGGTGAAAGAAGATCGAGCCATGGCAGTGTATGTGTAGGCCTACCATTGCTGCATCTCTATAGCAGTATCTGTGTGGGACCATCCCTTCCTCTTGTCCTCATTATGAAATCTGTACCACTAATAGTGTCTTTTCATTTTATCAGAGGCCCTCAACTGACTCTTGCCAAGTGGCCTTGTCATTTCTTATTTCCTGCAGCCCTCTTATCTTTGGACTTTCCTCATGGTTGGTTAATCTTGCAGCTAAGGTTTTCTACAGGATGTGGTAGCCATTTGGCCTTAGTTGCCTCTTTAAGATATGATGATAGGTTAGTGTTACTATTCTGTACTTCCTCTAAGGGCATTGGTGACAAACAGGCAACTGATGTTTGCCATGATTTTCTTTCGGAGGGATGAACAAAGGCCACTTGCCCAGGCTGTAACCACACAGTGGTCGGATTATGTTTAAAGACTCGAGCCTTTCAGATGATCGAACACATGCCCCACGATGTGTGAGGCAGGATATTCTAACCCAGTGGTTCTCAACCGGTGGGGAATCATTTCCCCCCCCCCCCCCCCCCCCCCAGGTAAGAAGATCCGCAAATCACATTTTATGTACATGTCTAGACTTGTTTTAGTATGTGCTATTAAATTTAGCTTCAATTATTACGTATACTGTGTAGGGGCAGGGGGAAATTTTTAGGGAGGAAATACAAAGAGGGGGGGGGGGGGGGAAATGATGTCCTAAAAATATGGTATGGGGAATGATGTCCTAAAAATATGGGGGGGGGGGGGGGGGGGGGGGGGGGGGGGAATGACGTCCTAAAAATATGGTGAAGGGGGGAACGGACCAAAAAAGGTTGAGAACCACTGTTCTAACCTATCAGCCACTGCTCCTTAATATATCTACATATAAAATCAGTTACATACATTAAAAACCATCACTCAAAACAATGCATGTATCTCAAAACTCACTTGTAACATATTTACACAAAAATACAAGGCAGTGAATGCTCCATAAACAAATTACTCGCCACCATTCCCTCTGGTCAGTTGGTTGGAGTCCATTAACAATGATATATCTAAGACCCATGGAGACAACATCCCAGCCTATCCACATGTACGTCGACCAGGTTACCCCCTAGCATACCTCTCCAGGTCTGTGTGAAATTCCAGTGCCATGCACATCCTGCTGGCTTCCTGACCATGGAGAGGAGAACTTCTGAAGTACTTGTAATTGATGTCCCCAAGTCAATGACAAGAAGTCAACATTTCAGATTTCAGTCCACATGACCAGTGTAGGGGTTGAACCCGCTATTTCGGCATCATCATCTCACTAGATGTTTAAGAATTAGCGCATTTATCCATTCAGCCATGCTGACCTCCGAGTGATCTAATAACACCTGCTATTGTCCATGATTTATTTCTTCTGTGTCCACGTTATTATCAACATTCTACCAGCTTAAGTAACATATATACACCAGTCCACTTAAGTTACTTATTTCTGTTAAAAATCTACATTTCGTCACATCTTCTCTCTGATGCATAAATGATAGAGTCTTTAACCATAGCAGTCACGCAAATGTTAAAAACCATTATGATTTACAATGATTTCAACCACATTCATTATTCATACAACCATCTCTACCCATGCACAGATTATCGCAGCTGTTGTTGGCACAGTTCACGGCGATTGCACTAGCCAGGCGACCATAATTCCTCAGACTCAAAGACCCCTCTGCCATACACCGCACGGTAGTATATTGGCAGTAAATGACATGTTTATTATGACAGTTGTTGGCACGGCAAATTCAATACATTTAAACATTTTACATTTAAGCAATTATATACAAAAGAAAGTTGTTTTCTCCACACTCAAAGATACCTGTGTAACAAAAACAAAGTGGTTTCACATGAAATCTGTACCACTAATCAGCATCTTGTTTTCTTCTAGTCCTTTTATCAGAGGCCCTCAACTGTATCCTGCTAAGTGGGCCCTATTTCCTGCAGCCCTCATCTTTGGACTTGCTTACTGTTGGTTGAATCTTGCAGTTAAGGTTTTCTACAGGATGTGGTAGCCATTTGGCCTTAGTTGCCTTTTACAGTATGATGGTAGGTTAGTGTTACTATTCTGTACTTTCTCTACTGGCACTGGTAACAAACAGGCAACTCATATTTGCCAGGTGTTTTCTTTCAGAGGGGTGAGCAAAGGACGCTTTCCCAAGCTATCACCATATTGTATAAGATTATGCTTAAAGAAATTAGCCTAACAGAGGATCAAACACACAACTCACGATATGTGTGAGAGGACATTCTAACCTATCGGCCACTGCTCCTGTATATATCTACATATAAAATCAGTTTTTTTTTTGCATATCCTTTACAGGACATCGTTGTCAACACCAGTATTTTACTACTGTTGTTGATTTCTTGGCAAGACTACGCTCAGTAGTTTGCCATGGCTTTCTGAGCGGCCAGCTTACTTATCCCGTAAGTCACCAACATGGCAAGAACCACTACCAATTCTCGCTCGCTGCGTTACATTACGTGGATAAACAGGAGTAAGAGACAGTCATTTAACACCTTGGCCAGGGAGACCGGCATAAAATCAATTACATATACCATCACTCAAAACAATGCATGTATCTCAAATTCATAACCATTAAAAATAAACACAAAAATACAAGACAGTGAACACTCCATAAACAAATTACTCGCCACCATTCCCTCTGGTCAATTGGTTGGAGTTCGTAAACAATGATATATCTAAGACCCATGGAGACAACATCCCAGCCCATCCACATGAACTGTGTCGACCAGGTTACCCCCTAGCATAGCTCTCCAGGTCTGTGTGAAGTTCCAGTACCATGCACATCCTGCTGGCCTAGTGGGGGGCATGGGCAGAACTCAAACTCTGCAACACATCCCCCGCATGGAGATGGCACATGGTACTGGGTCTAGAGCAGTGGTTCTCAATTGGTGGGGAATCTCCCCTCCCCCCCCCCCTCTTTGGGTTTCCAGGGGGGGAGAATTAAGATTATTTCAAGATTGTGTTTTATACACGAATCAATTGATGTTTTTCCCTCCATATTTTACAGTTTTGTACTTCTCGCCCTTCTGAAATTTGTTTTATAACGTAAGTAGACCCACAAATCACATTTTATGTAGGTGTCTAGACTTGTTCTAGTATGCGTTATTAAATTTAACCTCAATTTTTATGTACACTGTGGGGGTGGGGGGGGGGGGGGGGGGAGAGAAGAGAGAAGAATTTATAGGGAGAAAATGACGTTCTGAACATATGATGAAGGGGTGCTTGGGCCAAAAAGTTTGAGAACCACTGGTCTAGAGGGACATTTCTACCAAGCCATTTTAACCCCAATGCATCAATTTAAAAAGCACAAATAAACAACCATATTTACAAGACTTCAGGCATACTCTGAATAAGTTAATAGCCCCACATTCGTACAGAAAGGATCAGACTTCGAGTTAAAACTTAGTCCTCGAGGCAATTCAACTACCAACCTGACAGCCTTCTTTCCATTATTCCCAGTTTAAAACACAATTTAAAAATGTTAATCCAAAGCCTCATATGTAAGATACACATGTCCATTGTAAAGGCACCATGGGCAATTAAACACAACCAAATAACCAGACTAGACAACCTTTAACAATGGGTAATATACAACTACATTTCAGAAAAATCTATAATAGTACATGATTAAAACAGTTTAAAAAAATATATATGAAACAAAGGAATGTACAAACACATGTGGATATAATGATAATACTTTCAACCAAGGTGGATAAATAAAAGATGGCTCCACATAGTTTAGAGTACACCACATTAATCACATCTGTAGGACATTGCAGTCAGCATAGGACTTTGTCCAAGTTTTGATATGTGAAAAGTTGATTCTGATACTTGGGCTGCAGAAGTGTGAAGACATGGTCACAAAAGAACAGCCATAGCACTAAGAAATAAGGCCCACAAACTTGTGTACATAGGTATACTTTTACCGAGGCCCATATATGTGTGTACATAGATATACTTGAACCGAGGCCCGCATATCTGTGTACATAGGTATATGTGTACTGAGGCCCACAAACTTGTGTACATAGGTATACTTGTACCGAGGCAACCAAACTTGTGTACATAGGTATACCTTACTGAGGCCCATATACCTGTGTATATAGGTATACTTATACTGAGGCCCATATACCTGTGTACATAGGTATACTTGTACTGAGGCCCACATACTTGTGTACACAGGTATACCTGTACTGAGGCCCACAAACTTGTGTACATAGGTATACTTGCACTGAGGCTAACAAACTTGTGTACATAGGTATACTTGCACTGAGGCCCACAAACTTGTGTACATAGGTATACCGGTACTGACGCCCACAAACTTGTGTACATAGGTATACCTGTACTGAGGCCCACATACTTGTGTACATAGGTATACTTGTACTGAGGCCCACATACCTGTGTACATAGATATACTTGCACTGAGGCCCACATACTTGTGTACATAGGTATACTTATACTGAGGCCCACAAACTTGTGTACACAGGTATACCTGTACTGAGGCCCACATACCTGTGTACATAGGTATACCTGTACTGAGGCCCACATACCTGTGTACATAGGTATACTTGTACTGAGGCCCACAAACTTGTGTACATATGTATACTTGTACTAGTTAGTCGACAGATCATCCTCATTGCACATCAAACCATTCAGTCCATAAGTGCTCAGATCCCCTCAGTAAATCCTGCAGCTTGCAGCGGCTAACAACACCAGTTCTGTGTTTGGTTTATTAATCTTCTTTGGCTTCCTGCATAGTGTTCTTGTTTGGCCACACCTCTTTTAACTTTGTTCTCGCAGCCTGACCATGGTTGTAGATTCGTAAAGCATTCAGAATGTCAGCCTGATCCATGGCTGGTCAGCCATCTGCAATAGCCATACCTGCAAGCCTGCTTATTTCCTTGTACACCTGCATGCCCTGGCATGAAAAAGAAACTAATCTTTAGCAGCCGAGACTGCTCCAGAGACAGCAACCACTCTCAGTCGTACCCACCCCATCTCTCCCTTCCTGAGCATACTCATTGAGTCACTAAGGAAACATGCCCGATTGAATGTCTGTGTCTCGAGCCACGTTATTGCTTTACTTACTGCCATGACTTCCATGGTCAGGTTACTTGTGGTCAAAGTAAAAGCACCAAAATCTTCCTTCACAATTCTCCCTCCGGCCTGAACAGTAGAGACCTATGAACTTCTCAATCGTCAAACGGCCGACCCATCTGTTTACATGACAGCATCACCCTCTAAAGAATTTTCGAAGATCAAAACCTGTACTTCCATCTCCACAGCAGCTGGATTTTCTTGTCTGCAATTTCTATCAAATTGGATGCAAACTGAAACGGACGTTCAGAACTCTGTTGTCACTTGTACCCACCCCTCACCAGGTTCTAAGTCCTCAAAAGTGAACATACCTGTTGAAGAATGTCTTCGGTTTGATATGTCCACGACTTTCCTCTTTTTAACCTGCTACCCTTTACCTTCTTAATTTCACTACACAGTGGATGTGTTTGCGTTGACTCTGGGGTAGGCACGTGCTCAGCAAATTTGTATTCTGTCACCCATGGTTGGAAAATCAAGAAGGTAGCTCATCGCCCTGCATGCTGTATCTCTTTTACATCCAAGAATAATACGCACAGCTTCATTCAGTATCCTTTCCATCTGCTTATGGCTGAGAGTCAGGATCGCCATTGCATACTCAAAAACAGAAAGTTACCAGACCCTCATAAAGAAGGCATAGATGGAGCTGCTCAAGAGTTTGCCATCACCATCACCCACATCGCAGACAAACGCCACTTGGCCTTTATTATCACCTGGTCTATGTACTCAGTATAAGCGAGGTTTTGATAAAATCATATCCCCAGGTAATTCATTGCCTGCGTTCTTTCCAGTCTCTGAGCACAGATTTACAGTTAGTGTTGGAGTGTTAATATGGTTATTCAAAGAGAACCATGTCACTGCTGCCTTCGTTGGGTTGACCAATCCACCGGCTTCAACACATCAAGTGCTTATGCGATTTTGAGTTCTGTTTATAGTTCCACAGCAACTTGATCCCCATCCTTACCCTGACAATACACTAACGCGTCATCGGCAGACAACAATGTCCTCCCAAGTCCTGTGATCTGCTCACCGGTGATTCTCACAGTGTGGGCGTTGAACAGCACCGGAGATAATGGTGATCCCTGTGGCAGGCCAGAATATATTGTTGCTTCACAGAAGTCCAACTGCCACATCTAAAAACTACTTTTTGTTGGAAGAGGGCTGCGGCGATCCAACTAAGGAGGAATGGATTTATCTTGAGTTCACGAAGCTGAAACAGTAACATATCCTAACGGTACTACTCTGTTGTGCGCGTCCTCAAGATCAATCACTTTTGCCCATGATACTTGTACTGAGGCCCACATGTATAGGTTATCTATTTATTTTTCATCTTCTTCTGCTTTTCATGTTTTACTCATCACTACTGTGTTTATATATAGTGCATTTATTTGTCCAGACAATCCTAGTTTCTAGTAAACACTTAAAATCGACACATGGTCCAGTGTGAAAAGACTGTTTGACATGTTGGGTGAAATTATATCTTTTCATCTACTTACATACATCATATATTAACTTTCTAAACCACACCAATGTTTCACAAGAAACTCAGTAGTGATAATATTTGTTACATAACATGCTGCCGTTGTGAACCCATGAACACTATGTTTGCAACCACGGGTTACGCTTTTGGTGTTTTTGCTTTTTTGGACTTCCTTTTGGGTGTATCAATGCCTTCAGCGGGTGGCAAGGTGCTGTGAAATGTAAAGACAAGATATGACAATGGTGAAAACTTATATTCAAGTAAACTATAGATGAACAGTGAAATGGGAAAGTGTGAACGTATAATGTATCTATATTAAAAAGTGAAGGCAGTTCAATAGCAGAAACTGTTGTTCGGCTGTCTAGTGATCATCATCACAATAAGCATGGGCAGTCAGGGTTCGCCAACTCCAACACTCACTTGTCTTGGATCAGGTCCCCATCATGCCAGATGGCCAAGTCATCCAGGTATTTATGTCTCAAGTGCTAGGCCTCCACATATTCTACACTACGACATTATGTGGGGTGGCCAGATTTTTCCTCATCACCTTGCTCAGATAATGCCAAAAATGTCTGGTGTTCATTATTTATGAGACTGGGTCAACCCTGAAGTTGTTGGAGAAACTCCTGTCTCTGACCGGGACCAAAGGTGGGCCTCTACCTTGGCAGGCCAGCCCACTAATCACTATGTCACTGCAGCTCTTATGTCTACAATATATGCAGATAATTGTACTTCCAGTATACCAGCATTTTCTAACTCTTAGAGGAGTTCAAACAAAGCTTAAAATATCAATGAATGTATACATACAAATATGGCATTAAAGAAATATCACACAGAATAGGCACCAGCAAAATTGTGAGGAAAGAAGAACCCATGAATGGGTAAATAGAGGCCATCACACTGGATGGGATGTCAATAGAAAGTCAACCATACAAGAAATACATGCTGAATTGGAACATACGGATGTGTGTGGTGATAAAGCATTCTATTCGAAAGAGGAGTGTTGAAGGAGGAGACGAAGAAATATAAGGGCGAGTGGCACTGGTAATAGGGAAAGCTAATCCACACGCAAAAATCAGTCCAGTGCACAAGTACTACTGGCACGTATACGGACTAAGGTTGAGTTCAAAGCGAACGAATGCATACACAAAAGTATCTCCAGTTAAAATAAGAATGGCAAATATCACTCCAGTGAACTAGAAATAGTGGCACTGTATGGACTATCTTGAGTTTAAAGCCAGTCAATGCAATCAAAACCAACAAATAGCCAGAGGCAGAGTTGAGGATGAGCTCTCAGCTGTGGCCAAGCACGCCCCAGGCCTGTACATTCATCACCTCTGTCGTCTCAAGTCCAGCTCCTGGCCTGTACATTCATCACCTCTGTCGCCTCAAGTCCAGCTCCTGGCCCTGTACATTCACCTCTGTCACCTCAAGTCCAGCTCCTGGCCTGTACTGTACATTCATCAGTGATTCTCAACCGGTGGGGGACCCCCCCCCCCCCCCCCCCCCCCCACGGGGGAATTTTAGGGTTTCCAGGGGAGGGGGGAATTAAGATTATTTCAAGATCGCATTAATACAAGAGCCAGTTACTTGATGTTTTCCCCTCTAAATTTTACGGTTCTGTACTTCTCACCCTAATGAAATTTGTTTTATAACATAAGTAGACCTGCAAATCACGTTTTATGTAGACGGCTAGACTTGTTCTAGTGTATGTTATTAAATTTAGCTTCCTATTTTTATGTATACTGTGTAAGGGTGGGGAGGAATTTATAGGGAGGAAATTTGAAAGGGGAGGAATGACGTTCTGAACTTATCGTAAAGGGGGGCATGGGCCAAAAAAAGGTTGAGAACCACTGGTTTAAACCAACAGGAGAATTGATGTTGAGTTTCCTGTGCTGTGAAACCAGAATTCTTCTTCTTCTTCTGCGCTCGTCCAGAATATTGTTTTAGATGTAACTGCGTTGTGCTTGTTTACAGCACAGCTGCGATATTTGCACTTTTCGGCCGACACATCCGATTTCTTCAGGTATTTGTTGACTAGGGTACCTTCCCGGGTGTTCCAGGTAGGAGGTTCAACTCTCACTGTTGTGGTGTTATCCCCATCCCAGCTGGCCCATTTAGAACAGCTGAAGACATCCCTGTCAGCCCTCAAGGGGAGGCAGGGGCAGACCATGGGCATTCCCTGCCATCCAAGGAGGCTTCCATAATTGCAGAGCCGACACACAGCGCTTTTGTGTTGGGCTCACCCAAGGAATCGTCATGTCCTAACATATAGCTGCTTAGCCTCACTTAGACAGTTCTAAGTGCATCATACAGTGGATAACACCTCAGACCAAACTTCAAAATTAGAAAAACCAATACACAAAGGAATATAGAGCTTATAGTTCTGATATATATGTTTGGATCAACACGGCACTATGGAGTTTGTGCACAGTCCAGAGATTCTCAATATGATATATAGGAGACTAATACACTTACAGAGTTAAACAAGTGTGCAATGAAAGTTATTCTTTACAAACCAAAATGTACTTTAAAAAAATACATCTGCCATCCTCCAGAGCTGATGAACAAGCAAGAAAAGAAAAACTGATGCCAAATCCCATGCATTAATAAGAATTTCTACTCTGAAAAATGTTTTAGCACATTGTTTATACTACAGCAGCCAGAATGCATGTTGCAGATCTCTCGACAAACATGCATTCAAATGGGAATCTAAATACAAATCTGTGGATACTAGTTGTGAATTGAGAATAACAACTTACTCATTGTCTGTTTTAGGTGTCCATGGGGACAACATAGCATCTTCGCCAAGCACGTCGTTCTGTGTTGGAACGACGGGGACATGCTTGCTCTTCTTTTGTGGTGTTCCTTGGTCTAATGGTGCACCCTTCCTCTTGGCCGATGCCACCATCCCTGATGAGGGTAGTGAGCCATCGCTGTCACTGTCAGAATCACCAGCAGGCCGCGGCAGTATGTTGGACAGACTTACTTTCTTGACATTTGTATCATCTACTTCAGCCTGTTTACTTTTTGACTTTTTCTTCTTTTTTGAGCTTTCCTGGAGAGCACAAGAATAAACATTTGGTACTACATTAAATAAAACATAAGAGGAAGAATGAAGCATCAAATGAGATGCTAGGAAATAGCTAGTAAATATGCATCCAATATGCATGAGCCTTTTAATTTTTAATTTATTATTTATTTTTTTTTTGCATTCATTCGCTTTGAGTAGAAGCACAAACAAAAGTATTCACAACAAAAGTTAAAGAAAAAAATATGTACAAGCATTTAGTTTACAGAGAAATTTAGTTATATACCTTTTACTGAGTTTTCATCATTAAAAAATAGAGAATAGAGATGGTAAGATGAAGTGAAATTTAAGCTTTTCCTTTTTTGGGACTCTAGTATACAGTATCTGTTCTTATTCTTCGTTCCTCTTTCAAACTGAGTACGCTACAGTTAGTTATGCACCTCAAAGGTCAATGTATCCGCCTTCAACACACATTTGTGTAAGATCTGCTTCCTATAGACAGATTCCATCCAAGGTAATGGACTCTTCTGCGTTCATCCGGAGTTTTTTTTTCTGGCCGTGATTGCGTTGTCTGTTTACAGCAGAGATGCGTTCTTGTGCTGTTAAGCCGACACATCCGACTTCTGCAGGCATTTGTTGACCGGGTTAACCTTCCCGGGGTAATGGACTATCTACCCATGATTTGAAGATCAAGTGAAACAGGTTTCAAAGAGTTAAACAGCACACATATACACATTAAACCATGTCAAGAATTAGACCTTTTTACCTCGCCATCACTGTCACTGTCAGATTCATCAACAGGCCGCAGCGTGGTAGGTCGGACAGCTTGACTTCTTGTCATTTGCATCATCTACATCAGGCTTTTTACTTTTTGACTTTTTCTTCTTTTTTGGGCTTTCCTGGATACTTTTCTGTGGAGCACAAGAATAAACATTTGGTACTACATTAAATAAAACATAAGAGGTAAGAGGAAGAATAAAGCATCAAATGAGATGACTTCAGAAAAAGCTGTTAAATATGCTCTAATATGCATGATCCTTTTATTTTTTTGCGTTCGTTCGCTTTGGACTCAAGCGTAGCCCATACACAACTACTAATTCTATTGCACCAGACTGATGTTTGCGTGTGGATTAGCTTTTCCTAGGCAAACCCACTCCGACTTCTGAGGTACTTGTAATTTATGACTCCGTGTCAAGGACGAGAAGTCAATATTTAGTCCAACTCACAGGCGTACGGGTTGAACCCACCGCCTCAGCATCAACACACTGGATGTTTAAAAGCAAGAGTTCTTATCCATTCCGCCATGCTGACATCTATACTGATTTCTTGATCCACGAGATTATTTCTGATGTCTATACTGATTTCTTGATCCACGAGATTATTTCTGATGTCTATACTGATTTCTTGATCCACGAGATTACTTCTCATGTCCCTGTCAGCCCACATATGTAGGCTACGGGGGAACCATGTCTAAAACATAATAGAAGTCTTATAATATTGACAAATCCAGCTTTGCTTTCAAACAAATGATATAACTTTATAAAGAAAATATAATAAATACTTTAAGCTCTTTTTAAGATTCTCTTAATTTTGAGTAGAAGCAAACAAAAGTACTGACAACAAAAGTTACAGAAAAAAAATATGAACAAGCATTTAGTTAACAGAGCAATTTAGATACATACTTTTCACTGAGTTCTCTTCATTAGAAAATAGAGAATAGAGATGGTAAGATGAAGTGAAATTTGAGCTTTTCCTTTTTTGGGACTCTAGTATACAGTATCTGTACTTATTCTTCGTTCCTCTTTCGAACTGAGGGTGCCACAGTTAGTTATGCACCTCAAAGGTCAATGTATCCGCCTTCAACACACATTTGTGTAAGATTTGCTTCCTATAGACCAGGGGTGGCCAACACGAGGCCCGCGGGCCGCATGAGGCCCACCGGGAGTCATGTTGCGGTCCGCGGGGCTAGGTCAAATGAACATAAATTTTATTGTACATATCACCAAAAGAACATTACATCATGAGTCGTTCGTATCATATATTTTTTAAATTATAGCTAAGAGAAATTTGAAATATCTTTTATCTATTGAAATTTGAAAAAAAAAACAACATACATTGGTTGTGAGCTATTTTAAATATCCCGCATTTTCGGGAAAATTCATAAATTTTAGCTATTTCAAATATCCCGCTATTTGACACTCAAGGTTGCTTAGTTATTTTGTCCGACGCAAGGTGTTGATAAAGTTTATTATGAGACTTCCACTTCTGATATATATGTTCAGTGGTCTTCGGGTAGTTCGCAACGCTATCAGGCTCATACTCAAACTACTTTCAGTCCAGCTTGACAAAGTTCCTTGTTATTCTGTAGTTTCGTTCTATTATCGCACCTACGTCTGGAGAGATTTTGCGATCGACGTTAAAATACATATTTATAATAAGAGTTCAAACTACTTTAACCAAGTATCCTGTCTACCATATCGATTCTATAGGTAAATAAACCCTGACAACGTTTTATTTATGTAATTTAAATTAATTAATTATTATTAATTAGTATAACCCCTGGTTTTTTTGTTTGTTTTTGTTCAGTTAAAAACGATGACCTACCATGGCGTCAACTAGTAAAGACGTTGGACCAAAGAAGAGAAAAATCACAGAAGAATTAAGAAGTTTTTAAGACAGGTGGACTATAAACTATTTGTTTTCATGGAAATTAAAACAAAGCCCATATGATTGATATGCAACGAATCTGTTTCTGTTTTGAAAGAGTATAATATCAAACGGCACCACGAGACTAAACATGCAAATAAGTTTGATAAGTACAAAGGGCAATTTCGACAAGACCAAGTAAATTACTTTTAAAAAAAATGTTGCACAACAAAAGATATTTACTAGAGCGGGTTCAGAATCAAAGCTAGTTACGCAGTAGCCGTGACACTAGCAACAAAATCGAAGCCATATTCAGATGGTGAAATGGTTAAGGAATGTTTGGAGAGCGTCGTTGAAATTTTGTGTCCAGAAAAGGAGAAGGATTTCTCAAAAAATATGTCCGTCTCGTCAAACTATTACTAGGTGTTTGGACGACATTGGAAAACATATTGAAGATAATTTGAAAAGTCGAGCATCCGAGTTTATATTTTATGCACTAGCATTGAATGAAGGAACAGATATGGCAGATACTGCCCAACTGGAAATTTTTATCAGGGGTGTTGATGTCCATTTTAAAAAGACAGAATTAGCGGCACTGTATCCACTTAAGGACACTACTAAGTCATGAGATTTTTTAGATGCAGTTACATCAGCATTGATGTTGTCACTTTTTGCTATGTGTTAATGTAACCTTTAAACAGGAAGCCACTAGTCACGCAACAAAGTATTCGTTTCAAAGGGTACTTGTCTCCAACTTAGTGAAATAGCACATTCTATCACACTCTCTCTCAAACTTTCTCTCTCATTCATAATAATAAAAATAATGATAATAATAATAAGTCTTATGTCACTGGTCATTATGAGTTAATGTGTACCATAAGCAGGAATCTTTCAGCTGCACAGGGGGTTTCAATGGTCCTTAACTCCTCTGCTAGCTGAAATATTATCTCTCACTCAAAAGACACAAGAATGCTTAGAAGACACTTACCTCAGGTGCAGAAAACAATGACAGTTTAGATTTTGTGCTCTCACTAACAGTAGGACTGGCAAGAGTTTTCTTATCTGTCAGTACTGAGGATAGAGATTTCTTTGTTGACGATCCTGATGCAGGTGTTGTCGGGACTTTCCTCTTACGGGGCTAAAGAGAAAGAATGTAACAAAAGTGATAAACAAGACTAAACAGACACTTCTAAGAAGCAGTGAATTACTAAAATTTTGTGAAAGTTACTTACTTTCAAAAGCCTGAAATGTGCAACCAGATTTTTTTTTTCAAACACTGGAATACTTCCTGAAATTTTGTACCAAAGTTTATAAAGGAACAACTGCCTGACATGTATTAAACTATGAAAACCCCTCTGCCGTGCGTCCACCTTGACGAGGTAGAGGGGCTTGCGCGTTCCAATGACCCCAAGAGCTATGCCGACGGTAGCACAGCTACTGGTAGGGTCACCCATGTCGGACAGGTCAAGGGAGAGGGACCAGACGAAGTGACGCACAAACCTGCTGCCTTGTAGGTAGACTGGGGACAGTCAAAGGCTAGGGAAAGCATCCCGAAAAATGCTTGTCGAAATTGGATGTACTGAGCCACAGGCTTGACAAAGAAGTGCAACGTAACTTAATCATTTCATGATGCCACAGATGAAAATTAATTGTTATGGTGCTAATCCCGTGAAGTCCCATCAGGCTGGTGATAGTGCCGGGCCCCCTGCCTCAAGGGGGTCCACCCATGACTACTGGTGGTCACCTTCCCCTGTGCTGTGGAGTCAAGGCACAGAGGAGTAGGTTAAGAGCTATTGACCAAATACCAAGGACACTCAACATACTACAGTGGAATGCCGAAGGAGTTTATAACAAGAAAGAATCCCTGACACAGCGTCTTCATAAAGATAGAATAGATGTGGCATGCATTCAAGAGACACACCTCAACGCCAAGCGCAAATTTTCAGTCAGGGGATATCAGGCCACACTGTTTCGACCGCGAAGGACATAAAGGAGGAGTTCTAATACTTACACGAAATACAATACCTTGCAGCGAAGTATCTGTGATCTCTGACAACCAAACAGAAATTATAGGTGTTGATATAACGATAAAGGACGTGAAAATAAGAATTTACAATCTTTATAGCCCAGCAGATAAGGATCTTACACTCTCAAACATGAAAATAACTGACACAAATTGCATTATTGTCGGAGACTTTAATAGCCGTTCAGAAAGATGGGGATACCCAGATACTGACAAAAGAGGAGATGAAGTGGAGGACTGGGAAATAGACTCAAATCTCCATCTACTCAACAAAGCGGATGACACACCGAGCTTCTACTCCAGAAGATGGATTACCACTTCTACTCCAGACTTAGCTTTCTGCACAGGAGACATCCTCCACAAAATCGATCGCCATGTGCTGGACCAATTAGCAGGTAGTGACCACAGACCAATCAAGCTTGTAATGAATATGGAGTATGTTCCACAGGAGCAAAAGCCCTTGCCCTGCTGGAAATACAAACGAGCAGATTGGGACAGATTTGCCACACTAACAGACAAATATTGTGAAAACATAAATACATGATATGGCAACATGAAGCAAATGGTGGAAAGTCTAAACAGAGCAATAATACAGGCAGCCACTGAGTCCATTCCAAGAGGAGCGAGGAAAAATTACAAACCATACTGGACTGAAGAACTACAAAGTTTGGAGGACAAAGTTGAAGATGCCAGGAAGACAGCAGAGAGAGAACAAACAATTGAAGCGAACATCTCTCTCAAAGCCATCTCAGCAAAATATAAAAGAACAGTAAATCAAACAACAAGAGATTGTTGGAGGGAAAAAACAGAAAACCTGAATTTTGACAGGGATGGAAACAAACTATGGAAACTAGTGAAAGCCATGAACAATGAAGGACCTAGAAACAAACAAATAACTATTAAACAAGGAAATGCCTTGCTTACAGGAAAAAAGGCTGCAAATGCACTAATGGAACACTATGCCAGTGCAAACCACATTGATATTACAACCGAACAGAAGAAAGCAATCAAAGATAAACAGATACATCATAGTAATACAGAGACAGCAGCAGAATATATGATGGCAAATCTAACAATGGAAGAAATGGAACAGGCAATGAATACCCTAAAAAAGAAGAAATCACCAGGAAAGGATGGAATCACAAATGAAATGCTAATAGGACTAGGGACAAAGGCAAAAAAGAAACTACTAGCAGTCCTAAATTACAGCTGGAAGAGGGGAATAGTCCCACAGGCATGGAAGGAAGCTATACTAATACCAGTCCCAAAGAAAGGAAAAGACCTGGAAGAACCAAATGGCTATCGACCTATCAGTCTACTTAGCTGTGTAGGAAAATTAATGGAACGCATTATCAATGGCAGGCTAACATGGCATCTGGAAGAAAACAAACTCTTAACACCACACCAAGCAGGATTCAGAAAGTACAGATCCACTGAAGATCAAATAACCTATATAGCTCAGGAAATAGAGGATGCCTTCCAAGAGAAAACGCACACACTAGCGGTCTGGATAGATTTAGAAAAAGCATTTGATAAAGTATGGAAGGAAGGACTGAAAGTAAAACTGCAAAAAATGCATGTTTGTGGGAAAATGTACAAATGGATCAGCCACTACCTTGAGAACAGAACTGCCAGGACAAAAGTACAAGGACAAACCAGCAAAATGATGCTGTTGGAGCAAGGTGTCCCCCAAGGAGGAGTTCTTTCACCAACATTATTCCTAGCATATATAAACAACATCACGGAAAATTTTCCAGCCAGAGTACACACATCATCCTTTGCAGATGACCTAGCCATATGGATATCTGAAGAATATATTAGTACAGCTAACAGCAGAATACAGCAAGCCCTATTAGCACTAGAGGACTGGTCAAAATCATGGCTAGTGAAGATAAGTGAGGAGAAAACAACATGCACAGTGTTCTCCCTCTCAAATAAAACTCAGCAACCTAAGCTGGTATTGAATGGAAAAATATTGCGCCATGAAGAAAATCCAAACTATCTCGGAGTCACCTTTGATCGTCGCCTGACATGGAAAACACAGGTTGAGAAAAATCGAACAAGAGCAAGGCAAAGAATGGCAATCATGAAAAAGCTTGCTGGTACAACGTGGGGAGCAGATGAGAAAGTTCTCAAGAAGCTATATACTGGACGGGTGAGGCCAGTACTGGAATATGGCATTGCAGCTTGGGCAACAGCAGCTAAGTCAAACTTTAACAAAATAAGTAGAGTCCAAAACCAAGGAATGCGAATCATAACTGGAAGCCTGAAGACAACGCCTATTAATGAACTAGAAAAGATCACTTGTTTACAACCAATGCAGGACAGAAGAGATAGCAGAGCCCAGCAACAAGCAGAAAAATTTAGAAGATTGACAGACCACCCTATGTATAACAGGTTTAATGGTTTTGGAAAAGGAAGACTGAAGCGTAGCAACTTTGTAGAAACTGCAAAACGAAAGATTAGGGCAGATCCCATACTTAACATATCAACAGTCAAGCCCATTTACTATGCACACAACTTCCCAGCTTGGAGACAGCAGCAACTGCCTGAGATGATAGAAAACATTCCTGGTATTGAGAAAAAGAACACTCAGCATGAAACCGAAAGAAGAGAAATAACCCTAAACTACATAAAAGAACATTACCCAAGCAGCAATTGGACCCATGCATATACAGATGGATCAGCCAAAAATTCAATAGAGAATGGAGGAGGAGGAATTCTCCTAAATTTAAAAAATGGAGTGAAAAAAACACATTCAGTGGCAACTGGAAAGTTTTCAAGTAACTTCAAAGCAGAGGTAGAGGCTCTGAAAACTGCAGCAGAAATGCTCTTGATGGAGGAAAAATAAAGAGAAGCAAATAGCCATCTTCACAGATGCAAAGTCAGCTGTCTCAATACTGAAGAGCAATAACAGCACAGAAATAGCTGACCTAAGAGCAGCACTCCATGGTCTAAGCCAGAAATCCAAAAAAGTTGTAATACAGTGAATCCCATCACATTGCAGTATACCTGGAAATGAAGAGGCTGACAGACTGGCAAAAGAGGGCGGACGACTACCACAGCCTGACATAGACATAACTTACAATGAGGCAAAGAGGTTGATAAAAAGCACCTATAAAACCAAATGGGAATCAGAGCATCCAGGCCACCAGAAGGATGATGCATATTACAAACTCGACCGAAGAGAACAAGTAGCAATCTTCAGACTCCGCACAGGACATAACAGGCTGAAATACCACTTGTTCAATAAACTAAAAATAGGAGATACCGATGAATGTAATTGTCGAACTGGAAAAATGACAGCAAAACATTTGCTGCAGGATTGCCCAATATATGCAGAACAGAGAAAGATATTTTGGCCCACACCTGCTTCATTTGAGGACAAGCTCTATGGAGATATCAACAAGCTCAAGTTGACCGCAGCTTACTTTAACTACATACAGGTTGACATTTAAAGGTGTATGAAGAAGTATTCAGACTGCCACACTTCATACCACAGGTATGTCGGTTACAAAAGCCTCCCAGAGGCATGAAATGGAATATTGCTCGGATAGCAAATCCATTACGTGGAAAGTCCGAATCAAAAGCTCACTGTGTGAGCTTCATAAAAGGTGGAAAAAGTGTCCTAGTGGCACGAAATGGAATATTGCTTGGATAGCAAATCCATTACGTGGAAAGTCCGAGTCAAAAGCTCACTGTGTGGGCTTCAAATAAGGTGGAAAAAGTGTCCTAGTGGCACGAAATGGAATATTGCTCGGATAGCAAATCCATTGCGCGGAAAGTCCAAATCGAAAGCTCACTGTGTGGATGTCATCTGCCCACTGCATTCTTCTGGTTTCCGGAAGAACAGCCTATGGTGAACGGAAGGCCCAATATACGGAAGTGAGGCTAAGCAGCCATGTGCAGGACGTGACGATTCCTTAGGTGAGCCCAGTACCAGAGCGCTGTGTTTTGGCTCTGCAATTATGGAAGCCTCCTTGGATGTCGGGGAATGCCCATGGTCTGCCCCTGCCTTCCCTTGAGGGCTGACCAGGATGTCTTTGGCTGTTCTATATGGGCCAGCTAGGATGGGAGATAACACCACACCAGTGAGAGTCAAACGTCCTAAGAAATCCCCGGGACGGTTAACCCGGTCAACAAATGCCCGCAGAAGTTGGATGTGTCGGCCTAACGGCGCAAGAACGCAGCTCTGCTGTAAACAGGCACAACGCAATCAGATCCGGAAAAAAAAATCCGGATGAACGAAGAAGAAGAAGAAACCATATGGGGATGACACTCAGATAGACAAAGAGGAGTGTATCAACCATGTCAGTAAACGCCTTCGAACAGCACTCCGCAATGTTGTTGCTGACTGCCGAAAGCAAGGTGTGACCCTAGGAGGACGCGGTCAAGGTCAGCTTACACAAAATGCCATCCGTAGGCTGACAATTTATTACAATAGAGCCATACGAAACAACACAAGTGTAGAGTCCATGAGGAAAAGTGTTATGGCTTCACTGCATCACTGTTTTTCAACAGACAAAAGTCCACGTCATGAAATGTGCCCAAGTGGAGAGCAATCTTGGTGTTTTTTTCAATCCGCCCTGGCTAAGCATCAGGTACCAGGTCCTCATGACAAGATGTTACACACTTGGCTCAACCGTGACAAGCTTGAGATATATCTGTTGCCAATTTATGAAAGGCTGTCTGACACTAAACTACTTAGTAGATGTGTGTCAGGACAAACTCAGAATGCAAATGAGCATTTATACAGCTTGATATGGGCTCGATGCACTACAGACAACTTTGCCTCTCGCAAGTGCGTTCAGTTTGCAGTTGTAACTGCAGCAAGAGAGTTCAATTTTGGAGCTACTGCTGCCCAAGACACTGCCCAGTTTTATAGACTTTCTACAGGCCTGCATATGCAGAGACTAGGAACATTTAGGATGCACAAGCAAGTAAGAAATAGTCTGAAGTACAAGAAGGACAAACAAACTAAAAGACGCAACACTGTACGAGCAGCCAAACTGAAGAGACAAGGTGAGCTGCATGCCCTGGAGGGAGGTCCTGCATATTCAGCAGGATTATTTTAACAGTCAGGTACAGTTGTAAACTGTTTTTCTCTGTAAAAGAGTGTATTAGTAATAAAAAAACAACAAAATAATTTCTAAAATAGTGTTTGATTTGCAGCAAGAAAGACAATCATTCTTTACAAGCAAGTCAAAAGGTATCCCAGAGTTTGAAGACAAAGAGTGGGTTTGCGACTTTGCATTTCGGGTCGATATAACTAGCCACCTAAATGATGATAATACTCGTCTACAAGGGAAAGATAAGTTAATTAATAAGATTATTATTGATTTATTTTTTCGGGATTTGAGATTTAAATATTGAGCACAACCCACTACTGATCGTATTCTGATCATAATCATAAGATTATGATCATATTTCTGCATTCCAAATGAAACTTGGTCTTTAGGAAAACCGTTGAGGACAAAAAACTACTCACTTTCCTACATTGTCATGGCAACCAGAGTCACACAGGAGGCGGCGGATAAACACGTTTCTTTGATATCTTACTTAAACCTCACATTTGAAAACCGATTTCAGGATTTAAAAAACATCATGTGCTTTTTTGTGCATTTGCAACGCTATTCGCGGTAGGCGTGAATTTATTACCAGGAAGATTACAAATGGAACATTGTGAAATGTGTTGTGATACACAGTTAAAGGAGAAATTCATCAAGTTGGTTTGGAAGAGTTCTACAAAATGTATTTGGACAAGGACAAATATCCTGCGTTTTACAAACATGCTCTGTTGATGGTTTCGCTATTTGGAAACACTTATGCGTGTGAACAGCTTTTTAGTCTCATAAAGGACATCAAATCACAAGTGAGAACACCGAATTACTGATGTTCATTTGGAAAAATGTTTGCGTGTAGCGACATTAGTCGAGATCAATTTTGATGCACTTAGTTCTGCACTTTTAAATTGTCTAATAAATATGTTTGATTCTCATTTATGTTTTATTTTCTTTAAAAAATAATAATACATATTTATTGTTTGTTGTTTTACATTAAACCAGGCAATCGTTTGACAACGATCTCACCTACTGGGAAGCGACGACGTGATCGAAGCTGTAGCACGCTAGCTTGTTTACTTTAATTAACAAACAAACAAAAAACAATTAGGTGTGTGGCCAGGCAGGAAATATTATTTATGAAATTTGGCCCGCCTGCTGAAAAAGTTGGCCACCCCTGCTATAGACAGATTCCATCCAAGGTAATGGACACTATCTACCCATGATTTGAAGATCAAGTGAAACAGGGTTGAAAGAGTTCAACAGCACACATATACATATATAACCATGTCAAGAATGAGATCTTTTTACCTCGCCATCACTGTCATTGTCAGATTCATCAGTAGTAGGCTGCGGTGGTAGGTCGGACAGCTTGACTTTCTTGTCATTTGCATCATCTACATCAGGCTTTTTACTTTTTGACTTTTTCTTCTTTTTTGGGCTTTCCTGGAGACTTTTCTGTGGAGCACAAGAATAAACATTTGGTACTACATTAAATAAAACATAGGAGATGCTTAAGAAAAAGCTGTTAAATGTGACTCTAATATGCATAATCCTTTTTATTTTTTTGCGTTCGTTCGCTTTGGACTCAAGCGTAGCCCATACACAAACTACTAATTCTATTGCACCGGACTGGTTTTTGCGTGTGGATTAGCTTTTCCTAGGCAAACCCACTCTGACTTCTGAGGTACTTGTAATTTATGACTCCGCGTCAAGGACGAGAAGTCAATATTTAGTCCAACTCACAGGTGTATGGGTTGAACCCACTGCCTCAGCATCAACACACTGGATGTTTAAAAGCAAGAGTTCTTATCTATTCCGCCATGCTGACATCTATGCTGATTTTTTGATCCATGAGATTATTTCTGATGTCTATACTGATTTCTTGATCCACGAGATTATTTCTGATGTCTATCTGATGTCTATACTGATTTCTTGATCCACGAGATTATTTCTGATGTCCCTGTCAGCCCACATATGTAGGCTACGGGGGAACCATGTCTAAAACATAATAGAAATCTTATTACATTGACAAATCCAGCTTTGCTTTTAAATAAATGATAGAACATTATTAAATAATAAATACTTTAAGCTCTTTTTAAGATTCTCTTAATTTTGAGTAGAAGCAAACAAAAAGTACTGACAACAAAAGTTACAGAAAAAAATATGTACAAGCATTTAGTTTACAGAGCAATTTAGATACATACTTTTCACCGAGTTCTCTTCATTAGAAAATAGAGAATAGAGATGGTGAGATGAAGTGAAATTTGAGCTTTTCCTTTTAGGGGCTCTAGTATACAGTATGCCGGCTTCCTGGCTTAGAGATTAGCGACTTTTGTCCGTAATCTTGTATACTCTCGTGGGTAACGTGATGACGGTGAGAATCAGCAGTGGTTCGAATCGCATTGGTAACTTACGAGGTATGTGAGCTGGCCGCTCAGAAACAATGGCAAACTACTGAGCGTAATCTTGCCAAGAAATCAACATACAGCTGAAAGATGCTGGTGTTGAAAACGATGTCCTGTAAAGGATATGCCAAAAAAAAAAACCAAAAAAAGTATGCAGTATCTGTTCTTATTCTTCGTTCCTCTTTCAAACTGAGTACGCTACAGTTAGTTATGCACCTCAAAGATCAATGTATCCGCCTTCAAAACACATTTGTGTAAGATTTGCTTCCTATAGACAGATTCCATCCAAGGTAATGGACACTTATCTACCCATGATTTGAAGATCAAGTGAAACAGGTTTCAAATAGTTAAACAGCACACATATACACATTAAACCATGTCAAGAATTAGATCTTTTTACCTCGCCATCACTGTCACTGTCAGATTCATCAACAGGCCGCGGTGGTAGGTCGGACAGCTTGACTTTCTTGTCATTTGCATCATCTACATCAGGCTTTTTACTTTTTGACTTTTTCTTCTTTTTTGGGCTTTCCTGGAGGATTTTCTGTGGAGCACAAGAATAAACATTTGGTACTACATTAAATAAAACATAAGAGGTGAGAGGAAGAATAAAGCATCAAATGAGATGCTTCAGAAAAAGCTGCTAAATGTGACTCTAATATGCATGATCCTTTTTATTTTTGTGCGTACGTTCGCTTTCAACTCAAGCGATACACAAACTACTAATTATATTGCACCGGACTGATTTTTGCGTGTGGATTAGATTTTTCTAGGCAAACCCACTCCGACTTCTGAGATACTTGTAATTTATGACTCCAAGTCAAGGACGTGAAGTCAATATTTAGTCAAACTCACAGGTATATAGGTTGAACCCACTGCCTCAGCATCAACACACTGGATGTTTAAAAGCAAGAGTTCTTATCCATTCCGCCATGCTGACATCTATACTGATTTCTTGATCCACGAGATTATTTCTCATGTCCCTGTCAGCCCACATATGTAGGCTACGGGGGAACCATGTCTAAAACATAGAAGTCTTACTACATTGACATATCCAGTTTTGCTTTTAAATAAATGATATAACTTTATAAAGAAAATATAATAAATACTTTAAGCTCTTTTTAAGATTCTCTTAATTTTGAGTAGAAGCAAACAAAAGTACTGACAACAAAAGTTACAGAAAAAAATATGAACAAGCATTTAGTTAACAGAGCAATTTAGATATATACTTTTCACCGAGTTTTCTTCATTAGAAAATAAGAGAACAGAAATGGTAAGATGAGCTGAAATTTATAGGGGCTATAGTATACAGTATCTGTTCTTATTCTTCGTTCCTCATTCGAACTGAGTGCGTCACAGTTAGTTATGCAACTCAAAGGTCAATGTATCCGCCTCCAATACGCATTTGTGTAAGATTTGCTTCCTATAGACAAGATTCCATCCAAGGTAATGGACACTATCTACCCATGATTTGAAGATCCAGTGAAACAGGGTTCAAAGAGTTAAACAGCACACATATACATATATAACCATGTCAAGAATTAGATCTGCTTACCTTGCACCCTGTTAAAAAGAAGACAGAGACTGGCCATAGTCACACAGAAGTTAAACAGTATTAAGAAACTTTGACACAACACTAGCAAACAAGTAACATTTGTGAGAACAACTATCTTTTCTGTGGCAACATGGATGTGCATATTGAACCATTTCAGTCACTTTTTCAAAATTACTTTTAGAATGTTGTGGAGCAAGGAGAACATTACTGATATTCTATGAGATCTGGATATAAAATAAATAATAGCGCTAGTTCTGAAAGTCTGGTGTGCTGATGCTGAGTTAGTGTGTTCAACCCTACACTGGTTAGTTGGATCCTTGACTTGGGAGTCTGTATGGGCATGTATGGACTACGCTTGAGTTTAAAGTGAGTGTTATAAAATTAAAAAAAGAGAGACCAGGATCTTGATGTCAGAATTGTTTGAAGTTACGCACAGAAATACTTACACTATAAGCAGCTAGAGCCTCCTCCGGTGCTTTCTCATCAGCCCTTTCTTCTTGTGGTAAAGAATTGTAGTAGTGAGTGTATGCCTGTACATACTCTTCAACCTCCTGAACAAGAAGATAGCAAACAATAGTTAATATACACAACAACAAATATTTCAGCTATTTATTCGGTCATTTCTGTCATACCTTGCATTGTTGGGGGGGGGGGGGGGGGGGGGGGGGAAGAGAGAGAGAGAGAGGAGTTGACATTTTTGTCCTCATCATGAAAAAAGGAAAGCAGGAGAAGAAACGGCTGGAATGATTTATGGGGGGAATCTTACACTTACACAAAAGTACAAAGGAAGATTTTTGAAAGCCTTTCATAACAGCAAAAATAATGATGTGACACAACTTTCTGCTGGAGACTGACGATGTGGAGGAGCAGTCATTTGCCTCAGCTGGTAAGATATTCAAAATATTAAAAACTACTAATATTAAATATTAATATTGAAAAACTACTATGTGAACACAGATTTGTTCAAGGGGTGTGAACATGAATCTATTCAAAGGATATGAGCATGGATCTATTCCAGGGATGTGAACATGGATTCATTCAAGGGATGTAAACATGAATCCATTCAAGGGATGTGAGCATGGATCCATTCCAGGGATGTGAACATGGATTCATTCAAGGGATGTGAGCATGGATCTATTCAAGGGATGTGAGCATGGACCCATTCATTTGATGTGAGCATGGATCCATTCAAGGGATGTGAGCATGGATCCATTCAAGGGACGTGAGCATGGACCCATTCATTTGATGTGAGCATGGATCCATTCAAGGGATGTGAAGATGGATCAATTCAAGGGATGTGAAGATGGATCCATTCATTTGACGTGAGCATGGATCCATTCCAGGGATGTGAACATGGATTCATTCAAGGGGTGTGAACATGAATCTATTCAAAGGATATGAGCATGGATCTATTCCAGGGATGTGAACATGGATTCATTCAAGGGATGTAAACATGAATCCATTCAAGGGATGTGAGCATGGATCCATTCCAGGGATGTGAACATGAATCCATTCAAGGGATGTGAGCATGGATCCATTCCAGGGATGTGAACATGGATTCATTCAAGGGATGTGAGCATGGATCCATTCAAAGGGATGTGAACATGGATCAATTCAAGGGATGTGAGCATGGACCCATTCATTTGACGTGAGCATGGATCCATTCAAGGGATGTGAACATAGATCAATTCAAAGGACGTCAACATGGATCTATTCAAGGGATGTGAAGATGGATCAATTCAAGGGATGTGAAGATGGATCCATTCATTTGACGTGAGCATGGATCCATTCAAGGGATGTGAACATGGATCAATTCAAGGGATGTGAGCATGGACCCATTCAAGGGATGTGAACATGGATCGATTCAAGGGATGTGAAGATGGATCCATTCATTTGACGTGAGCATGGATCCATTCATTTGACGTGAGCATGGATCCATTCAAGGGATGTGAACATGGATCAATTCAAGGGATGTGAGCATGGACCCATTCATTTGACGTGAGCATGGATCCATTCAAGGGATGTGAACATAGATCAATTCAAAGGACATCAACATGGATCTATTCAAGGGATGTGAACATGGATCCATTCAAGGGATGTGAACATGGATCCATTCAAGGGATGTGAGCATGGATCCATTCAAGGGATGTGAAGATGGATCCATTCAAGGGATGTGGACATGAATCCATTCAAGGTATGTGAGCATGGATCCACTCAAGGGATGTGAGCATGGAACCACTCAAGGGATGTGAGCATGGATCCATTCAAGGTATGTGAGCATGGATCTATTCAAGGGATATGAGCATGGATCCACTCAAGGGATGTGAACATGGATCCATTCAAGGTATGTGAGCATGGATCTATTCAAGGGATATGAGCATGGATCCACTCAAGGGATGTGAACATGGATCCATTCAAGGGATGTGAGCATGGATCCATTCAAGGGATATGAGCATGGATCCACTCAAGGGATGTGAAGATGGATCCACTCAAGGGATGTGAACATGGATCCATTCAAGGGATGTGAGCATGGATCCATTCAAGGGATGTGAACATAGTGCCATCCAGGAACCACTGCAGAAATGATAAATATTTTAATATACACAAAAGGATTGAGCAAGATTTGCTTGATTGGTTGTTAAATTACCTTCTTAAATAACTTTGTGAGGTCTTTCACCTCCTCCTCTGTGAGCTTGTGGTATAAAGCTGACAGCCCCCGACTCTGTTCAGATATACCAAGATGGTGCACTGTATCCCTCTTTGTGTTGCAGAAAAATTGGAAAACATTCCTATAAAGAAAGGTACAAAAGTTAGAGTTTGTTAACTGCTCATCTCATACTGCTGAAGGTCATAACATCCCCAGCAAACCAAATGGATATATACCCTAAAACACATAAAGGTAGGTCAAACCATATGGCTATATACCAAAAACATATAGAGATAGCTAACAGGTCAAACCATACGGATGTATACCCAAAAACATATGGAGGTAGATAATAGGTCAAACCATACAGATGTATACCCCAAAACATATGGAGGTAGGTATTAAGTCAAACCACATGGATTTAGTACACTTAACCATGCATATATAATACACCAACCGCTTGCATGCATCACATCCACATCATACCAACACACCAAGCACACAAGTATTGCATCCAAGCAAGCACTGGTGCTTTATCAATTCTAGGCAATCAAGCAATAACCTAGCCAGACACAAATATCATGCTGAAACCCATGTTGGAAAGGAATCGGAGCAAATAATTTAACTCAAAAGAACACTGTGTGCCTCAGCTGCTTTTGCATTTATTTATCTTTCCCTTGTCTTACCTCTCCTGTTGTTAGAGGAAGGGTATAGCCATTGAGGTTTTGTATATTCACAGAATATCATCAACAACAAGGGCTTTGAACACATGCCACATTTGTCAGATCAAAACTAGAAGGGTGCGCTACTGAGAGTATATATAGTGTTATGTCCATTTTCATATAAGCTGCATTCTTTGAGTTATTCAGCTGACATGTCCAACTTTAATTTTTAAAAACATTTGTTAGGAACTGTGGGCCTTTTCAACATATTTTATAAACATTTTTGTGGGTATCTTTTCACACATTCTTAAAATTTATCATATGGTTTGCTATTTGAATATTCCAACTGCCAAAGGATTTTAACATGACACTTGTGCCATTTAATAACGGCTCGCTATTTATTGTCTAATATGTTCTACGCATGACAATTACAGAAGAATAATCTGGGAATAAGAAACTACACAGAAATGTTACGAAGATATAAGTAACTTTAGGGTAGAGATACTGCCATTTTGAAGTTTCATTTTTCTTCTTCATAAATTGCCTTCAGACCCTCCCGTTAATTCCAATAAAAGCAGTAGTTGGTTTCAGGACCATGACATGCTGGCAGTGTATTGTGGAAGAAAGTTGGTTGATGCCATTTTTGTGTATGGTTAATACTGTAATTTGAGCAGTGCAAACAGTGGGTAAGTAAAGTCAAGGGAATCTCTGTGACGAAGTGGTCAAGCCGTTCGGGCTCAGAAGGTTGTGGGTTCGATTCCAGTCCGTGTCCTTCGGTTCACGAGTGAAATTTTTTCAGAAACTCCTGTGGGTCATCGCTGGAGCTACTGAGTCCGTACTTTGTGCAATGCTTTCCGCACTGCAGAAAGAGACAGAGCCATATGGGATAAAAACCCGGTGCAATGAAATTGACTCTGTCGACTTTTAAGCGACATTAAAAAAAAAAGAAGTCAAGTACCCTTTTACACACACCTTAAGGCATGCTGGGCATATGATGTTACACAGGGAGTATTTTTAATGACTATGCAGCGTTTGAAAATATTGCTGTTTCAAGTTTTGTATTTACCTTTTATGTTGCATGAACCACAGAGTGTGAGTACAAAACTTGGCAATATTTTCAAAAACCCCACATTCAATACAAATACACCTTGTATTTGTATAGACCAATCAGCACTAGCTGAGTGATGAAGTGAGTATCACATTAAGCACCTTCACATCCGCAAGACATTCTACAGTCATTACAAATACACCCTGTATCTATAGACCAACCAGCACTCGCTGGGTGATGAGGTCAGTATCACATTGACCACCTTTACTTCGCCAAGATCTTCTTGGCACCCATTTTAGGTTGTGTCAACCTGACAGCCCGGCTCAATTTTGTAAAATCCACACTAAGCGTGGATCAAACCTATGACCGCCGTGTCGGTAGGCAAGTATCTAGCCACTATGCCAGTGGAGACTCTTCAGTGGAGGATTGGCCATAACTACAGCCACATACATTGAATCCAATGAATGAATACACACTGAACCCATGACATAAGATATTTCAGCCTGTTGTGTCCTGTCTACAACTTAATAAATCTTGCCTTGAAAGCTGATAACTATAAGACGTGTTTTGTTTTCAAACAATATTTTACTACTTCTTTCCTTTCCAATGACTTGAAACTGATTATCTATATGTTTTGTTGTCTCTTGTATATACTTTACTGTCTTTTTTAGTTCACTCAGTGGTCCATAATAACGACACTAACACATGAAGTGGTAACAGCCGATTGTTCTAGATCCTAGTTTGGGTCTATAAATGAATAAAAGAAAAACAGAAACAATCATGGATGTGTACGTTTAAAGATAAAGAAATGTTAACAGCTGACTTCATCTTAATGCATGTCATTATACCTCTACCAAACCAGATGTTCCTGGCTTGTGTGACAGCAAATGATGCCAATGGTCTGCCACTAGCAGAATGACAGGCTATGGCTGTACATGTGTGCAAGCTGGCGCATATGAAACTAAATTCCTTCCTCCCAGTATTCTATTCTACACTTACTTTGGGGGTGCAGGTACAGGTTTTCCCCTTGATGAGTGCCAAATTCTTTCTTCCTCCTTGGACAAATGAAGTAGTGCTGGCTTTGTGGTTGATTTTGGATTATGAGCCAAAAACACATCAACTTTGTCCTACAGAGAATAGAAGCATCAATGTATTAAAGATAATCACCATATAGGCTAATTTCTTCCTAATGACGGAGAACAGAAGCATCAATGTATTAAAGAAAATCATTATATAGGCTAATTTCTCCATAATCAGAGAAATGTTATGTGATAATACCAATACCATAGTTGTGGAGTGTGGTTTTGTTTTCTTACCAGCACTTTGTCATCAAGACAGAAATGATAATTTGCTACAAACAATGATAGTTTCTTATGTTGCCCTAAAAAAAGCATAATAACCTTTCCATACCACAAAGCCTGGGCTGAATTGTAGATACCGTGTGTTGTCCATGCAGTATGATCTTTCTCTTGGCCTGATAACTGGCTGCCTGTTGAAGCTTCAATCCTGGAACAGCTGCCGGCCAAGGCTTAGGACCTGGTCTTTTGTTTTACCTAAACACTATCTAGCTGCTTGCTCTTACAAATGTATTGCCTGTTGTTATCAAGTATGTTGAGCTGCATACTTTGGCAGTTTTGAAACTGCCTAAAAACTATTCCTCTTCAGTGATTCTAATCATTTCACATTCAGGAAGAAACGATGAAGTATCTGATAATACAGATTAGTTCCACAAGCATTAAAAAAGAAGATTCTGATAATGAATGATGCGTGTTAATTTCTACTTATTGTTGAATGTTAAGTAAATTCACATACAGGTGAAATGATACACTGAGCTGAATTGTATACAGTGTGAGAAATAAAACTTTCAACTATGTATATGACTAAACATGAGCTGTGGTAACACAGTAAGTGCATTTCCTTATCAATGAAGTGGTTATTGTTCAATTACCAACACCTGCAGGATTATGCCCAAGCCAGTCTGCACATCAAATTAGCATCCATTATTTTTTTTTTCCAGAATTTTCTGGAGACTGGGAAGGGAATTGGTCACCACATCTCACTGTGCAGTGAACTAGAATACATGAAGGGCTAAGAGTTCACACCTCATGGGTAGTATCTGCTATGGGATTACATTGACTTCATCTGGCTAAAGAGGCATGGAAGCACAGAGATAACAGAGGCCTTTGTTGTGAAGCGAACAGGTGCACAAATCCTATAGGACATAGATGCAACAGCACAAAGTGACTGCAGCTTGAAACACACTATGGACCACTGAGCCTACTAAAACAGACAGTGGAATTCAAACAAGAGAAAATTGCATTTACAGACAAATTTCAATCGAATGAAAGAAGAAAAAGATGGAAACATAGAGGTCCAATGTTACGTTTTCTTTCTTCTTCTTCTTCTTCGTTCATCCGGAGTTTTTTTCCGGATGTGATTGCGTTGTGCCTGTTTACAGCAGAGCTGCGTTCTTGCACCGTTAGGCCGACACATCCGACTTCTGCGTGCATTTGTTGACCGGGTTAACCTTCCCGGGGATGTTACGTTTTGAGTTGCTGAACTTTACTTTGTTATTTTATACTAATAGTTACAAGCTGGTCTGCCTGATTGTCATATGAAAAGATCTAATCTAATTGGTGAATATATTATTTTGCAAATTGTTCATACTCATAACATAGTCACATACAAAGACTTGCTATCAACTCCTACCAGGAGTCAGAACAATGTCTCCTATGATGTGTGGCTTCCTACACAGCGAGAGATGATGATGATTTATAGTTCAGTTGCTAAGATAAAAATGTTACATTCCCCCCACCTTATTACTTTAGACACACCTTGTATGATAACAAGCAATTAATAACACAACTTTCTATTAGTTACTACCTGGTAAGTCTGCCGACTGCTCATCGCCTTCTTTATCCATTTGAGCTTCTTTTTATCTGGCAGCTCTCTATATTTGTTCATAAGTATTTTTACTGCTTCTGCATGGCTCAGCTGAAAAGAAAATTAGATACATTCTAAATTCCAGATTATAAAATGTGTGCCTGTGCCAGGAAATAATGTGCCTAAATTCAGTGATAGCATATTCGAAACACATCAGTGGTTCCCAATCGGTGGGGAAGGGGGGTGGTAAGGTTTCCATGGAGGGAATTAAGATTATTTCAAGATCGCGTTAATACAAGAACCTGTAACTTGATATTGTTTTCCCCTCCATAATTTACAGCTCTGTACTTCTCGCCCTTCTGAAATTCGTTTTATAACGTAAGTAGACCCACAAATCACGTTTTATGTAGGTGTCTAGACTTGTTCTAGCATGTGTTATTAAATTTAGCTTCCACTTGTACATATACTGTGTGTGGGGGGAGTGGGGGGGAATTTAAAGGGTGGAAAGACGAAAGGGGAGAATGACATTCTGAACCTATGGTGAAGGGGTGCATGGTTCAAAAAAGGTTTATAACCACTGGTCTATATGTACATTGATAGTTATGTGATCTTGTACAAGTGTATGTACATTAATATCCATGTAATCTTGCACATGCTTATGTACAATGATATCCATGAGATCTTCCACATGTGTATGCATAGTGATATCAACGAGATCTACATGTGTAAGTACAGTGATAGCCATGCGATCTTGTACATGTGCTTGCAGCGACATAGAAGAGGCAATGTGTATGTACAGAGACAGTGGAGAACGCCTGTTGGCAGCCTGGTGGTCCTGTTTTCGAATCTCCACAAAGGTAATTTTTTTTTTTATTAAACTGTAAACTTTTAAACTAGCCTAAAATGGGAACCAGAAAGTGTTCTGGAAAGTAAAGGCGGTCTAGCACCAAATTCTGAATAAACCTCAAGGTGTGGGAAAGGGTCCTTTTCTTCTTCTTCGTCTTCTCCTTCTGTTCGCTTGAAATATGTCTATAACTGCAAAATGTTGTCTCTTGTATGAATTTAACTTTTTTTTAGTTCACTTTTTAGTTTTAACTCTTTTTTAGTTCACTCAGCGGTCCATAGAGTTTGTCTTCCACTTTCGTCTCTCTAGGCCAGAAGGTTTGCCTAGATATGTTATATTTTGGGCAGTCTTGGAGTATGTGCTCTGCTGTCTGCGACGCCAATCCACATGTGCACATGGCTGAGTCACCAATCTTGAATTTTGTACACATGTGGTTGCGTAATCTATTGTGTCCTGTTCTTAGGCGCAGAATGACTTGTTCTGGTCTGACCATAATGTGGTAGTCATCTTGAGCAGGTTTTGGTGGCTTTCTGACTGATTTGATCATTCTTTTCTTTTGGTGGTATGTAACGGGCACATCAGGCTGTTCTTCTTTTGCTCCTTCCTTAGCCAATCGATCAGCTCTGTCGTTTCTGGGTATTCCACAGTGGGATGGTATCCACTGTCTGGTGACCTTATGCTGACTGCTAAGTTCAGAAAATAGTGTCCTTAGTACTGGCAATTTCCCAGACAGGAGCACCTCGAGTACTGATTTTGCATATGTCAACAGCACCACAGGTTGTGTACCATGGCTGGTATTTAGTAATTTCTGTGTTGCTATCTTGATTGCCTCAATTTCAGCATCATAGTTATGGCAGTACTTTCCTGTTGGAACTCTTGCAGTGTCCCAAGTATAATTTGGGCATTCTATGTACACTCCCGCTCCTCCATTTCAAACAGCAATTTGTGCTGACCCATCTGTGTAGACTCGGATCCAGAGGTCCTGTGGGTATTCTTCATCAAGGAAGCTGGGAGTGGCTGTCCTGCGCTGTACACTGTTCTGTTCTTCCTTATCAAATATTCCTCTCACTTGTCTGGATTTGTAGTGATAGTCCTTATGTTCATCGTTCCATGGAGTTCGCTCTGGAGTAGTTTTCAGGGGAATAGCACACTTATCGTCATGGCATATGATGGATGGATGGACCAACTGTGGGAAGATCGGTGGTTTCTCTGCAGAGTTGTTTGGCCTGGTGGATAAAACTGCTTCTTTTCAACCAACCTATAGCTAAGTTTTCAAATCTGTTCTTCATAGGATGGCTTGGCAAGCTGAGGAACTTTTCTGCCTGTATTAGCGTTTTCGTATCTCTGCGCTCTCTCAGTGCTTGTGTCATCCCCATCTCCGTGAGCCATCTCGGCTCCAGGTTATAGTGGAACACCGCCAGAGGGTGCGGACTACGACTGGTCTGGAACCCTGGGAATTCTTCTGACCCCAGTATAAGAACGCATACCCAGATAGAACTGGTATTTCTGTAGTCCACCACACCAAGTTATGAGGCGCCAATGCCTATAGTAAATGTTATGTTAGACCCTGACGGAGTGATTATCAAACTAATCAGATTTAAAATATAGCTAATCTTGTACTGGATCCTAGCTTTAATCCTTAAGTTAATAATTTCTCTAGCAGTAACCAAAATTAACTAAAGAAATCCTTAAGCCCGGCTGCAGATAACGAAGGTTGGAACTCTCCACAGTTAATAGCGAGAGTTACCTTTTTTATATGGCACCGATTGATCTGGACTCAGCAAGTTGATGATGTTGAATAAAAGATAGATAGAGAAATAACTGAGGAACTACTTAAATTAAGTAACAAGTAAATTATATAGGACTATGTGGGCGATAAATTAACGGACAGAAAAGTGGAAGATTGAGGAACACCGCTTGGAAAATTGACACATGGGAGAGCTCGACAAGTAACATTCAGCCTTTGTTCCCAAAACAACTTAAAAGGTAAATTTGGAATAATAGCTAATGATAAAGGAGAAGATAGTGTTCCACATGTTAGGAGGTAATACGGCACCCGGGGCTATGTAATACTTAATAATTATTCAGAACTAATTGTGTTTATTTGCAGCGGTGTGAATTATCATGAATTTAAGAGGTTTGTTGTAAGAGCTGGGCATAATGTTGGCTGTTAAGTTATTAGAGAAACACCACTGTGGCAGTAGTAGAAATTATAATAGAATTAGGGTTTTAGGCGTTATTATATCATGTATTGCTATGAATTCAGCATGATCATTATAGATTATATAGACATGTAGATGATGATGATTATGAAGATGAGGTGATAATGGCTGAGTAATTAAAGTAAACACATTTGGACTGTAGTCAGTGAAGGGCAAGGTACACTACAATATAGTTAAATTGGATTGTAATCAGGCAGGGTGTTGTGAAGTGGGAAATAAAATAGGCTTGTATAGTGCAAATATACTATATATATATATATATACAAAATAGTGATTGATTTTGTGGTTTCCCAAGGTAGAAATGTGGGGCATAAAATATAGTTTAGAGTAAAGACTGAAGTCATGCGACATGGTGTATGCTGTTGGCAAGGGGGTGAATGCTTGTGAGATGGTTAGGAATGAAGGCTAATTTATAACAGAGTGGTGAGAACCATGTGTGTAAGTATGTATATACAGTAGCAAGATGTGGTTACAGGATTATTCTGTGACAAGTATGTATCAGTGGATACATGGAAATTAGTAACAGGGGGGGAATGATTAAATTGGGTGTATGGTACTTTTTAGTAGGTAAACAGTTAATTAGAATAGCCTGAATGAATCATTGCAGTGGTCCTTAATGTTAAATTTACACACCATTTGGCATATTCAACATATTGATTTATTTGGTTGTTTCGGGATTTGAGATTTAAATATTGAGCACAACCCACTACTGGCAACGCTGGTCGTATTCTAGGGTCATACCAGGATACGATCAGCGTTGCCAGTAGTGGGTTGTGCTCAATATTTATATTCAACTTAGTAAAAGAATTTGTTGTTCAGCAGTAATTGAAGTCTGGCATCACATCTGTTACCAGAATGCAGTAATGTTTGTGTAGGTGTTATCAAGTTGTCGATGGAATCAATGGCTGAGATTCCGTCTTAAGTTAAACATGGCGCTTGTCGCACAATGGAAAGTATGTGATTTAATGCTACGTACCACCTTTCGCAAAGATATTTATTACACTTGCTATGTGACATGAGGCGTAAGAGATGGAGATTTATAACCGATGTACTGCAGAAAGAATGGGGAAGAGAGAATACAACTGGACATATGTTATCTAGTCACAAAGAATAGTTCCCTGGTTATTATATTAGATTAGAACACCCCAGTCTCCAACAGAAAGCAATAGTTGATTTTGTTCATGACAGAAGATGGGGGAGAAGGTGGTGCATTGAGTGTCTTGATGGTGAGTTATGGTTAATTCTTGACATATGGTGCATCAAAGTGCAACTGAGATGACATGATGATAGGTGGTGGATTTCAATTCTGGTTTCATTGAGGGAACATAAAGGAAAATAGTATTTGGGGTTCTTGAAACCGGAGTTAATGACAAAACAAAGTGCACCAGAGAAAGTAAAGCTCATTAAGTATGACATACATAAGAAGAACAATGACTGTTATGTTCTTCTAGATAAAGGTTGATTGACTGATTTAGGAACCGACATCACAGCATTCGGGGCATTCCCATAAGCGCTCCGTCCCCACCCTCAGCAGTCAGTGAAAAGTTCCAACACCAACAAAACGTGATAGCGTGTCTGATTTCTGTGTTGCACTGCATGGCTGGTTGCCTCCGTCTTCAGCACCTTTCCTACAGCAGACTGTGGTCTTACACGAGTTTAGGTGTGTAGGCACGCACACACGTGTCTGCACATGCATGTATGAGCATACAAATCTAAAGCATTCTGGTTATTTCTCGGCGCCAGTGACTCACCGCCGTCCCTTCTCCTGTTAGTTAAAACGGGTCCGCCATGAGAAGGCCAGGAGTTGAACTTTTGCTGCAGTGGTGATGAATGCACAAGCCATTAGGGTAATTATGCAAGGTTGGGTGCTCACCCCAACCCCGCCCAAATAACAGCAACATTTGGAACCCAAAGGATCCTTTATGTTACTTGTTCATGCGACAATGTACAGCAATGCATAAAATAATGTGACTATATAGCGATAATCAAGGACTTACATACAAGAGACTACTTGTGTACAGTGATATACAAGAGATTATGTTAGTACACAGATATACATGAGGTGTAATACATAAAACACTATGTGTGTATAGTAATATACAAGCAACTATGAGTGTAGTGATATACAAATTTAGCACCGCTACTAACCTCAGGCTGTTTGTTTTTCAACTTGTCAATGTGTGACTCCATAAACAGTCTTGACGGCAATGGTGGATTAGGGCGACTGTTAGAATTTGCCCCAGGCGGTGGAAATTCTGGATGGTTCTGTCTATTAAAACCAAAAAAATGTTTTATTTCACCATTTATATAATTATAAATACTGACTCATATCTAAAAAAAAACTTCAATTGACAATGTATCTGTGTCATTCTTTTCATGTGATCAGTCATGACACAAAACCAAGTGATTGTTTTTTCTTAGTTTACTCAAGTTATTCTGTACTTTTTTTTATTTAAATGTATGACCTTTGTTTAGTTTTCATTACGGCACATGGGTGTAACCCATAAGTGCTCCGTTCTACAATAACTCAAGCCTGAGTCCGGAGAATCTCAGCTAAGTGCGCAAACTCCGTAGCACCGACGAGGATCCTGAAATACTCTGGGTAGATTTTTAACTCAAAATTTTGCCTGGGCAGCACCATTAGGCTACTCTTATTCGATTTCCAACTGCCAAGGCACTTTTTATGTGCGCAAAAATACACACAGGCGTCCGATCTCACTACCCAGAAACCAGGGGAAATTTTCTTACTAGAAGTCCACATGAAAAAATCCTGGCCCTCACTGGGGCCTCCAGCACTCAAGGCGGACACCACTCCTCGAGACCACTCAGCCCCCTGTGATTAACCCCAACAGGCTGGTATTCATAAAACATAACAATATCATAACAAATGTGCTCTAATCCAGTCTATCCCTACCTGTCTCATAACAAGGTAATATGCATTGTTTATGTTCATGACTTTCATTTGACAATGTAACATGCAAATTAATTGATGTACGAATGAGTGACTGGAAGGGCCGAGTGTAAGGCGGGAGTGCGTGCCCAATTTGTGACCCTATGAAATTAAACTTTGTTCGTTCGTTCTATCTTAGTTAGTTGTTACTTTAACTCTTTTATATAATATACCTATAACTAACAACAATTGCCTGGAAGAGGCTAAAGAAAGTGTAACATTATACAAAACTATAAGAAAGAGTCAACCAGTGCTCATTTGTCATATAACAAGAAGAGAGGCGTTGGGGAATATTGTGTTGACTGGAAACATCAGCACCAGAAAAGACAGACTGAAAGAAATGATGCATGATCCCCTAAGATGATATCATTGAGGAATGTCTTGAACAGAATGGAGCCAGAACACAGAGAACTGTGGGCAGACATGATGTATATGCTACTCTGCAAGGCACATGATGATCACAAACTTTGAAGTATGGATGAGTTGGTTGGTTCATGAATCAACCATATGATCTTAACTTGACTGGCACCTTGCCATCCCATCATGGTAGGAAAGGTAACACTAAAGTCTGGAACAAGATAAGCTGCAGAAGCTGTCGGATCAGCAAAGTAATGCTCTAGCTATCTCTCTATCAAAGTTCCCATCCTAGACCAGTTACCGACAAAGGCTTAGAAGCCGGCCTGCCCTGCCACAACATTTAGTCTTTATGTTGCATTTCCTCGCAGTAGGGTAAGGCTTATACCCTCCCAATTGTGCTCCTAGGAGATGGTCTGCTCTGCCATGACATTTAGTCTTACAATTCCTCGCACTAGGGTAAGGCTTGTAACCTCCCGATTGTGTTCCTCTGCCGAAAGCCATTGACACAATGTACGGTATCGGGTTTGGTGAGTGCCACCCAACATTCAACACTAACAGAAACTGGTCTTGAGATATCACAAAAATCTAGATCACATACTACCAGGAACAATTAATAATTAACCGAACATGCACCAGCAACTTTTCAGCGAAAAAGGTCCGCCCAAAACATTTATATCCCAGGCTGTTTCTACAGAAAATATGTAACTGGGAAGACATATGTTGAGCACACTGCAACAGGACATCACTGCTCATATAACTGTCAGTACCAAATAATACAATGAAACAAACTATTAACACCACAAAATACATTAATTGCCACCAGTGAAGACAGAGAGAAAAATGAGGGGAGAATGAGTAGTAAAAGAATGAAGTAAATAACACAAGAACTAAATTGGCCACAAAATTAAAAACACACACAAACATAAACATTATTTTACCTGAACACTTCAAGTTCCTCTTCATATTTCTTCTTCAGTTTCAAGTACTTTTTCTTATAAGACTCCTGGAAAACAAGACACAACCAACTTTAATCACTAGCAATTATTTAAAACTCTCAGACTGCTGGCAGCCATTTGATTAGGCTGGACTTTCCCCAGAGTCATCATGGTTGGAAAACATGATCCTGCCACAACTAGGGGTCAACACAAGTACTGTCTTGGTGGTGAAGCACACTATCCTCAACCTCTTCAGTCACACACACAATTGTGTCGGCATTTTGTTTTTATATTACGGTGGGCTGTGACCATACCACTTGGCCACGCCATCCAGGTATTTACTTCACAGCCTTCCCCTTGTTCTCTTCTCCTCGATCTTTACAGTTGTCACCACGTTCTCCAATTTATTTCTTCTCATAATGTGTCCAAAAAACTGACTGTCTACGTCTCTAATCAGTTTACTGTTTTCATTTGTTTCTTGTAAGACTTGGTCATTGGTTTTTCTGTCTGTCCATGGCATTCTTTGCACTTTCCTCATAAACCACATTTCCACAGCTATCAGTTTTTTCGCGCCTGTCTGTTCACTGTCCACGCTTCACATGTATACAAAAGTACAGGTTCTAGATAACATCAAATAAGAAATGGGAAGAGAGAATATTAATGTCTTAGGAATGTGTGAGATGAGATGGAAAGTGACAGGGATTAAGAGAGGGGAGGATTTTAAGATTATATATTCAGGGGGATAGGAAAGAGGTAACGCAATTATCTTGGATCTGAAAACATCAAAATCTGTTAACGGATAACTGGGCAGTGTCAGACAGGGTTCTATTGGTGAAGTTAATCTGCAGACCTTTTAACATAAACGTCATTCAAATATATGCCCCAACAGGAGACTCCAGTGACGATAGTGTAGAGGAATTTTATAACGGCATGGAGAATGCTTTGAAGAAATGTAAAAATACAGGAATAAACATCATAACGGGTGACTTCAATGTGAAAATAGGAAAGCAAGGCGATGGATGCACAGTAGGTATACATGGTTTAAGCAACATCCAAGAAAATTGTGGACATAGAGGAGTCTTGACAGCAGGATTAAAAACCAGATTGATTACACCCTGATTAGCAGGCAGGTATCGAAATGAGTTAAGTCACAAAAACAGTTCCAAATGCAGACTTGTACAGTGAGCACAGATTGATTATAGGCACGTTGAAGGTAAAGTTAAAGAAAGTCTAGTATACACAAGGTAACACTAAATATGATCTGTGTACATTGAATAAATGAAGAGATAGCTTGGCCACATGACATGGTCGAGACAAGAACACAGAGCTGATCCACGACTGGTGATTGTGCAAGATGGCAAAATATGACCGCCCATACTTATAGGCGTGGCACATCATGATGATGTTGTAGTTGCTAAGTACAAACAAATCTGGAGCAAAACCAGCCTCACAATATGGCTACCTGAGCTCCTCAGTATGGGCAGATGTCAAGGAAGGGAGCAAATTATCAAACAATTGTGACCTAGTTGATGTGAAGATCTTTCACTGTATGCCTGTAACTTGACCTTTAAGCTTTACCCAGTCCAAATGAGCATATCTGGTTATAGTCGAGGTCATTACCTGTCCTAGTTGTGTTTGCTACTGGTATGTTTCTGGGACGTATCTACACATATGATCTGTTTGTCTTTTTTGGTAGCATTTCTATTTGTTGTCATTTTTTCTTCTTCTCATATGGTTTTCATCTTTGCTTTAAAATCTATCAGATGTACCACATCTTGTTCAATTTTAAACTAACTTCCTTCCCATGTGAATCTGAATAAATAAGTTCAGTGTAAAGATTATTCTAATATGAATGTGAACAAATGACCTCAACTCTGTATCTTCATTCCAATATGAATTTTGTTTCACAATCTGTGAAGACAAATGTGATTGAGATTGAGTTACTAATATCTATGTTGGGAAAAATAATGTCAATGTTTCTCTTTTGAATGAAGGGAAAGAACAATTTACTGTACACAGAAGCATAATACAAACCAAAGGATTGATCAATCACATATGAATAAATCCACATATTTTAAACTATATAAGCAAGAACAAATACTTTCAGAACTATATGTGGCAAATGCTTCTACTAAATATACTCTCTCATCATTGCACGTTTTTAGTTTTACAATTGTAGATGGTCTTACAATTAATGGCCACTATTCTTCAGCGGCTGTCACACATCATAAAATGCAGTCTCATAGCAGTTACTGCAGTGTACACACTCAGACCTGTATTTCATCTCCTCTTAAGAAAAGGCTCTTTAAAATTGGCACATAACATGGTAAAATTACAATTACAAAACCTTATAGTTAAGTTGAGCTGAGTTAAGAACCAACATCACTGCACTCAGGACATTCCCATACATGCTCAGTCCCCTCATTCAACAGTCAGCGAAGAGTCATACTACTAATCATTCCCACCACTATCTGATTAAAAGTTCTCCTGGTCTTCCAGTTTTGAGATTCTTCCAGAACCCCTGCAATCTCATTCTTTCCACATATGGAGCCTCAATCTGTTCCTTCGCCTTCTCCACCTAGTCCCACAGGTGCACGACCACCTCCCCCTTGTCCATAGGCAATATACCACCATGAGGTGCATTCCCTGCTAGCCTATCAGCCTGTTCATCACCCCCACAAGGCCAGGGCAAAATTTAGTTAATATAGTTAAAAGCCTACAAGATAGATCATTAGAACATGTTCTAAAACACAACGCTAGCATTTAACATTTATGACACTCACCTTCTTCTCTTCTGATAGCTCATTCCAATGACTGGCAAACACTGTCATTTTCTTGGTACCTTTAATGTCCGGAAACTTCTTGGATCTTTTCATCACAAATAGACTGAAGGCTGTTGGAGGCTTCTTAGGCATGTCTGGATACTTTACATGCGGATACACAAAGGAGAAAATCACTTTCATTTAGACTATAACATGTAGCATTTTCTTTATAACTTGTGTTTGCTGTGTTCACTTTTGTCATGTGTGTTTAACTTTTGTAATGTGTTGAGGAAGAGATAGACCACGGAGTACACTTATAAAGTAAGCGTGTACAGATGTGTCAACAGACATATACTGGATCAGTGCAGCACAAGACAGATAACTGAGGGATGGAATTATCAGGAAGGTTCATAACCAGCCTATGGGTCAAATAGTTGATGATGATGCTTAATTTAAAATGTGCACAATTAAATTAACATTGGAAGCACTCAGTTTTAGTACTTGTGGCAACTGTTTTGGTGTAATGGATAGAATATTATTCTACAATAACAATATTGCTGCTGCTGCTTCTTTCATTTGTTTGAAATCTATTGTCTATATTTGCAGTGTTGTCTCTTGTATAAACGTTACTGCATTTTTTTATTTGTATACTCAGTGGTCCATAAAATTCCGCTATAGTTTCTCTTAGACAGAATGTTTGCCTGGATATGTTGTACGCAGGGCAGTCTTGAATATGTGATCTGCTGTCTACAGTAGCAGTCCGCATGTGCACATGGCTGATTCACCCATGGCAATAGTGCTGATGAACATGGGTTTGATGCCTGCCTCCACTCGCTATGGGAGGGAGAGACCATGCATTCAGATCTGAAAAAGGCAATGGTCCTAATCCTTGAAATACCCCCAGCAGATTCCTGCTACTGGACTTGTCTTACTGGCAACAGCCATGAAGTGCTTCAGTGCTCTTCTGCATCCCATAATGTTGGGAAGTTTTTGTCAGGCTATGTGGAAGCTACTGATATATGTCAAAAACAAAATAAAACACAAAAGGCACACTGAGCAAGTCAACACTGCTCACCAACTCTACATATGTGAGGGTGTGCATGAATGAAGGGTTTTGTGGAAACAACCTGGGGCTTTTAATGATGTTTGGCAGTCCGGCTTCTTCTTCTGCTTCTCACCTCCAATGAAGCACAAGTCTTCAACCAACTCATGCCAATCCATCTGTAGACTTGCTCATGACCGGTTGGATTTTACAGCTAAAATTTTATGCATAATGAGTCAATTATGGTAGGCGACTCATTGTACAAATGGCACTAATACTAAAGAACAAACATGTATCAATAGTTACTAAGAAAGCACTCTACAACACAATCTTCCTACCAACTATGCTACCAACACCAAACCTGAACAATGACAGAAAAAGAGAAAAGAAAAAAATCACAACAACAGAAATGAGATTCCTGAGAAGAATACTATATGTATCAAGAAGAGATAAGATCATAAATGAAAAAAATCAGGACTAAAGTGGTGGTTATAGCAGCACTAGATTTTATTAGAAGACAAGTCAAATGGTTTGGCCATACAACTAGGTCACAAACTAACAGTATACCACAACAAGCAATGATGTACAGACCAAATAGAAGCAGAGGAAGAGGCTGACCACTTAAACGATGGACAGAGGGAATAACAGAGTCTATGGAAATCTCGATACATGAAGCCCATAAGCTGGCACTCTCCCGCTGTTTATACTTCACCTCGTCACCGCAAGGTACAAGAGGAACATGATGAGAGAGAGAGAGAGAGAGAGAGAGAGAGAGAGAGAGAGAGAGAGAGAGAGAGAGAGAGAGAGAGAGAGAGAGAGAGAGAGAGAGAGAGAGAGAGAGAGAGAGAGAGAGAGAGAGAGAGAGATTGTTACTATTCTTTGCTTTCCCTTCCCTGCACTGGTACCACAAGGAGGAGTCAGGCTGTGATATTTTGATATCCTATGCTGTATATGTAGTAACAAAGTTGTATGACTGTCATATCTCCTGTGAGTGTCTGCATTAATGTCAAACCTGGGATAAGATAGAACCTAATCAAGGTCAGCATGGCCGAACTGATAAGACGCTTAAAATCTGAAACATCCACTGTGCTGATGCCGAGGTAGCGGGTTCAACCACAACAGTCAGTTGGACTAAAATGTTGACTAAAAATGTAAGTTACAATTACCTCAGAAGTCGGGAGTGGGTTCGCCTGATAGCGAGGGACACTGGAAATATGGAAAGCTAACCCACGCGCAAAAATCTATCCAGTGCACTAGAAATAGCAGCAGGTGTATGGACTACACTCGAGTACAAAGCGGGAGAGCGAAACAACAAATAGAACCGAACATAAAGTACAAAGCAACCCCTACAATTCAATCATATAGCATTGCTTTTGTCAGTAACAAATCATTTACATTTACAAAATTCACATAACGTTTAATTTAGCCTGTGCAGTATTTACTTTAGACGTCACATTAAACAGTCCTACTATCTGCTTGGTCATGCCTGATGTATTTTAAATATGACAAAAAGATTGTAATCTGTAGTAACGAGCTGTGATCTAGTGGATGGCTGAACACTTCAAGCTTTTAGGGTAGTATCTGACATGGAAGTATTTGCTTAAACTTCAGTTAAAATATTAGCCAAAAAGCAGCTTCACAAATTGCTAATAATCAATAGTGCATACCTCATCTGATAGTTTCCCTGGCTCATCTACTAACACAAGAGCATCAGCGACAACTTCCGGCAATGTTCTGTACTTTCTCACCTGAGTACAAATATTTGATACAAGCATGAGTGTGACAAGTCACAAGGAATGATATAAAATAATGTATACAATAGATCTTGTCAGTGAAAAACAGAGTCTCATCAACTTGAATAATTCAAAGGTAAATGTAATATCAAAGATGAGAATCATGTTCATTTGGACAACTTAAGTAAATAGTATTAATTGGGGAAAATAGACATTGTAGTTAGGTACCTGGATAATGTGAAATGGGCGATGCATATAATAAATTTAAAAAAAACGATTTAGTTGAGTCAAACACTGGTATCACAGCACTCAGGGATTTCCCATACATGCTCCTCCTCATCTTTAAAAGTCATCACAGAGTCCCAATACCAATGGTAGTAGCTGCAGTTTGATGTGTCGTCTCTCACCTTCCTTTGGAGTACTGAATATCAGCCAGATCCTCTGCTCACTCTTCTATCTTATGATTTATCTGTTCTACTACCCCTGGATTACCACATGGATCAGCAATCTTGTGTGTGCTATTCAATGTTTACACAAGCAAGATTGCAAGCATTGAAGCACCAGGGATTGGAAGGATACGGACATTTGCAGATGATGTCCTGTCATACAGGCAGGGGAGAGAACTAATGCAAATAGCACAAGAGTTGCAAGTGACAGTGAACGAAGTGATTGACTCGTGTGCAGTGGTCGTTTTGTGTTATGGTGCTCTCTGGACAATAGTATTGTTAAAGCTGACATACCAGGTCTCATAATAAATGGCGGAAATGTTTACAGAGAAGAGAGTAGACAGATAACTGGAAACCACTTTCAACAGAAGCCTGTCATTCAAGGATCACGTGAAAGGACCTGAAGAATTGTGATTGCTCAGTGTCAAAAGAGTCAGCTGGTGAAACTAGAGTGCATACAGAATGAAGCTATGCAGGTGATCCTAGGCTGCACAAGTAACATGGAGGTAGTGTGTATGTGATACATCATAGCTTTACTAATGATTGCAGACGGACTCAAGGTGCTGCATGCTAAATCGTATCTATGAGTGGCTGCAGACAAGGAAGGATGAAGCCCTAGACATACTACAGGCTTATAAGAAGAAAACCATGGATTACTCATGCATGTGGATACAATCAGAGAAGTATGCATGCTTGAGAACATGGGAGAAAAGTCAGACCTGTGCGAGGTCATAATTACATTGGATCAGGAGTGCAGAGACTGGCCGGCAGGCTGCTGTGAATGGGAAGTGCAACTACTGATCCACAACAATTCAGGCACAGGTGATGTAATTATCTATATGGATGGCTCTGTGCTAAGAGGAAAAAGAAGTACTCAGGATTTCATAGCAAAAGTTAACAGATGTGCTTAGTGCAGGAGCGACTGGCATATGAAACCATGACATCTAGTCTAAGGACAGAGGTGGAGGCATTCTAAACAGCAGTCCTCTGGCTGGAGGACAAACAGCACACACATGTCATGACTGTAATGGACTCACAAACATGCAAGAAAGGTGAAGACAGTCATGCTTCAATACAAACATCAAAGCTAGGGATGGGCAAACCTGTTATTAAAAGAAAACCTAGCCATGGATAGATAGAGCCTGTTACCTCGGATGGAATGTCTAGGAAACAAACCTTATACTAACGCATGCATTAGTAGGATTGAAGCACTCCCATTGGTGGAGCATCGAAGAAGAAGAAACTCCCATCTGAACACATTAGGCATACAGTTAACAGTATGGGGTGTGCCATTGTGTGGCAGGATGACATCCTGTTGCTGGTCACCTGTCATCTCTGACCTACTGCCATCAAGGTGCTCACAACAGATCCACACATGCTTCTGTGACGTGACATAGGTCCATAGATCCCAACAAGCTGATGAATTACACTTGGTGTTGTGCCCTTAACTCACAGAACCTAACACACACACCTATTTGATCAACTCTCTGGTGAACAGGTTATGGGCACAATTTGTAATACGCATTTGAAACACAGCAGGATGATTTTGCAGCAGACCGGTTTGAGTGCTGGTCATTCAGAAAGCAATCTCAAACTATTGAATGTAAACTCCCGGGAAGGTTAACCCGGTCAACAAATGCCCGCAGAAGTCGGATGTGTCGGCCTAACGGCGCAAGAACGCAGCTCTGCTGTAAACAGGCATAACGCAATCACATCCGGAAAAAAAAACTCCGGATGAACGAAGAAGAAGAATGTAAACTTGCCAAGAAATCAGTCAGAAAATCCTGAGGTTGACTGTGACGTCTTGTAAAGGATATGCAACTAACTTAAAAGTCACTCCACTTTGAAACGCTTGTTAATAGCATTTCAAGACTCTTTTGGGAAGGAAAAAGTGCTCAAAGCTGTCTATCCTCCCAGAATGTAACAATCCTATAATAAACCCTACTCTTTTCCTCCCCTTTGGAGCACATGCTCTCAACCAACTCAAGGGAGCCGTCCTATCTTTTGCTATCTCTTGCAGATCCCTCCATGTCCTTCCCATATTATTTCTGTCTGTCTCTTATTTCTCCATCTGTGGCTCAGGAGTAGTGAATGCAGTTTCATATCCTGACATACTGGGTTTGAAATCAGTCGCTGTCAATTCGCTCGTTGAATTAATTTATACAATTATGAGCGTCTACCATTCTGAAAGAAATGGCAAACCATTAAATGAAAAATCGTCTAGAAAATAACAAACAGCCAATAATTTCTGGGGTTGATTGCAACACCCGGGAAACGACTTGCAACTAACTCAACGCCCCAATAGCTATCTTTCTGTCCCTTTCATACTGCCTCACATTCCTAGGACCATATCCAGAAGTAGAAAAAGCTAGTTTCAGGGTTCAGGGGCCTGTACCTTTCTCTCACAAGCCAGCACATTTTAGTTTGCAAATACAAGCAAAGAAATGGACTGAAAATGTACGCAGCAGGAAAAATTAGGACAAGAGCCCTGGATGGATTTTTCTGCCCCTGACCATATCATTTAAGTCTTTGGTTAAAGCTACCAGTCTTCACTCCTTTATTTAAACCCTGGTTCATACTAGATATAACACTTAGTATACTTACTTTGCCTATCAGCTTTTGATATGTGGCTTTACACTCTTCCGCTGACTTTCCATCCACTTTGATATTTTCCCATTTTAGGGATGACTCTGCAGCTTTGTGAGATTTCACATGGGTGCCTCCTATTTCTACAACAGCATGAAGTAGTTTCTTTTTGTCCTCCATACTCCATTGTGAAGTATCTGGAGAAAATAGTTTTTAAAAACATTAACAACACTAATTTTGTTTTTCTATCAAAAAATGACCAATGAGATGTACATTTGTCATCATCCATCACCAAGGCATCATGCACTCAGCCAAAACTTCAGGTTCCTCCATCACTGGAGATTCCCTGGTTTGCTACCATCTTGTCCATGATCAACAGGCTACTTGTATATGTGTGTGTTAAACACTCATATAATATAACTCATATATAATGATGTCAGCATTATTTCATTTAGTTTTGTCTTATACAATTATAGAAAACACCATAAAATCATAAGACACATAAAAATAGTCTCACAAAATAACATGCTTCATATAATACCCTTTAATCAGTGCTGACGTCAAGTAAAATTGAATATCTTAATAATGAAGATACAAACAGGTTGCACAATTTATTGACTTATTTCTGGAATATGTTGCTGCATCTCAGTAGGTGCATATCATAGAAGTCAACACAAAACAATAAATCCTTCAAGCTGAAATATACAAACTTATGATATTGCTCCCAGGGTAATTTAAACTGCCCACCACAGGATCTTTCACCACAATTTTAGTGTGGATAAGACAGAAGTTGCTTTGTAACTTTGTATCTAATAACTGGAGTTGCTTCACAAATTGTTTGGCCAAGCACTATTATTATTATAAGTCAGTCTTGTAAACGTTACATTATGATATCTCTTAGAAAAGTTAGCAGAATAATTATTAAGGGACTGATATTTCATTTCTCATTTGGGGTTGACCTGATATCTGTCGAAATTGCTTCTATTTCACTCAATCAATCATGTGCCATGCCGGAAAGCGTGGGCGGTCATGACTCGCCATTTCACTCGATCACCAGAGTCGTGGATCAGCTCAGTGTTCCTGTCTCGGCGATGCCATGTGGCCGAGCCATCCAGGTATTTACTTCTCGTCTTCCCCTTGGTCTGTTCCCTTCGATCTTGTCAGTTGTCACCAAGTTCTCCAATTCATTTCTTCTCATAACATGTCCAAACAATTGTGTCTGTCTATGTCTAATTTCTCCAATCAATTTACGATTTTCATCTGTCTCCTGTAGTACTTGGTCACTGGATTTTCTATCTGTCCATGGTAATCTTTGCATTCTCCTCAGAAACCTGTGAAACCACATTTCTGCAGCCATCGGATGTTTTTCAGCTTGACTGCTCATTGTCCAAGTTTCACATCCATACAAAAGAACAGTCTATGTAGCACCTCAACACTCAATTTCACTATCTACACCAAATCCAAATCTACTTTATCAATTTTAATTTTAATTTAGGTGTCAGTTTACCTACAGTGGCACAACAGAATGGATAACTCAATAACAAAGAGAAAGAACACATCCAAAACTGGATAGTAGACAATAATAAAGATTCTGAACTTATGTTTTATTTATTTGGCATTTATGCCCAAACAACATCTAGGCTTGGAACAGATGAGTGAGGTACCCCTAGATTGCATTTTTTAAGAACTATGCATTAGATGGAACTATCCAAACATGCATGTTCATGTCAGTAAATATCAGTCCAGTGCACTCTCCAGTAGTGTCAGCTATTAGTAGTAGCACGTGTATCGGCTACGCTTGCGTTCAAAACGAACAAACAAACAACAAATTCAGATATCCAATAAACCTCTTATGATATATTTGATATTTCCGTGAATTAATCCTGACACTGTGATGTATGGCTTGGTTTGGCAAATCAACAGAATGTGTTGTGTGTGTTTTTTTTTAAATTTCCGGGCATGTTTACGTTCAGTAGTTTGCCATTTCTTTCTGAACTACTGGCACTCATACCTCTGTATGAAAACCAATTTAAAGCCGTCTGCTTCCAAATCGCCGCAGCTAGGTTTCGAACGCGGTGTGCAGGATTACGAAATGCATTCATAATTCCTTCACTACAGACCCAGCGACTATTCATGTTTGTTTCAGAAGGTACAGTTAGTTGGATGTCTTTTACAGGACATCAAAATCAACCACGGCATTTATTCCAGAAGTTGGTGTTGTTGTTGCCTTTCACTTATGCCGTTAGGCGTCGTGGAGGTTAACTGAAGCTCCAGCGCCTGTGACTAGCCCTTTTCCTCCAGTTTCCTACCGGTTTGCTAGACCCGTCATAGGTTCCTTATGTAACAGAGTAGCTTAGGAGTAAAGAGTTAAGGAATGCTGTGCATTCCTTGACTAGTGGGAAAACCATAGCTAGTGAACGTGTGTGCACGAATGAAGAAGTGTATCTAGGCTGGGACACACGTCACTTGGGGGTCAGCTAGCAAGCAAGAAGGTAAACATCGGATTCTGAGTAGACTATCATTATGCTGTAGTGGAACGATTCGACAAATAAAGAATGTTATAAACAACGGAGACTTGTGTCCTATACGATCACGTGCCTTCTAACCTGTGTGAAACATCACTACACTGTAATACTTACCTAATATAAGACAACGGCTTACTTTAATAAATAATTACTATCAGTTAGCTAATTTTGTCAAAACGAAGTGACTAATCGCAATGGAATTGCGAATATAAAAAAATTATATTCGCAATCGAAGTAGGTCACGTGATTATTCCTATGCGTGTGTCCACATTACAATATTTTGTTGATCCGTTAACATGTCCTCAGTAGCATAGTAGTTAGTGTTTCCGCCTGGTGCACGGGATCTCCGGGTTCGATTCCCAAATCGGGAGGTGACCGTTTTTTTTCTTTCCATTTTCAGGAGTTAGGTGACACCAATGCTTGTCTGATGATTTCGCTTTAGGCATATGTTTTCTACGGATTTTGTGTGTATTAGGTGTTGTTTATCTTGCTCCGCAGGAACCTGCACACTTGTCTTTCTGTTCTTATCTGTCCTCTACTTTTGTTATCTTGGGAAAGGAGCTTAGCCACCCGAACACGAGGTCTCTCTCTCGCTCGCTCGCTCTAAGTCTCGATCTCCCACCTCTCCCTTTCTTGTCTTTACCACTCTTTAATGTCTTTCAATACATCTTTCTCATATCTCTGACTCTCACACTGTCTTCGTTATCTATCTTTCTCCTCTCTCTTTTCCACCTGCTTCAGATATACCAGGTTTTCCTGCACTTTATAATATGCATAGCATTTCCTTTTCCTTGTTTATTTATTAACTAATGAGGAACGAACAGAAGTAAGATGTAAGAAGAGTGATTCATTAATAAATACGGAGAATTCGGCAGAATTAAACTCGCAACAGTGAACATTCCTATTTAAATTAACCACCTTTTTAGACTTCTAAATGGCCCAAACTAAAATTGACTAGTAAGCAGACGATGTGACATGTTTGTTACTTCCCGCAAATCGATTGCGAATATAATTTTTTTATATTCCATTGCGAATAGTGCCTCCCTTGTCAAAATGCCGAATAACTGTCTTTGACCATAGTTATCTTGCTGCTTTCATTTAAATTTTTATTAATTTCTGAAAAATGAGAAAAAAAAATTTCGCCCACGGGGAATCTAACCACTGTAACCACTGTTACAAGCGGAGATACTCACCGCTATGCTACTGGGGACACCATGAAAGCTTAACTCAAATGTATAATATAGTCAAACACATGTTCCGATGGCGTCACGTATGTCACGTGACTAGCCTTTGGTTGCGAACAGAGACTTCGTTTATTTGCAACTTGGTTGCGAATAGACACTTCGAATAGAAAATTAGAAAGTATTTTGTTTATCAAAAATGTTAAAACAATCACAATGGTACATGAAATTCTTTAAAATTCAACAAAATAAATTTTAAAAGAGAAGTAAAAATTGTTATTTCTAAATACCCTAGAAGGCTGCATAATATTAGTTGCCGGACCGCATGCGGCCCGCAGGCCGTAGTTTGTCCACCACTGATGTAGAAAATTAAATAAGGTCAAAGATTATAGGAGCTACTGCTGGATTTCATTTTGTCAGCTTTATGCTGCAGATTGTGTTCATTATAGTTGCAGGAACAAAGAAATTCACATTACAATTACAATACCTAGAAACGTGCCAAATGGATTTCATTGAAAACGAAACCCCGTAAATGAGTGTTTAAAACGGTTTTAAACGGATGCCACGCCGCGCTCCGAGAGTGTGACTGCTGATGTTTCGGATTATCATTTCGCCAGCAATAGTCAAACACTGTATCTAACAAATCATTTATTGTCATTTCCAACATTGAATCTATGATCTACTTACCCCCAGAAGTTGGTGTGCTTCTTCTTTTTTCGACCGCTGTTGGCGTGCTCATTCTCGGGTGCTGTAAACTGTAAATCCAACTTTCAAATAAATAGCTAAAAGCAAGGGGCGCTAACTACAGACAACACGACTGCCGCCGGAAGTATGCAGATTTCTACCACAACATAGGCCTAATTGCGAACATTATGTAACTGATGCCAACATAAGACGACATTTAGAGATTGTTATGACACAGACACGGGCTGGTATTAGTTCTAACCACACAATGAGACGGTGGTCAAAATAAATTTAAAATTAAAACACGTGTAAACCATAACAAACGAAGACACCTAAATAGAAGTATCATTTAAATGAAGAAGCCACAGGCAGCTTGTTGCACAATTGTTGCTTGGCGTATTTCGTTGCATCTCCTCACGTGCATTCTGCAGAGTATAGATGAATCCTTTTCTAATTGAGATACATGACTCTGTCATTTCATCCAGAACAGGATTCATCTTTTCACTTCATATATATATATATATATATATATATATATATATATATATATATATATATATATATATATATATATATATATAGTATGCACCTGGCGACATTCAGCGAAGTGTATGTCAGATTGTGCAATTTATTGTTTTTTGACAGCTTGTTTAGAACTAGGGTTAGAATTAAATTGTAAGAAGACACCGAATATGGTCGTCACTAGGAAGACCGAAATACCACAATGTAGTAATATACAGGTAGATGGGAATATTTTTAAACAAGTGAATCGATACAATTATCTCGGAATACTCATAACATCATATGGGAGATGCCTTGAAGAGATTAGATTAAGAATCGCCATGGCGAAGGTAGCTTTTTGCAATATTAAAAAAAACAAAAAACTGACCAATAAAAAGATGTCAATTGCTACGAGAAAAAGAGTGTTGTGGTGCAACGTGGAGCCTGTACTTTTGTATGGATGTGAAGCGTGGACAATGAGCAGTCAAGCTGAAAAACATCTGATGGCTGTGGAAATGTGGTTTCTGTGAATGCAAAGAATACCATGAACAGACAGAAAAACCAATGATCAAGTCCTGCAAGAAACACATGAAAATAGTAAACTGATTAGAAAAATTAGCCGTAAAACAAGGGGAATGCAGAGAAGTAAATACCTGGATGGCTTGGCCACGTGACATAGTCGAGACAAGAACACTGAGCTCTTGTGATCGAGTGAATTGGCGAATCATGACAGCCCACGCTTATCGGCATTGCACATGATGGATGGATGGCTGTTTAAATTCACAATTGAATTCCATTATTGCAATAACTTAACATAAATAGCGTATATGGAGGAATCTGACTTGATTGAATTGTAGGAACATCTTCATGGCAATGTGAAAGTTTGAATTGCAGCCTCAATCTCCTTCTTCTTGTGATGTGAGTGGTTGATGGATGAGTACGCGAGTGGGTGGATGTGTGTGAGAGATGAGTATATGGGTGGGGGAGGAGTGTAATTGTGAGAAGATGTGTGTGAGCGGCGGATGTGTGTGGGTGGGGTATATGTGGGTGGCGGAGTGTGTGTGGGTGGGAGGTGTGTGTTTTGGGGTTTTTATAGGTGGGGGATATGTGTGGGCAGGTGGGGAGATGTGTTTATGGGTGGGGATGTGTGAATAGGTGGGGGGTGTGTAGTTGAGAGGTGGCGAATATTGGGTGGGTGTAGGCTGTTTGATGTGTGTGGGTGGGTGGGTGGGGAAAATTGTGAGAGTGCGGTATATGTGTGTGGATAGGTGCGGGATATGTGGGTTGGCGGGGGTATGTGTGTGTGGTGTCTTCTTCTTCTTCTTCTTCTTCTTCTTCTTCTTCTTCTTCTTCTTCTTCTTCTTCTTCTTCTTCTTCTTCTTCTTTTCCTCCTCCTCCTCCTCCTCCTCCTCCTCCTTCTTCTTCTTCTTCTTCTTCTTCTTCTTCTTCTTCTTCTTCTTCTTCTTCTTCTTCTTCTTCTTCTTCTTCTTCTTCTTCTTCTTCTTCTTCTTCTTCTTCTTCTTCTTCTTCTTCTTGGTGTGTGAGGATGTGTGTGTGGGTGGGGAAATGTGTGTGGGTGGGGAAATGTGTGTGGTTGGGGGATCAGTGGGTGGTGGCGGCATGTATGTTTGCCTGGGTCTGTGTGAGTGCGTGGAGGTATGTGTGGGTGGGTGGGGGAGGTTTGGTGGCTGCGGGATGTGAGGGTGGATGGGGGTGTGTCTCACAACATTGCTATATGCACTGTTTATGTTTACAACTTTCATTTGACAATGTTTTTTTATTGTTTTCTCATGTGAATGTATCATGTTTAATATGCATTGTTTATGCTTACAAAATCCATTTGACAATGTTTTTTTCCCCTATGTTAATGTAACATGCACATTTGATGAATGAAAGATGAGTGATTGAAAGGGCCGAATGTAAGACGGGCCTGCGTGCCCAATTTGTTACCCTTTTAAAATAAAGTTTGTTCGTTCGTTCGTTCGTTCGTTCTTCAGGACAAAGTAAAGGTCCTTCAGGTCAGTGATACGATGCTGTGGCGAAGGTATTGCGCGTATGATTTGCAAGTGACTGCACCCTTATGTAATATGCACGCCACGAATTACGGTCTTTAGCAGCAGTCTCCCAGGTGTCAAGATGAATTCCAAAAGCTTTCAGTGAGATTTTCAGAGTGTCTTTGAAGCGTTTCCTCTGGCCGCCTTGGGAGCGTTTACCACAACGCAGCTCGCCGTAAAAAAAAAAAAAAAAATTAGTTTAGGGAGCCTGTGATCTGGCATACGAGTTTAAGTGGCCAGCCCAACGAATTTAATTCTTCATTAGTAGAGTGTGGACACTGGGCATGGGCGCTCTTCTAGAACTTCAGTGTCAGGGATCTTGTCTTGCCATTTAATCTTCAGTAGCTTCCTAAGGCAGACTGTGTGGAAGTGGTTTAATTTCCTAGCATGTCACTGATAAACAGTCCAGGTTTCACATGCATAAAGCAGTGTGGATAAAACGGCTGCTGTGTAGGCTTTTAGCTTTGTTTGCAGGCTTATTCCATTTCTGTCCGATACATTCTTGTACAGTCTGCCAAAGTTTGAGAGATAGATCACCAGTCATGGATAAGGTCAAAGTTCTTGGTCCGATTATATATTGCCAAACCATCACGTGCTCCTTCTTCCCTCCTCAAGTCGGCCTTGAGAAAGCAATAGCACTTTGCTGAATAAAAATTGTCTAGTAAATCATAATAAATACTACGGTTGATTGCATCGACCTATAAAGGACATGCAACGAACTTTAATTGCATTAACACAATCGTCACGTCCACAGTGGATTCATAGTGTGGTTCAGATTTACTCGATCTCACTTGTTTATTACCTTTTCGTGGGCCTCTATTGCCTCTTTCACCTCTTTCCACAATTTCGAAAGACATTGTTACGCTTTAAAGCAAAACGAAACAGCAAGTGTCGAAGTAGAGCGTAATCAGCGGGAGAGTGTCCTGTTATGACCTTCATGTATCAAGATTCCCGTGGACTCTTTTATTCCCCTCTGTCCACCATTTACATGGTCGGCCTTTTCTTCTGGTTCCATTTGGTCATTGCATGTTGTGGTATGCTGTTAGTTGGTAGCCTAGTTATGTGGCTGAACAATTTCACTATCAACTGCAATGTTTTCTGTGGACTAGCCCGAGAGCGATGTGAATAACTCTTCGATAGTCATTAAGGATCGTCATAATCGCGGTTCATAATAGCCAGATCTCTGTGTCAGGTCTTAGACAGATGTGATTGAGCTACTGCATGGCAGTAGATGGTAGTATTTACTTTCTGTTAGCGCCGACACCCCACATTGTGCCAACGGCTTCGGATGGATGAGCGCAATTGGGAGGGCACAAGCCTTATCCTGGTACGAGAAAATTAAACCTAAAGACAAAATGTTATGACTAGGCAGACCAGGCCCTAAGCCTTGGTTGGCAGCTGGTCTAAGATCGAATCTCCGACAGGCAGTTAGAGCATTGACTTGCTGATCCGTCAGCTTCTGCTGCTTGTCTTGTTCCAGATGTGTTGTTGTTACCTTTCCTCTGGAGTGAACTAGGCAGGCCGAGAGAGGGATCATATTGCATGGGCAACACATAGTCTATATATTTTAGCCCAGGCTTTGTGCTATGGGGAGGTATAATTCCATCCCTAGTCTTAATAGGTCTCGGAATCAAAGCAAGAGGCAGCAGTTACGGGTCCTTGTCACTTAGCGTTTTAGAGATTGAAGGCCAAGATCAAAATTAGGAGAGTACTGATCAGAGAGTTGCTGTTTGCAGATGATGATGCACTTACGACTTACGAAGAATCACAACATCTACTATCTGCATTCTCCAATGCTTGTTCTGAATTTGGTTTAACAATTAGCAAACAGAAGACACAGATTATGTCACAGGCTGCACATGTTATAGCATCAATCTTTATTGACGACGCCGAACTGGAGATAGTAGACCATTTTAGATATCTAGGATCGGAGGTAAATAGCAAATTATCCCTATATCAGGAAATCAACATCAGGATTGACAAGGCAGCAACAACAGTGAACAGGTTAACAAAAAGAGTCTGGGAGAACAGAAAGCTTACTGCTAAAATAAATGTCCTTGTCTATCAAATCTGTGTCCTCAGTATTCTTCTTTATGGCAGCGAAACCTGGTCAACTTATTCACGCCAAGAGAAACATTTAAACAGCTTTCAATTGCGGTGTCTGCGAAGAGTACTTATTAAGTTGCAAGACAAAATCACAAATACTGAAGTATTGGAAAGATCAGGTTGCGTGACGGTATATTCCATGCTCAGTCTTCGTAGACTTAGATGGATAGGATGCGTTCGGCGGATAGATGATGGTAGAATGCCAAAGAAGGACATCTTTTTTGGTGAATTATAGATGGGTAAGAGCTCTCGGGGTCGGTCTGTTTGCGGTTCATAATGTGTGTAAGCGGGACATGACTGGTACAGGCATTGATAATGCACATTGCGAGCAAGTCGTCGCGGAGATTGTTGCATGGAGGGCAGATATCAGAAATGGAATAATGACAAAGGAGTAAATGATTGCAGATAGGTCACGCACTGGGCGTGTGAGACGTAAGATGGTGCATGATGGTAAGAATGACCATGTGTTCATATGCATTCATTTGGACGACGAACATTTACAGCGCGGGTTGGTCTGATCAGTCACATTCTCAGCCGCCATGAGTTGTAATTAGTTGTAAGTATGCCTCTGTGAAGCACGATGTAACAAACAAGACGGCAAGGTGCCAATGAAATGAGTGAATGAATACCCGGATCTAATCCTTAACATTCCCATCAGAGTATATCAACTGATGGCACAATTTATGTGTTGATTAATTAAGTATCTTGTGTTCTTGACAAAATGTTAATGTCTGGCGGCACCATGCTTCACTCCAATCTCTCTCACTCTGGACAGGGAAGCAGATTACCGGGTTTCCTTAAAATCACATGTTAGTCCTGTGTCTCTTATGGTAAGGCGTTGATGATGTCCTACCTCGATCATCGTCACGTTCGCAACCCGAACGGCTCTCTCATTACCTTTCGGTACAGAGTGGACCGGTAGATAGATGAAAGTTAGCTTGGCTAATTGTGATGTGCTCAGTGTTTCGATATCAGTTCTTCAATAATTTATTGCTTATAACTCTACTGTTTATTAATGTCAAACACTTCTCAAGCGTGGACAACATCCAGATATTTACTAGAAGAAGCCAGCTTGAGTGCACCGTAAAGACAGAGGAAAGAGAAGAGGGCATTAGAGACTTAGCACAGTCAACCCTCAGTCCAGAGATAGAACATGATAATGCTGGTTATGATGACGATGATTTATGATTATGATGAGCTAATAGTTAATGTTAATGGTTAGAATAGATGGCGAGACATCAGATTGGTTTGACATCAAGCAAGGAGTCCGTCAGGGATGTGTGTCAGGGATGTGTGCTGTCCCCCCATTTGTTTAACCTGTACGCCGAAAATATAATGAGAAATGTCAGAGATGACATAAACAGGGAGCTATATAACGCCCTAAATATCAGTGGTCACGACATACCCGAGATTCGTTATGCTGATGATACAGTATTGTTATCCACAACACAGAATGGTATAGAAAACCTAATTGCCTCAACCCATTTGAATAGTAAAAATTACAACTTATATCTTAACATAGCAAAAACAAAGATAATGCATACAGATAAAACTACTATGGAGAAAGAAATATATGTTAATGGGGAAAAATTGGAGGTGGTGGAAAAATTTCAAATATCTTGGGTCATTGATTACTAACAACGGTGACAATGAAAGAAATTAAACGACTACTATCAATTGCTCTTCAAAGACTAAAACAGCTGAATAAATTATGGAGTGGAACAGATAGAAATACAAACGTTTGATTTTTAAGAGCATGCATCTTTCCCATTGCAACAATGGTGTGACTTGACAAAAATAATGTGGCTATTAAAGACGATAAAACAAAGAAAATTGAAATATTTTGGTCACTTGAAACGTTACGAAAGTTTGGAGAGAACAATAATGGAGTGGAGTGGTATATGCCTGGGGAGAGAGGAAGAGGAAGGCCAAAGAGAAGATGGGTGCGGGATGTGGTGGATGATCTCCAGATGGGTGTATCGGACGCAGGACATCTTGCTTATGATAGAGAAGTTTTCCGGAAGGTTGTTATGGGAGTGAGGTTCTGCAAAGGACATGCTACTGAATGAATGAATGAATGAATGAATGAATGAATGAATGAATGAATGAATGAATGAGGGTATTGGAATTGCCGTAGTGCAAAGCAATGATGACCAATACTGGAGAAACTGGTCTACAATTTTGATGTCCTGATGTTACAAGAACTGAATACAAACTCTTTTAAGTGCCCTGGCTATACATATTACATCAACCCAACTGGGCAGGGAAGACATGGGCAGCCTCTGGTAGTCAAGGATGGTTTACAGCATTCGATACTGGATATGAGTGGGTGGGGTCTGGAGAGTACAGAGGTGCAGGGAATGCGGATACAAATCGGCAGATACAGCTGGAACCTGATAAATGTATATGTAAGTGGGGAGTCTTGCATAAGCAGAGAGAGAGAGAGAGAGAGAGAGAGAGAGAGAGAGAGAGAGAGAGAGAGAGAGAGAGAGAGAGAGAGAGAGAGAGAGAGAGAGAGAGAGAGAGAGAGAGAGAGAGAGAGTTGGGATTGGTTGAAAGGTTCAGTGGACACCCCAGGTACCAGGTATCTGATATGTGGTGATTTTAACGCCCGCGCCAAGGAATGGGACAGGTCGGGAGAGAACAGACAGGGTACTGCTCTTGCTGAGGCCTTGCTTGAGACGGATGTTGTCTGTCTAAATGATGGGACACCCACTAGGCTAGCAATGAGACCAGGGACCCTGACACGGCCATCGACCTGGCGCTTGTATCCCAAGAGGCGGCATCAGATATAAAATGGAGCGTCTTTGGAGACCATGGAAGTGACCACCTTCCCTGTTCTGTGCTGATACCTAAGTCCAGCACAGTTAGGGCTATAAGAGCTCATAGGGCATTTAGTTATGAGCGCGACCACTCTTCGCTCTTGGGGCACCTTAGATCACAGAGAAGGTCTAAACCAACAAGAAGAATCTTCACCCAACCACCATGGTGGACACAAAAGGTAGAGAATTCATGGAGGGAAAAGAGGGCGACCATAAGGAATTGGCAGAGGCTGAGGAGAGCAATCAATTCAGTTGACACAGAATTGGAAGAGGCTGAAAGATATAAAAAAGTAAAGGTGCAGGATTTTAAACTTCAGGCAGCAGAGGCAAAGAGGATTAACTGGGTACAGTTTATCAATGAAGTCGCTGGGGATGTGACATTGGGAAAATTCTGGAGGCTGCACCGGCAGCTGAAAAGACAGGCGATGCCTAGTACACATGGTACCGTTTATGATGATAACAACCGACCTATTGTAACAGGATGGCCTTGGTTGTTGTGAATGAACACAAGGTATCCCAGACACTCACGTGTACACTAACCCCAGGGGTTGGACAGGTAGATACACTTTTACTACTATTACTGACCCCCTCTGCAAGGTAACATGTGTTGTTAGTCTACAGGCCCCTCCCAGATTCTATACCTCTACTATCTACCCTCTACCTAGTAACAAGTACTGCTCAGGGCTCGTCCAAGACCACACATAATAATCGTAGAAAAGACATGTTAACAATTAATCAATTTAATTTACACTATAGACACAGGTCTGAAAGGAACGTCCTGATAGGAAATGATCTATTTACAATATAGAGTAAAGGTTAGAGATAGAGTCAGAGATGTTCCCTCGGTCATCACGAGGCGTAGCAGAAGATTTGCGGGGTGTTACCGTCGAGTCGGTCCTTTTGACTCACCCGGCTCTCTCCCAGCATTGCTGTCTGGAAACTTGAGGCCTTATATGCCGCAAGCAACCGGTGATCAAACAAATGGGATTTAGCCACCAGGACCTCCGATGACTGGACTAAGATCACACCTCTACAAATGAGAGAATTGTCCCTACACAAGTTTCTCTTTGACTGCTATTCTACACAGTCTGGATGGGAGACCCTCGACCATGAGGTATCTCCTGATGCACCTGGACAATAGCTGAACATAGAGTCTTGCCAGTCTCTAAATATAATCACATGTTGATTCACCCCTGGTTGGGCGATGAAGATTCTCGTCAGCATGACTAGAAGAAATCATGCAGCTAAAGCATAACAAAGTCTGATGTGTCTCTCGTGTGAGCTTCTATTCTCTGGTAGACGACTAACTTCAGATATATCTTGCTTCAGGATTGACTGGACTCCATCTGAGTCAGGTCTAGAACAATGGAATAATGAACAGTGCAAGTGGCTATACGTTCGAAGGAGGACGTATCACTGTGAAACACCCACGGTTTCTGCTGATATATTGACAAGGTTCAGTGTCCTTCAACCAGAATAGTCTAGCTGAAATGCTTCCAGAGCGCTGACGTTCCCCAGCCGGGGTGGTTCTCTGGATCCAGTTAATAAAACAAACCTTTCCTTGAAAGCTTGGCTTCAGTGAAGAAGTCAACTACAACACAGGGTCGTTGTAACCATTCTATACCACAGACGTTTGATTGTAGATATGATACAACTACCATAAGTTTCATGTCACATCACTGTAGGTCTTCCACCACAGGCAAGTAGGTTTCATACAACAGGCCTCTTCTACAACAGGCCAGTGGATTTCAAATCACAGTACTTCAGGTCTCGAATACCAGTACTTCAGGTCTCGAATACCAGCACTTCAGGTCTTCAACAAAAGTAATGCAGGTCGTCAACAACAGCACTATAGGTTTTCAACAACAGCCCTATAGGTCTTCAACAACAGGCAACACCTGAAAAGAAAGAGCGGTCGGTGAGAGCACTCGGTACCAACTAGGATTCACATGCTATCATCCACTACAATAAGCTGCCTTCAGCCATATATTGTATTATATACTTACATAGGGAATCATCCCTATATACATAGTGGAAGCATGGATAGATATCCAATGTTGAATGGCACCTTAATCAGCCCGTCGGAAGGATTAGGTTCCGAAAAGGTCGAGTCTGGTCTTACTGCTGCCTCATATTCCTACCTGACTCTTGTCTTAGGTAGTTGTATGAAGAACTGTACAGTTTCTATTTACACTAATAGAAAACCAAACCTCGGGAAGAGCTGGTCCCTAGACCACTCCCCGACATAGGACATGGACATATGGTTTATCAAGTAATTAACATCTAAGCAGGTACTAAACAATAAAAAATTAAGGTCATAAAAATCAATTTCGTCAGTGAGATACTTTCCAACACGATAGCGAAATCCTTTTAGACCCACCTCTGTCCTTGAGGCGAGAAGTTCTGTGTCTAAACATGTTTAACGCCCTACATGTTCAAAGGGTCCTTACCTGTTCTGGTCTCCCAAGCGGATTAGCCTTGGGTGATGACCAAACGTCACAACTGGCCTGGTGTGCCAGTTATATACATATTATCATTGCCTTGCATCCCATATCCCACACTTATCCGTGTCACATTCAACAGCCATACACCTTCTCTTCCATCAATCACCCAAGCATTCATGCACTTAGGATCGTCAAAATAAAAATTCATAGGGCAGTGTAGAGAAGACTCTAGACCGGTTTCACACAATTGCGACGATAGCGCATAGGTATCTCGCATCGGACCGCTGTGAGATATTTCCAGCCACCTCACGGTCTTCGACTTCAGATATCTGACCATGTCCGTACAACATACACCCGCATCGCTCAGCAGCCGATACAGAGAGAATATAAATTATGCAGGCGATTCAAACCAATGAGAGCGATTGGCTAAAGCGGGGCGAGACAGCCAGCCAGACCCCTCTAGGCACAATTGGGGGGTGGATGATTGTTAGTTCTAGCTTAACATTCTAGATGATCACAAGCATGGTGCATTGAAACAAAGCAAGGCAGTGTTCTAGTTTCCTTGGGCAGGCTCAGCTTTCATTGTGTGGTGAATCAATCCTTGAAGTTAAGATGGGCGGTGTAACTGAAAGCCTACGGTTCTGAAGATGCGGACTTGGTTGCTGAGGGCAATAAAGTAGAATGTCATGTCCATCTTTTGCCATAACACATTTTAGCCAATTTCCCTGCATCATCCACCACCCATATCCTTCAAATATCTAACTCATGTAACCCATGAACCCAGTGAGACTCCCTGATGTTAGATCCTAACTGAAGAACTTTACCATCCCTAGCTCACATTGGAGATGACCCTCTGACAGCAAACTGGTTCCAAGAATTAGAATCTTATACACACTTAAGTATCTACCAGCAGATACCAGCTGCACCGGAGATATACATATCCTTTATTTAAGTGGTATTTACTTGGTGATACATAAATGTACTTTAGTGTATATTGGATGATTCAAATGTTTGTTTTTTCCCCACAATTATGTATTCACATCAGTTGGTATTCCTTGTAAACCTGACAACGTTTTTATTCTGAGATGTTTCCAATGTGAAAAATATATTGTGTTGTCATACTTTTGATTTATTACACTTATGTTACCAGACCAATTGTTGATTGATTCTTACAGATTGTTTGTAAACACAAATATTATGTGATGTCACTGTATGTCCTGTTTATACTGTGAATGGACTGTCATGATATTTCTGGTCTAGTCCATCACATACTTGTGTAAGTGTATCCATAATAGATGATAATACTAATTTAGACCGCATGAGGGCCGGGCACCTGCACACTAGCATCTTTTCCCCAGTGATAGAAAAGGGCATCCACTTTTGGGATAGTGGCAAAAGTCCGTGGTCTCCACACCTTCCCAAGAAGCCTAAACTTATATCTATAATTTACATTAATTCGTGCAGATATAATCACATCCTTAGTATCTTCACGTGGGGGCACGAGTCATAAAATTAGCTTCTAGAAGGTGATCTTGATAGAGGATAGGAACCCATCTCCTTTGGGCATACTCTGATAATATTACTCAGATAATTAAATTCCTCTTAAGTGGGTGTTACATAATAAAAGATGAACCCCTAATAAATAAACCTCACAACCGCTTCAAACGTCGAAGATTCGCTCAGGTATATAACGCACTACATAACAATATATACATGCTACAAAGTACAATATATATATATATATATATATATATATATATATATATATATATATATATATATATATATATATATATATATATCATCACAGTACATGATCATTCCTTACAGCAAGAAAACACTTCCTAGGACTGACACCATCACTATCACAAAATAGCGGTATCTAATCCTAGAGCGCCGTAGAACTACATGCTCTGTTTAGATCCACGAATCACACTTGCTCTTGCCATGGCAGTGTCTGAATTCCTCTTACAGCCTAACCACAGAATTACTAAGCACAGTAATAGTAAATACTGAACTAAGTTAGCTTGGATTTCACAGGTAATAATACTACTTTACCACACTTGTAACTTCACTAATAAATACAAGGTCTCACAACTTGTAATATATTTGTAGCTACACTGTAGTTTGCCATATTAATGGACTTACAAGTCATCAATTGTGTAAACTAATCTGTTACAATTCGCGAACGGAACACACGAATGTGAACACGAGCGAGTGGCAGCTGCGCGCTGTCAATTATCGATCGGCTAATCATTACGTATTCGCATAACTAATGAGATGTTTTTCAAACACAAGGTTATGCTGAATTACACAATAAAAGAATGTAAAGAGGTATTACCTGAAAACCATGAACTAACACCTCTCAGCTGAAGTTACTGTCTTGGGGCTAACAAGCTTCTAGCTTGACAATTATTATTATTAGCTGATGTTCTGGAGCTCTGCTCCCGGTGGAGTCTCAGATCGAAGTGATGTCCCTATGCCTTGTTCCGGTTGCGAAGTAAACCCTCCAACCCGGAAAAGTCATGTTGCCCGTTTTACTCAATTTAGGTGAGAATCACGTTTTTCTCCTGACCAGTGACCACGTCTAGTTTACTCACGAAATAAACTTAATGTGAGTTTTGACCTTTCAATCGAGAACCTTCTAAGTTCTAGAACTTACTAATTTATGCAAATCAACCGGTGTCTCCCGAGTTAAATATAACAGGGGAACTCCCGAATGACGTTCACACGTACAATGGAGATTCTTTGTACGAAGCCAACTGATTTGATATCATTTCGCGACACCTATGACAACTGACAAGGACAAAGGGGAGGCTTCTCTTGCGCGATTTTTAAAACAGACGGATCAGCAAGATAAGGATATTAGAGATAACGTCAGAGAAGCATTGTCACGGGTCACTAGGAAGGGAGACTGTGAGATTAAAGTGGAGGACATTAGACGAGCATTGAAGCGGGCTAAAGACACAGCGCCAGGTCCGGATGGGGTGAGGTACTCCCATTTGAGGAATATAGATGATGGGAGTCAGGTCTTAGTCAGATATGACTGAGCTACCGTATGACAGTAGACGGTACTACCTGGGGCGCCACGCGTTGCCTCTGACGGTGGGAGACACCTACAGGTGTCACTGATCAGCTACCGCCCGCCTCAAGCTGGGCAGCCCCCGGCCAATTGGGTGCCTGCTTCAATGGGTGCTTGGGGCTAGGATAAAATCTGAATCACAGGCTGTAAAACCAATGCACCAGGTACTAATAAAAAGAATAATAGAAACCTCAAGTTACAGCTTGCAACCTGGAACGTGAGAACCATGTGTCCAGGATTTTCCACTGACTTGACAAATATTGACGATGTGAGAAAAACGGCTGTGATTGATGCTGAACTCAATCGTCTTAACATTGATATTGCTGGCCTGCAGGAGACTCGCCTCGCTGAGGAAGGGTCACTCAGGGAAAACAATTACACCTTTTTTTGGAAGGGAAGAGGGCAGGCAGAAAAAAGGCAACACGGTGTGGGCTTTGCAGTGAAGAATTCGCTACTGGGAATGATTGATATCCCAGCTGGAGGTAATGAAAGATTATTATCACTGCGCTTGGCAACCTATTGTGGATTTGCCACCATTCTCACTGCATATGCACCGACACTCACTTCCTCTGATGATGTGAAAGATACATTCTATGAGCAGCTAGACTCCAAAATCCGACTACATTTATATGCTCGGTGATTTCAATGCTCGTGTGGGCAAGGACTCGAGTTCATGGCCAGTGTGCCTTGGAAAATACAACATCGGTCACATGAATGATAATGGGCAAAGGCTGCTGGAGCATTGCACTAGAAATGACCTATGTATTACAAACTCCTTTTTTAAAACAAAAGAGATGCATAAGGTCACATGGAAACATTCAAGATCCGCCCATTGGCATCAGCTGGACTTCATTATTACACGGAGACAACATCTGAACCATACATCATTAACTCGAAGTTACCACAGTGCTGACTGTGATACAGATCATTCTTTGGTTGTTGCAAGGGTTAGACTGAGACCAAAGAGAATCTACACAGCTAAACACAAGTCTAGCCCCAGGATTAATATTATTAACACTCACGATCCTGGAAAGTGCTTTGAATTTCAACAGCAACTTGAGGACGCTTTCAATGATACATCAGAAAATTGTATAGTAAATGATAAATGGAGTAAACTTAAGGAAACTATTTATAAAACAGCGGTAGGGGTTTACGGCACTGTGGATCATAAGAGGCAGGACTGGTTTGCGGCAAACAGCCAGATACTGCAGCCCTTGGTTGATAAAAAGAAGATAGCTCTCTTAAGAAACAAGGAAAGACCAACAAAAAGGCAAAAGGCTGCCAGGCAGTGTGCGAATGACTATTGGATCAAGTTATGTGAGTCCATTCAAATCTCAAGTGATAAGGGAAACATCAGAAGCATGTATGAAGGGATAAAGAAAGCCTGTGGTCCAATGATCAAAAGAAGTGCACCGCTGAAAACCTTGACTGGAGAAATCATCACTGATAAGAAACAGCAGATAGATAGATGGGTCGAGCACTATTTAGAGCTTTACTCAAGTGAGACCAAGCTGGCGGATGATGCCCTCAACGCCATAGAGGCCCTGCCAACTCTTGACCACCTGGACACACTTCCCACTATAACAGAAGTTAAGTGTGCTATAAATGAGCTTGCATCTGGCAAGGCTCCAGGTAAGGATGGGATTCCAATAGAGGTGATCAGGAGTGGGCAAGATACTATCGCTCTACAGATCCACCAGCTAATAGAGCTATGCTGGCGAGAAGGACAAGTCCCACAGGATCTTAAAGATTCAAACATCATAAAGCTGTACAAGAACAAGGGAGATCGGAGCGACTGCAACAACTATAGGGGTATCTCACTTCTGTGTATTGTTGGGAAAGTATTTGCCAGAATTGTCCTGCGCAGACTTCAAGTCCTGGGAGATCAAGTCTACCCTGAATCACAGTGCGGCTTCAGTCAGAACCGGTCTACCATTGATATGATATTCTCATTGCGACAGATGCAAGAAAAATGCCGGGAACAAAATCAGCCACTGTTTATTGCCTTCATCGACCTCACAAAGGCATTCGATTTGGTCAGTCGTGAGGGTCTGTTCAAAGCACTAAAGAAGATTGGCTGTCCACCAACTCTTCTGTCCATTGTGGAATCGTTCCACACAGGCATGAAGGGTATAATCAAGTTTGATGGCTCAACTTCAGAAGAGTTTGAAATCAAGAGTGGTGTTAAGCAAGGTTGTGTACTATCCCCCACCCTCTTTGGGATATACTTTTCACTTCTACTGAAATATGCCTTTCGTGATCAGGATGACGGTATATACATTCACTCACGCTCAAATGGTGGCCTCTATAATGCTCAGAGATTGAAGGCCAAGACCAAAATTAGCAGGGTACTAATCAGAGAGTTGCTTTTTGCGGATGATGCTGCGATTACGACCCACTCTGAGGAAGAATTACAACATCTACTATCTGCATTCTCCAATGCTTGTTCTGAATTTGGTTTAACAATTAACAAAAAGAAGACACAGATTATGTCACAAGGTGCACATGGTGTACCATCAATCTTTATTGACGACGCCGAACTGGAGATAGTAGACCATTTTACATATCTTGGATCAGAGGTAAATAGCAAATTATCCCTCGATCAGGAAATCAACATCAGGATTGGCAAGGCAGCAACAACAATGAACATGTTAGCAAAAAGAGTCTGGGAGAACAGGAAGCTTACTGCCAAAACAAAAGTCCTCGTCTACCAAGCCTGTGTCCTTAGTACTCTTCTTTATGGCAGTGAAACCTGGACAACTTACTCACGCCAAGAGAAACGTTTAAACAGCTTTCATATGCGGTGTCTGCGAAGAATACTTGGTATTAAGTGGCAAGACAAAATCACAAATACTGAAGTATTGGAAAGATGAGGTTGTGTGACGGTGTATTCCATGCTCAGTCTTCGTAGTCTTAGATGGATAGGACACGTTAGGAGGATGGATGATGGTAGAATACCAAAGGACATCTTTTTTGGTGAATTACAGACGGGTAGGAGATCTCAGGGTCGGCCTCTACTACGATACAAAGATGTGTGTAAGCGGGACATGATTGATACAGGCATTGATAATGCACAATGGGAGCACGTCGCCGCTGAACGTGTTGCATGGAGGGCAACTATAAGAAATGGAATAAAGACAAAGGAGAAAATGATTGCAGATAAAGCACACACAGAGCGTGAGAGACGTAAGATGGTGCAAAATGGTGGAAATGACCATGTTTTTCACATGCACCTACTGTGGGCAAACATTTGCAGCAAGAATTGGCCTTACCAGCCACACTCGCCACCGCCATGGATCGTAGTTATTGCCATATGACAGTTATTAAGCCTTTTTGAAGCACAATGTACCAAACTATCGTCTGTCAAGACGGAAAGGTGCCAATGAATAGATGATGGGGACTTGGAGGAAATGGCTCTTTGTTTCAACCTAAGCATCAATACGGCGGAAATACCCCACCATTGGCTGCATAGCTACCTGGTCCCACTCCCAAAGCCAGATAAGGATCACTCCAGACTTAATGGATACCGAATCATAACCCTGCAAAACAAGTATGGCAAAGTCCTCAAAAAGATAGTAGCACGCAGGCTCCAGCGACATTTTGGAAAGTCGTAATCTGCTTCCCCAAGGACTCGGGAGTTACCGGCCTGGGAAGGACACCTGGGCCAGTGCTGCGACTTTTGCATTTAATGTCTACGAGGGCTTCCAGGATAAACAGGAGACAGTGGCGGTATATCTTGACCTGGAGGATGCGTATAACAGGGTTAGGTATCATCGGTTAATACACACACTGTTGGACATGGAGGTCTGCCCGTGCCTTGTTAGATGGGTTGCGGCAGTCCTTTATGAGCGTAATGTTGCACTGCGCATGGGTTCCTGGAGTTCTGATCCCTGTACTATTACACCTGGGCTGCCGCAGGGATCTGCCTTGTCCCCAGTGCTCTTTAATGTCTACACCAGCAAAATCGTAGCTATTGAGACACCAGGTGTGGGTAGAATCTTGACATTTGCAGATGATGTACTGGTGTACAGACAGGGGAGAGACAGGGCCAGTTTGGCGAAAGACATACAGGTGGCAGTAAACAGGGTAGCGGAGTGGCGCAGGGACGCAGGGGCCATTATACACTCACACAAGGCATCGGTTGTGTGGTACTTCCTGGATAACCGGATCGTCAAGGCAGATGTCCCGGTATAATGTTGAATGGATGTCTCTTAGTCGAGAGAGTAAAATGAAGTACTTGGGTATCACCTTTGACAGGTGTTTGTCTTTTAAGGATCATGTGGAGGCTTTGGTGGTGAAGGCTGGTAGGGGACTTAATGTATTGAGGACTATGACAGCAACCGAGGTAGATCAGAGGATGCTGTACAGGCGCTTTCAGCAGTTAATAATTTCTGTCACTGAGTATGGTTTGGGGCTGCTGACAGTATCAAAGAGCAAGCTTGAAAGGTTGGAGCGCATACAGAATGCTGCGGTTAATCCTGGGGTGCACAAAGGACACACCAATTATATGCATGAGGCATATCCTGGCGCTACCAACAATGACGCCGGCTTCGTGGCTTAGAGGTTATATATATATGGTTAAGGGTCATAGACTAAGACGAGGCAGGTCCTGGATGGCACAGGCAGAACTTTCTAAAGGTCAGGTGTGTGATCTAGAGACCACCAATCGTGAAAGAGAGTGGGTTGATGTTCCGGAAGACATCACGGACAGGCACAATGTCATAATAACACTGGGCCGTGAGTGCAGAGAATGGACAGCGGGCCGCACTGAGTTTGACGTACAACAGCTGATCCAGAGCAACACACATGAAGGTGACATAGTCATCTACACCGATGGGTCAGTGGTGAGAAATAGACGTAGTGGCTGGGGCTTTATTGCAAAGGCTAATGGACGAGTCTTGAAAAATGAGAGTCTGGCATATGAGACTACGACCTCCAGCATGAGAATGGAGGTGGAGGCAGTAACAGCGGCATTCCGGTGGCTAGAGGAGACCACTGCAACACACGTTGTATTCATTACGGATTCAAAGAGTATGCTTAGTAAGGTGGAGAAAGGAATGTTTCGTGTGGAATGGCTCTCGTCGCTTCAGAGGTCACAGATTGTGAAAATTGTATGGATATTTTGCCCCGGCCATGCGGGGTATGGGGGAATGAAAAGGCTGATAGGCTAGCAGAGAATGCACCTCTTGGTGGTAGTTTGCCTATGGACAAGGGGAGGTGGTCATGCGCTTGTTGGACCAGGTGGAGAAGGCGGAGGAACAAAATTAGAACCCATATGTGGAAAGAATAAGATTTCGGGGGATCGGCAGGGGTTCTGGAAGAATCTCAAAACTGAGAGGGAAGACCAGGAGAACTTTTAATCAGATAGAGGTGGGAACGATTAGTAGTATGACTCTTCGCTGCCTGTTGAACGAGGGGACCGATCACGTATGGGAATGTCCTGAGTGCCGTGATGTCGGTTCTTAACTCAACTCAACTCGATTCAAATGAATGAATGATTGATTGATTGATTGATTTAGGAACCGACATCACAGCATTCGGGAATGAATGAATCAATAAATATATTTGAACTCCTACGTGGCAATAACTTATAAGCTATTACAAAATATGCACTAAATATTAACGAAATAAACTTGCTTACAAAACTACTACTAAACTACCAGATTAACAGGAAATTAAATTAATACAGATAATATATTTATACATTTATGTAGTACTGAACAGAAATGTACAGTATACAAATAGCGGTTATTTTTTTTTTTTTTACGCAAAAAAAATTAATTTCTACTAATTTCAGAAAAATCGTAACGGTTGCGTCTAATATTTTAATGATATCAGGGTATGCCATTGCCCCAGCTAGAAGTTCGTGGCTTGAAGTTACAGATTATCAAGTCTGTGTAATGTTATCACCGGACAGAAGTGTGCCTTTCTACAGCATTATTATATAAATAACAATGAGACATCATGGAAAGTCAAAGCACACGTAAAGTTGATATTGGTATTGGCGCTGGCAACTCGGAAGATGGAGACGACGAAAAGAAGTCTGAAATTAAAGATGAGAAAGAGGATGACTCCGATGATTACGAAGATGTTAGTAGATGTAGCATCAATTGTTGTAAAAGTGTGTTTATGTAAATGCTTCTTTGATTATTGTATTAGTAGGAATCAAATGTCTCTCAATTCAAATCTCCCAGAACACACCCATATTTGCCCAGCATCTCTCAGACTGAGAGTCTCTGTAGACGCCAGGCAAGAATGAAGTTTTGGTGATTGTTCCTGCTGAGAACTGATTAAAAACATCGCCAAGTAATTCCCGCTGTGATCATAACTACAACTGCCACAAGTGATACCAATTGATCAAATGTTCAGTTGATTATTCAGTCTCTGTGTCAACATTAGTCTGTCATATAGTTAGCTGTATGACCTTCATTGCAATCAAATGCAGCCGATTGGCGTGGGCGATCATGCTTCTCTACAACTTGCGATCTTCAACAGCATGCATCTGTTCACGTGCTGACTCCCTTTTGTGTCATGATAGAAGGCTGCCAAGAATTCTCTCTCGCTGTCTTCCTCTATCTCTTTCCACTAATCTTTTCAGTTCTCACATGTTCCATTTTTTGTCTTCTCATAATGTGGCCAAAACATGACTGCTTATTTCTTATGTTTGTGATAAGTTAGTTATTCGACAGTCAGTGAGAGTAGTCAGTCAGTCAGTCAGTCAGTCAGTTAGTTAGTCGACAAATCATCCTCATTGCACATCAAATAATTCAGTCCATAAGTGCTCGGATCCCCTCCTCAGCATATCCCGCAGCGTTTAGCGGCTAACGACACCAGATCTGTGTTGGTTTATCAATCTACTTTGGCTTCCTGCGTAGTGTTCTTGTTTGGCCACACCTCTTTTAAATTGATGTTCTCGCAGTCTGACCATGGTTGTAGATTCACAGTCATCACTTGGTTCTCGCAAAAATATCACTTCTTGTAGTGCATTCAGAATGTCAGCCCCCTTATTTCCTTGTACTCCCGCATGCCCTGGCACGAAGATGAAACTAATCTTTGCCAGCCGAGACCGCTCCAGAGACAGCAACCACTCTCTTCGGATCCACCCCATCTCTATCCTCATGAGCATGCTCACTGAGTCGCTAAGGAAACATGCCCTAGTGAATGTCTGTGTCTCGAGCCATGTTATTGCTTTACTTACTGCCATGACTTCCATAGAGGGGCTACTTGTGGTCACAACACAAGCACCAGAGTCCTCCTTTACAATTCTCCCTCCGGCCTAAGCCGTACAGGCCCATGAGCTTCTCATATGTCGGACGACGGAACCATCGCCGTCTAACGAATTCTCGAAAATCAACGCTTGTACTTCCGCCTCCACCGCAGCCGGACTTTCTTGTCTGTATTTTCCATCTAGTTGAATGCAAACTCAAAAGGAGGTACAGAAATCTGTTGGCACTTGTACCAACTTCTCGCCAGGTTTTAAGTCCTCAGGTGAACACACCTCCTGAAGAATGTCTTCGGCTTGACCCATCCACGGCCTTCCTCTTTTTAATCTGCTGCCCTTCACTTTCATAATTTCACTATGCAGTGGATGTGTGTTTGCGTTAACTCTGAGATAGGCACGTGCTCTGCAAATTTGTATTCTGTCTTCATTGGTTGGAAAATCAAGAAGGTAGCACATCGCCCTGAGTGTTGTATCTCTTGAACATCCAAGAATAATGCGCATAGCTTCGTTCTGTATCCTTTCCATCCTTTCTATCTGCTTACGTCTGAGAGTCAGGATCGCCATCGCATACTCAAAAACAGACATGACTAGCCCCTCGTATAGAAGACACAGATGGCGCTGCTCACAGTTTGCTGCCGCCATCACCCGTTTCGCAGCCAAACCCCGTTTGGCCTTTGTTATCACCTGGTCTATATGCTCATTATAAGCAAGGCTTCGATCAAAACGCATTCTCAGGTAATTCATTGCCTGCGTTCTTTCCACAGTCTCTGAACACAGATTTACCGTTCGTGTTGGAGTGTTGACAATATGATTATTCAAAGAGAACCAAGTCACTGTTGCCTTTGTTGGGTTGACCATTGCCCCAGCTTCAACACACCAAGTACTTATGCGATTGAGTTCGGTCTGCAGTTCCACAGCAACCTGATCTCTAACCTTACCCTGACGATACACTAAATCATCGTCGGCATATGACAATGTCCTCCCCGGTCCAGTGATTTGCTCGATAGTGATTCTCACAGTGTAGGCGTTGAACAGCATCTGAGATAACGGTGATCCCTGTGGTAGGTCAGGATATATTGTTGTTGGTTCCGTAGTCCAACTTAGTTAGTTAGTCTTTCCTCTTGAGCCTAAGGCGGCGCATAGGGCAGAAGTCCTGTCTCTCCATGCCTGGCGGTTCGCTGCTATCTGTTGTAGATCTTGGATATTTACTTGGCCATTGAATGAGCCTTCTCTAATGATGGTTCTACGCAGGGTCTCTCTTGGTCTTCCCCGTTTTCTTTTCCCTACCGGTGACCATATGAGGGCTTGGTAGGGGAGTCTTGTCTTGTCCATTCTGAGTACATGGCCGATGTAGTTCCAACGGCGTTTTCTTATGAAATTGGATACTGTATCTTGCTTAGTCTCTTGTCTTATTTGCGAATTGGTTCTGAAGTCTGTCCAGTGGATGTTTAGAAGTCTTCTAAGACATTTGTTCTCAAAATTGTCTAATTTTTTATCTAAAGCTACCGTTGATTTCCAACTTTCACAACCATACGTTAACACTGGAATCACACAAGAGTTGAAGATTTTAAGTTTTGTGTGTTTGCTGAGTGTCTTTGACTTCCAGATGTTTGACAGTTTGTTGAAGGCACTAGATGCCAGTGCGATTCTAGTTGATATTTCTGGTGTTGAGTCCCCTGTGGATGTCATTTTGCTTCCTAGGTATGTGAAGCTGTTGACTTTTTCAAGAACGTAGCTGTTCAATTTGGTCTCATCTGAACTGTTGGTAAGATCAATAGTCTTTGTTTTTGTGGTGTTAATTTGGAGGCCAATTTGCCCTGAAACATTTTGGAGGTGGTTTATTTTCTCTTGAGCATCCGGATGTGTTGAACTCAAAAGCACTATGTCGTCGGCAAAGTCCAGGTCTTCTAGAATTTTGTCAACCCAATGAATACCCATATTTGTGTTGCTTGTGCATTTGCGCATGACCCAATCGATAGCTATTCCAAAAAGCATCGGTGATAAGACACAACCCTGTTTCACTCCTGTTTCGACTGAGAACCAGTCAGAGTTGCCTGTTTCTGTTCTTACGCAGCAACGTGTCTCCTTGTAGAAAGATTTTATGACGTTGGTATATTTGGTAGGAAAACCATAGATGTTAAGTAGATTCCAAAGTGAAGGACGGTGGATGCTGTCGAAGGCTTTTTGAAAGTCGACAAAGTTTGTGATTAATTTCGACTGGAATTCTACGGAGTCTTCAATGATTATTCTGAGGGTCCAACTGCCACATCTAAAAACTACTTTCCGTTGGAAGAGGGCTGCAGCAATCCAACTAAAGGACTTATCTTGAGTTCAAGAAGCTGAAGCATTAAAAATCCAATGGTACTCTGTTGTACGCGTCCTCAAGATCAATCGCTGCAGCAAGGTTTCAATGCCTGAGTGGAAACCTTCATAGACATCAAGGGCAAAAACTGCTGCATTGGTCCAGATTTCTCTTTTTGGACGGTACCCTCCCAGGGTAGGTGGGAAAGCACCTTGCCACTCTAGCTGTTTTGATATTTTCCTGGCAATTAACTTCAGCAGCTTGTGTTAAGTTGTCTTTGGGACTTACCCCCCTTCAGAATGTCCAGATAGCCCATGTTGGCTGTTCAATGTATTGTCAACAATATTATATAAAACCACATCTCCAAAGCTTCTATGGATTTTTCACATTTACTAATTGTTCGAGAAAATTATTGAAAAACATATTCTCGGGTATTTATCACCACCCCAGGAAGTTAAGTAATGAAACAAATATAAGAGAACACACTGGAACAATATGCATCAATGTATGCCTATAGTTTTTTATTTCTATATTTCCTGTGTGTCATCTTATCTCATTTTTCGTTTCTTGTATAAGTGCCAGTCAATGCCTGTGAATTAATTGTACATGCTTTAGCTCTAGACGCAAGGTGCACTGATGAGTATCTAAGACTAAAGATAGCACCATATATGAAGCACATTCCAGAACTCCTACCTAATGTCTTGTTAACCTGATTCTGGGTGACAAAAGATGCATGGAGGAGCAGGAGATGAAGAATATATATATATTGCCACATTTGTTTTGTTTTTTTAACAAACAGCACACACATGTTGCCATCATGGCGTACCTACTCTTAATTCAGAGGTACTTGTAATTTACGTCCCCAAGTCAAGGAAGAGAAATCAACATTTTAGTCCATCTATCCGGGGTAGGGGTTGAACCCCTTACCCCGGAATCAGCACACAAGATATTTAAGAACACTTGTTCTTATCCATTCTGCCATGCTGACCTCCGTATTTGACTTTATTGATTTGTTTAGGCATTTTCCTTCTATTGTGATTCCACATTTTGGTGTCATTTTTTTCTGTTATGCAACCACTTCTTTATAACTAGCAATGAGTTCCTGGGAGGCCTAATAATAGTATAAATTGTCCACAACAGTAAGAAAGAGACATAAGGTTCTCTTGTCATATAATGAGAAGAGAGGCGTAGAAGAACAACGTGATGACTGGAAAATGGCATGGAGTAATATTATCAGCAGAACTGATCCATAACACCAGTGACCAAGGTTAGTGGAGAGACGTGGATGCCTAAGCCACATGGCAAGACACATGATGATAATGATACAATTTAGATGTTAAATCCCGGGATGGTTCACCCGGTCAACAAATGCCCGCAGAAGTCGGATGTGTCGCTTAACGGCGCAAGAACGCAGCTTTGCTGTAAACAGGCACAACGCAATCACATCCGGAAAAAAATAAAACTCTGGATGAACGCAGAAGAAGAAGAAGATGTTAAATCTGTTTTTAGGATGGTTTTATGCTATCTTGTACCATTGACAAGACTTGATAATAGTCTAACTTGATATTTATATATTCACAGTTGTGTATAATCTGTTATGAGAAATGGACGAAAGAGGGAATACATATGGCAACTGGTCTGCCTTGCGGTCATATCTTTGGATTTGGGTAATTATCAGTTTGCAGTCATAGTTAAGTCTCTAAGTGAGTTTAAAACACTCATAGATAGTGAGAGTTAGTAGAAAGTATCAATAATATACTTCTTTGTTATATTATATTTACTTTTTGTATTCTTTCGTGAGAATTATTTTAATTTTTTCCCTCTATGTAATGTTCATATAAAGGGAGCCATGGTAGCGTAGTGGTTAGACACTGACCTGTTGGTTTGGGTTCGGTCTAGTCTTTAGTTTAGTCGTTTAGTCGTTTGGATCAAGATCACGGCACACGGTTTTAACCCATAAGTGCTCCGTTTTCCTCCTATTTCAAACCTGAGTCTAGAGAAACTCAGCTCAATGCACGAACTCCGTTGCATCGACGAGGATCCTGAAATACTTTGGGTAGATTTTTAATTCGAAATTTTGCTCGGGCAGCGCCGTTAGGCTACTCGTTTTCGATTTCCAACTGCCAAGGGATTTTTTACGTGCGCAACAATACACAGGGGCGTCCGATCTCACTACCCAGAGACCAGGGGATATTTTATTACTGGAAGTCCAGGTGGATTTTTTAAAATAAATCCCAGTCCTCACCGGGGCCTGAACCCGGGACCTCCAGCCCTCGAGGCGGACACTATACCTCGAGACCACTCAGTCCCCTTGGGTTCGGTCTGCAGCTGGGCGGATTCAGACTTTTCAATATTGATCTGGGCTCCCAGGTCGACCTAGCCTAAAATGGGTACCAAGAATGTCTTGGGAAGTGTTGTTTGTCCACCAAGAAGGATGATGACCATTCATTTCATCCACTGGGTTTGAAAGTATGGAGCCATGAGTTCTAAGATGGCTGATAAGGCCTATTTTGGCTCGAAATGTTCTTTGACAATGTGGGCAAAGAATGCTTGACGTTCCAGGAGGAGGATCTCCTGCAGTGGTTTTTCTGTCCAGCCTTTTCTTCACAGCTCTTGCAGTCCTGGTTGCTTCACAGGCGACTGCACCCTTATGTAATGAAGTAAAGTCTGTCAGTATGACACAGATCACATCACCCACAGAGTCATGATTGATCTATATAAATATGGTTGTCAGAAGTGGAGTGCGCCTGCCACCAAGTTATGTACTATCACTTGCGGGCAACCCCAATTTGTCAGATATTGACTCGGCACAAAATCTATATGGCTGAAATGTAGATTAAGCGCCTGGATAACCAAAGAGTACAGCTGCTAATGGCTCGTTACTAATTAGCTGATCTTGGCATCCCCAAGGAGTGGGAAAGGGAATATTAGATGTCTGGATTTAAGTCTAATAATGGACTACTAGACAGTGCAGGTTTCCCTTCTGACAAAACTCCCCTCCCTGGTGTGTAATTATCTCCCATCCAGGCACACACACACACACACGCACAAACACACACACACACACATACGCGCGCGCGCGTATGCACACATGGAAAATAACAGAACTATGAGTTAAAGCAAACTACAACTTCTTTAATATCTATCAAGATGAAAACTTAAAACAACATGACGTTGTATAGTATGATGATATTGGGCAATGTTAGTTTACATCAACATACAAAGGCACAATACGTAACTGCTGTGGAGGTTTGTGCGACCTCAGGAGTCCAGGTGAAAAGATGCCTCAATCGCCTCTCATCAAGCTCCAATGGATTAGCCAGGGTCCGCTATGGTTAGCTAAGGACCTCTATGGTCCGCTAAGGACAGCCGGTCGGTGTTCAGAACCAGTGTTCTATCCTGATGCCACCTGGTCCCTCCTAGTTGTCACTGCAGGGCAAAACATAGTGCTCTTGGTGAGAGCTGTTCCGTTTTGAATACACTTCTCATTCGAGCAGTTCCAATTCCAATTCCAATTATCCAAACAAAAAAAAATAAAAAATTCCAAATTCGGTCACGTCTAACCTGCTTCGTCAGCGGTGGTTATTGTTGAGAGCCGTAGTTGTGTGGATTGTTAGTCCTAATTCCTACTAGTTTTATTGGTTCCGCTCTGTTCATCGGATAGATTTGTTTTGTGCTATCTGTTTGTTTTCTTTGTCTTGTGTTGGTCCTGATAAAGACCGGTCCTTGGTCGGGCCTGTTGGGACCCGCCTTCTTTCTCTATTAGCACTGTTACGTTTTTCGCTTCTTGTGTTATTCTCATCGGGGCTGATCCCGGTATATATATATATATATAATATATATATATATATATATATATATATATATATATATATATATATATATATATATATATATATATATATATATATATATATATATATATATATATATATATATATATATATATAGTTTAGGGAAGTTATACGATCTTCCCTGTTCTGCACAGGAACTGTCTGACCAGTCGCTGGGTTTCTGGGTTGCTGTTTATATGCAGGCACTCCGTCATTGTCATTGTCTCTATTGTACTTGTCGCATACTAGTAAGTAGTGTTCGATGGTGTTGTTTTCTCGGCATTCTCTGCAGAATGGGTTTTCTCTTGTATCTTTCCAATTGACTAGTCTGATTCTCCACAGCTGTCTGTTTGCCGGTGCTTTCATGTTGGTCTTGACTTGTGGTTTGTATCTGGGTTCACCCAATACTTGGTAGGCATGACGGCCTTTAGCGCTGTCTCGCCACTGTTTCCTCCATTCCTTGAGAATGTAGTTTTTGACTATATTCTTCCCTTCTACTTTACCTAGACCTGTGCAGATTTTATTATTGCTGGTTATTCCTCGTTTCGCCGCTCTGTCTGCTTGTTCGTTTCCCGGGATACCCCTGTGAGCTGGTATCCATCCGATGGTGACTTGGCATCCCATGTACCTGAAGTATGTAGCTGTCACTAGTATCTCCTCTGTTATGTCGGGTCTGTTGCCTCTATTGAAGTTCCCTAGCTTTTGTACTGATGACAGGGAGTCTGTTAATATGCACAGTCTCAGTGATGGTTTTTTCGGCTGCGATCTTTAGGCCTTTCATTATGGCTACCAGTTCGGCCGTGCATACTGCTGTCTGGTCTGTTAGTTTGAACTGTCTCTTCATCTTCCAGTCTGGGACCACTACTCCTGCTCCTACCTCTCCCTGTTCGTTCTTGGACCCGTCTGTGTATATTATGAGGTTGTCCTTAATGATTTCTTTTATGTATTCCTCGGCCGCGTCTCTTGCATCTGCGTCCTCTGTGTCTTTGGTGATGAATTTTGCTAGATTACAGTCAGTGAATGGGACTGTAAGTTCCCATGGTGGGATTGTTGGCTTGAACAGTCTTGTCTGTATCAGGGTCTCTGCTAGCTCCATTTCTTCCTTCATCTTCTCTGCTGCTTCCCATCCTGCCGGTCTTTACAGTTTTACTATTCGGATGCCTCCCCTTTTGCTGTTGTTGTCACTGAACGTTTGGTATCCAGGGTGATTTTTGTCTTGAGCTACCTTTAGCCAGTAATTATACGTCAGCTGTTTACGCCTCAGACTCAGTGGAAGTACACCCAGTGCTACCTCCATGACTTCTCTGGATGTACATTTTCCAGAACCCAGGATCGTGTTTAGCGCTTGGGTCTGTATGGTGTCTAGTTTCCTCTTGTTGGCTTCTGATGCTGAGTCGTACACAATGCTGCCGTATTCTAGCTTGCCCCTGATAAATGCTTTATAGAACATCAGCATTGTTTGGGTGTGGGCACCCCAACCGTTACTTTTTATCACCGGCAGCAGGTTGCTTGCTTTCTTGCATTTTTCTAATGTCTGGCTTATATGTTTTGACCAGTTCATCTGTTCGTCCAGGGTCATTCCTAGGAAGACTGTGCTCTTTGTTCTGTTAATGGTTTCCCCTTTTATCTTTATTTTCCAGTCCTTGTTATGATTTATTTTTTTCTTGCTGCCAAATACCACCATGCTGACCATTTTGTTGGTATTGATTTTGAAACCCCATTTGTCCATCCATGCTGTTAGCTTGTTTATCTGTTTTTGGAGGGGTCCTCTTGTAGTCTTTGCCGCCTTGCCACTCCTCCATATGGCGCAGTCGTCCGCGAATTGAGATAGTCCTGTTTTCTGGTCTTGAATCTCCTCTGTCTGGTCGTTTACCAGTATTGAAAAGATTGTTGGTGAGATGACCGAGCCCTGGGGAATGCCGTTCTCTTGCACATATGTGTCGGATACCTCATTCCCTATCCTCACTGCGAAGCTTCTATCTTTGAGGAAGTTTTCTATGCCTACTTTCTTTAGTTTGATTAGTGCGGCTTCTCTCCAGCATTGATCGTACGCCTGGGCTAGGTCCAGGAATACAGCCAACGTCTTCTCCCCTCTCTTGAATCCTTTCTTTACATGGTTTTCCAATTTGATGATCTGATCCATCGTGCACCTGTTGGCTCTAAACCCGGACTGTGTATGGCTGTACAGTTCATTCTTCTCCAGGTAGAATGTTATTCTTTTATTTATCACAGTCTCCATAACCTTGCCCAGGTGCGGTGTCAGCGAGATGGGGCGGTATGATTCTGCCCTTGTTGGCTCTTTCCCTAATTTCTTGATTGGGATCACCGTGGCTGTTTTCCATTGTCTGGGGATCTTTCCCGCCTGCCATATTACATTATACAGCTTAGTAATTGTTTTTATGGTGTTCTTCGGGAGCTTTTTGAGGATGGTATAATTTAGAATGTCCGCCCCAGCCGCGGTTTCGGATTTTTCGTTTAGCGCTGTCATCACCTCCTCTGTTGTGATATCTGCATCCATAAAGTGTTCTTCGATGTTCTCGTCTGCTGTGTCTTTTAGCTCTTGTGTCAGTTCCTCCCTTCTATATCTTTCTTTGCTTCCTAGTCTTTTGTTAGAGCAGACTTCGTTGAAGTAATCTCCGAACACTTTGGCTTTGTCCTGGTCTGTTACTGCTAGTTTCGTGTTTTTGATGGTTGGGATTTTGCTGGTCTTTTTATTTCCTTGAATAGCTTTTATTTGTTTCCACGCCTTTGTGGTTGGTGTATCTGGACTGAGTGTTTGACAGAATCTTTTCCAGTCCTTTTCTTTTGCATGTTTTACTGCTCTGTTTGCTTCGTTTCTGAATTTCTTGAATTCTTCAAAATTCTCTTCTGTCCTTGCCTTTTTGGTATTTCTGCAGCGCTCTTTTCCTATTTTGTTGTGCCGCTGTGCACTTGTCGTTCCACCAGGCCACTGGGTTGTGCCATCGTTTTTGGGGTGTCTGAGGCTCTTTCTTACCCGGTCTTAGATACTCTGGCATATTTTTGTTAGGGATATGTTTGATGGCTATCCGCAGTATGTTTCTGGTCAGTCTCTCCGTATATTTGTCAATGTCTTCCCGTTCCTGCTGTTCCAGGTTTGTGTTGGTCATCTCTTCTCTGAAATGCTCCCATTTTGCTTTCTTGAAGTGAAAGGTTGGTCTGTTGTTGTTGGCGTTTAGCTGGGGTTTTGTTCTGGTGTTGACTATTATGGGTAGGTGGTCTGTGTTCGTGTCCTCTGTAACTTCCCACTGGCTGCTTGCTAGACCTATGGTGGCTATTGTCAGGTCAATGGCTGTGTCTTGGCAGTTTGGTCTGGGATATATTCTGGTTATCGTCCCATCGTTGAGCACTGCCAGCTGATTGTCTTCGATAAACTCCATGAGTTTTGTACCAGCCCTGTCGTTCAGTATAGCTTCCCATGTGCTGTGGTAACAGTTGAAGTATCCCACTATTAGGGCTTCTGACGTAAGTCTGGTTTGGAGGGCTTGGGTGTCTTCATCCTCAATTACCTCTCTGGGACAGTATACATTAATTATAGTTAGGTGTTTAGGGTTCCCTGTGATAGTTGCACTGACACACTCAAAGTTCTTGGTGCGGAATGTTTCCTGTGTCACAATCTGGAACTGTTCGTGCACTAACAGGGCAACCCCGCCCCCTTTAGCTTCTGTCCTGTCCTGTCTAATTACTGTGAACCCACGGCACCTATACTGTTGATTTGGTTTCAGGTGAGTTTCCTGCAGGGCATAAATGCAGTTCTGGCTCCCCGGTTGTTTCATGATGTCTGGGAGGTGGGATTTAATGCCCTTGCAGTTCCACTGTATTATTCTCACGTTTCTATTATCCATGTTTGATTCTATTGTTATTGCTGTCTGACCCGGTCTCTGTTAATCTGCCCTTTATCCTTGATACTCGGAGCTGGTTTCGTTGTCTTCATAGCTGTTTCCTTCCTCTATTGTTAGTAGTCGTTCCCTCTGCCAGTTTGGCGCGGTGCTGTCCTTGTGTATTCCGCGTTCGCGAGCTATCTTGGAATTACTCTTCGATGTCCTTTCCTTCCATAGTGTTTCTATTTTGTTGTTCATTGCACTCATCTGACTGTTCAACCACATTGGTTGTTTCTTTCTCGCGTCGGAGGGAAATATATTCCATATTTCTGTGTGTCCTTCTTCCACTTTTCTTAGTTTGGTTTCCTGTTGTTCCACCTTCTTGTTGATGTCTTTTATCTGTTCTTCCATGTTTTGGATGTTTTTTTCCATCCTTGCTGTGGCTTCTTCCATGCGTTTGGTGGCCTTTGCCAATTTTCCTTCTGCTTCTTGCGCTCTTTTAAGAGCCTGTCTTAGGTTGTCGTCCTCTGGTCTTGTGTCTGATCCAGCTTCTTTTTGTGTCTGTCTTTTTTCCGGCGGTTTGTCGGCTACTTGTGCTCTCTGGTTAGTTATGTCTGTTTGCATTATCCGCCTCTTGGGTTGCGATTCGGGGCCGCTTTTGGGGAGGTTCTGCTTTAATTTAACTATCCTGAGTGGTGTCTTTGTTAGCACTGATTCCCTCCAGGCCGCCAGTTCCCTTTTGTATGCAGGGCACCCCTTGTATCTTGCACCGTGATTGCCCTTGCAGTTGGCGCATGTTCTTTTGGGATTGTGTTCAGCGTATTTTGTTTCATTTTTTGTGAGCTGGCAGTCGCTCCTCTAGTGCGGTCCTCCACAGAACTTGCACGTTGGCACTTTCTGTCTGCAACTTTGCCGGAAGTGGCAAAATTTCTGGCAAAGTGTGCACTGTGCTAATGGGGGAACATATGCTTCGATGTGCTTGGGTTCCTTGTTTAGGGATACCTGACTCGGTGGGTCTTGTCCTTCACATTTGATTTTTATCACCAATGTGGGTTTTCCTTGCCTGTTCGTTATTCTTTCTCCGTCTATTATCTGTGCATGTTTGTTTTCTTTCCTAAGGTCGTTTAGGATCTTAGGCATGTCCAAATGAGGGCTGATGCCTTTGGCCACTATGTCGCAGGTTGGTTTGCAGACATCGATATCTACTGTGATTTCATGTGCTAGTTGGATATTGTAGGTTTTTTTTGTTCCTCTAACCTGTTTGATGATTTCATCCATTTCTTCTGTGTTATTCGGATAGAAGATTGCCGTCCCTTGTTTTGTTTTATATAAGTTCTTAATAGTTCTGTGTCCTATTTTGATTTCCAGCATCGATTTTTATCTTGGTATCATTCAGCGCTTTGATAGACGCCTGACCTTGCTTGACTTCTGTTACTACTAGTCGAGTCTTCTAGATCTCTGGTCTGTCTGCTGGTCTTGTATTTTGGGTTTCTGTTGGGTCTCTCTGGCTGTGGGATCGTTTATCATTTCTGTTTGCGCTGACTGCCGGTGCTGTACCGGCTGTTACCGATTTCTGTTTGTCTCTGGTAGATCCACTGCTTGCCTTCCCCCGGATGGTGCCCGATTTAGGGACAGAAGCTGCTTTTTCTGAGTACAATTCCTTGCCTTGAGAGCTACTTCTGGTGTTGTAGGCCATCTTGTAAAGTTTTAGGGAATTCTTCTGGTTATTTGGGTTTATCGCGGTGATAAAGTTTTATATGAGATAAATAGTGTTACTACTCACGTTTCTTGGTTTCCTTGGAAATATTGGCACAGTTGTCACAATCGCGACAATCAAACAGTGCGGTGAAAACACGTGCGCCTCCAGCGATGAAATACACACGAGTTTCTTGTTTTCCTTCGGAAATAATCGTTCACGTGTCACAATCGCGATATTTCAATAGTGCGGAGAAACAATGTGCTACTCCAGCGAAGAAATACACACGGGTTGTTTTCTTTTTACCTTGGAAATAAAATCACACATGTCACACACGCGATAATCCAATATTGTGAAAGTGTGCATTCGTTGTTGTCACTGCAGGGGAAAACATGGTGCTCTTGGTGAGAGCTGATCCGTTTTGAATACACTTCTCATTCGAGCAGTCCCACACAGGAATATTCTTACCCGGCTTCTTAATTACTCTTATCAATTGGGTAACTTTGATTCTTAGATCTAGAGTTTATTTCCCTGCATCACACACCGTGTCGCTTCTCACCTTCGCGTGGTTGTAATTTGCAGACGCGTGTCAGTCTCAAGCCTGCCCGTCTCTATAGATTCATTATCAGCCCAACCAATCACTCCTTTCACACCTTTTTCTCTGCTGGACAGACATGATATCGGCGTGAAAGCTCCTGTCAGTCTGACAATATGATTAACCTGGGAGTCTTATCAAGCAGGGATTTCTACCTGTGCTCTGCTGGTAAACATAAGCTTTATAAGGCGTCACGTTTGAACTTGCTCAGACTATGTTATAATATATATATATATATACAAATGATGAGAAAAATAATAAGTGATAGTACATAACTTGGTGGCAGGCACACTCCACTTCTGACAACCCAGATATATATAGTCAACAGAGAGAACAAACTGAAGTATCTGGGAATCACATTTGACAGGAGTCTGTCCTTCAAGGATTATGTGGAGACTGTTGTGACAAGATCTCAAAAGGGACTCAATGCACTTAAAACTATGGCTGCAATGGACACAGAGAATGCTTTTCACACTATACCAGCACTTGATCCTCTCAGTGATTGATTATGGACTAGGACTGCTCACTGTCTCAAAGTGTCAATTGGTGAAATTAGGGCGCATACAGAACGAAGCAATGCGGGTCATTCTGGGATGCACCAGAGACACCCCAGTAGTGTGTATGCGTTACATCCTTGGTTTGCCGACTGTTGCTGGTAGGCTCAAGGTGATGCAGGCGAAGGCATACCTCAGAGTAGTTGCTGACACAGATCACCCGTTGCATGAGGTGCTGGACGTAGTTAAGGGTCAGCGACTGATAAGAGAGAAATCATGGATGGCTCAGGCGGAGGATACAATCAGACAGGTGTGCATCTTGGAGAACATTAGGCGAGGAGAGGTGTGAGTCAGAGTGCCAGCAGAGCAGTCAGACTTATGCAAATTTATAATCACATTAGTGCAGGGAGTGGCCAGCAGGCGCCACGGTAGTGGAAATCCAGCAACTAATTCAGGATAATGCTCGCACGGGTGATGTGATTATATACACAGATGGTTCAGTGTTGAGATGCAGGAGAAGTGCCTGGGGGTTCTTAGCAAAAGCTAATGGTCGCCTCTTGGTGCAGGAAAGCCTGGCATATGATACCACAACATCTAGCTTAAGAATGGATGTGGAGGTGGTTAGTGCAGCTTTCCGCTGGATGGAGAATACGATACACACACACACACACACACACACACACACACACACACACACACACACACACACACACACACACACACACACACACACACACACACATCGTGATTGTAGCTGACTCAGAAAGTATGCTGAGTAGGAGATGCAAGATTCGTGCAGAGTGGCTTGCGTCGCCTCGGAAATCACGGGTGGCAAGCATCGTCTGGATCTTTTCTCCGGGGCATGCCGGTGTGCTGGGGAATGAACAGCCGGACAGATTGGCTGGCTGTGCAAAACTTGGTGAAGTATTCATGCATGATAAGGCAGACGTGGTTGCGGCCTTGTGGGAGCACGTGCGCACCGCGGGGGAGCAAATTTATCACCATGGTCTGTCAAGAATGCGACAGCGAGGGGTGACGAGGGGATCTGGCTGACGATCGACGCTCAGAGGAAAGGCGAGACGGACATATGAACAGATTACTACTGGTATTATTAGTGTTGGAACTCTTTGCTGGTTGCTGAGGATGGGGACGGAGCGCTTATGGGAATGCCCCGAATGCTGTGATGTCGGTTCCTAAATCAATCAATCAAGAAACCAGACTGTATTTGTTTTCACCACTGGCCTTCTCCTTGCGTAATCATACACTATAGCTAGGTAGAAAGTGGCTTTGTACAATGGTGCGCAACATTGCGCCAGCTTCTTAAATGTTGAGAATACCGTTCATTCTTCTTTAATTCCTCATTTGTGTGTCCATCTTGAGTATATACCGAGATATATTCTGGGATGGTAACGCGGCGTTCTGTGACATGGGTATTGTACCTTGTGTCCGATGCATCCTAAATGTGTGTAACATGTTGCTTTACTTTTACTAACTAATGTTCACAGACGTGATTCTGTAGACAAATGATCATAACACCTCATGAACGGATAGAAAGAGCAATGCGGATATATTGAAAGAAGTTAACGCACAAAGAGAACTGGTTACTCGCATCAGAAGCTGACATTCTATATTCTTTGGGGGTGTCACGAGAAGCGGAAAACTGGAGTATGTCGTCACAACAGGAAAGTTGGAGAGGGGAGGCAGGGGAGACCAAGAGAGAAGATTCTGGATAATAGTCTGACATCGTTACGTGGAGGAACATCAATTTCAGAAATGTTTGGCAGCACGAAAGGCAGAAGGCTGCAGAAAGATAGGATCACCAATACCACACGTCAAGAATTATATAAGAAGAAGAAGAAATCCTGAAATATGGGATGAAAGAAGAAGAAGTTATGAATTAATCTGAATGCTTTGTTCAATCATTATCCTTGTTTTCGTTGGTCTACTTATATTTCTTTTGCCTTGTTGATTCCAAAGAAAGATCTTTCTAGTAATGCTTCCTATAAGCTGTGGTGTGTTGCGATGAAGCAATCAACTCCGTGTACATTAAGGCTGTGAAAAAGCATTCATTTAACTATAGCGTACATTTCATCCATATATATCTGTTTGTGTGCTGAGCGAAATATATGTGTTAATAATTTGCATGACGCGTAGTCGAGAATGTGAGGGTGGGTATAACCACTTCGAACAATAGCGACTGCTTGACCACTCATCATTCGATGGGATGTCATTTGTGTTCAGACCTTTACTCTCTTCTAGAGCCGTCTTGAAAGTTCTGCCTGTTACACGCCAGTTGTCAAGGTTCTCTTGCTGTCATGTACAAATTATCTATCACATCTTGAATCTATCCATCTTTTGGTCTTCCTCTTCTCTGCCTCTCCGATTCACTTTGCTGGATAATGATCTTTTCCAGATTTTCAAGTCGTTTTAAATGTCAAAAACATTTCATTTTCCTACTTTTTGTTTGTCGTCATAGTCTGTCTTCTTCAATATTGAGTTCTTCATGGCAAGATCTGCGGACTCCTTTTAGTCAAATGAATTTGTAATACTCACAATACTTCTCGACTGGAAAGATTGATGGGAAGAGAGAACAGAGAAATGATGCTGGATGGATTGAGACGATGACATGGAGGAATATCAGCAGCGTAGTTGATCCAAAACACCAAAGATCGAGATGGATGGAGAGACATGAACGCCTTCGCCAGCTGGCATGGCACTTGATGATGATGACGTTACTTCTAAAAAGGTTAAATACACAGTGGAAGTGTATTTGGTCAATATTATTGATGAGAATCAGAACTGAATCACTGGAGACGCCAGATGTGTTTAACATGCCCTGACCTAATATAAAAAGTAAGAGAACTCATTGCATGATAGCGGTGATTCACAGGGAAGAGGCAGACATCATATGTCATACATTGCTTTAGACTACAAGACTAAATGCATTTTTATTATTAATTAGACACTGTTTTGCTTTTCTCTACGTGTGTGACCCATATAACAGTACTGATGTATATGTTTTGGGATTTTTCTGTAGCTGCATATGTCGATGGTTGACGAAGTCAGGTAAATGCCCTGCATGCACCGCCCCTTGTTGCAGGCATCAAATGATAGGCGTATATCAAGTATGTGTAATTGTGATCTTTCGTAATTACGAATAAATATATTTAATATTTTAATTTTGTAAATATGCGTATTGGTTTCATTCCGTGGAGATTGCAATATATACTTATAAGCACCACAGGAGGATGAGATCAACCCCTATAGTGGAAATGGAGAAGATGGGGAGGACACGATCACTGAAAGAGCGCAGAGATACCAAAACACTAATACAAGCAAAAAAATTCCTCAGCTTGCCAGGCCACCCTATGAAGAATAGATTTGAAAACCTAGCTATGAGGCGGTTGAAAAGAAGTAGTTTTATCCACCAGACCAAACGACTCTGCAGAGAAACCACCAATCTGCCCACAGTTGGTATCCCACTGACAACTATTCCAGAGCAAACTCCATGGAAAGATGAACATAGACTATCACTACAAATCCAGACAAAAGTGCGTGGAGTATTTGACAAGGAAGAACAGAACAGTGTACAGCGGAGATTAGCCACTCTCAGCTTCCTTGATGAAGAATACCCACAGGACCTCTGGATCCGAGTCTACACAGATGGGTCAGCACAAAATGCTGTTCGAAATGGAGGAGCGGGAGTGTACATAGAATACCCAAATAATACTAGGGAAACGGCCAGAGTTCCAACAGGAAAGTACTGCCATAACTATGATGCTGAAGTTGAGTCAACCAAGATAGCAACAGAGCAATTACTAAATCCCAGCCATGGTACACAACCTGTGGTGCTATTGACAGATGCAACATCAGTACTCGAGGCGCTCCTATCTGGGAAATTGCCAGTACTAAGGGCACTACTTTCTGAACTTAGCAGTCAGCATGAGGTTACCAGAAAGTGGATACAATCCCACTGTGGGGTACCCGGAAACGATAGAGCTGATCGATTGGCTAAGGAAGGAGCAAAAGAAGAACAGCCTGATGTGCCCATTACATATCACCAAAAAGAAAAGAATGATCAAATCAGTCAGAAGGCCACGAAAACCTGCTCACGACGACTAGCACGTTATGAACAGACCAGAACAAGTAATTATTCTGCGCCTCAGAACATGGCACAATAGATTACGCAACCACATGTATAGGCAATTCAAGATTGGTGAATCAGCCATGTGCACATGTGGATTGGCGTCGCAGACAGCAAAGCACATACTCCAAGACTGCCCAATATATAACATATCTAGGCAAATCTTCTGACCTAGAGACAACAGTGGATGATAAACTCTATGGACCGCTGAGTGAACTAAAAGAGACCGTTAAATTCATACAGGAGACAACATTGCAGTTATAGACATATTTCAAGTGGGCGAAAGAAGAAGAATTGCAATATATGGAGAAGCATGAGCGTTTACAGGTTTTGGTAAGGAAGTTGGTGCTGAATATGGTATTTCATATATGAGTATGAGTTCAAGAATCAACATAGTTGCGCTTGGTACATTCCTGCATATGCTGCGATCCCATCTTCAGTGAACAATAATGTTTGCATGTCCTTTACAGGACATCGCTGATTTCTTGGCGAGATTACGCTCAGTAGTTTGCCATTGCTGTCTGAGCGGCCGGCTCACATACCCCGTAAGTTACCGACGCGATTCGAACCACTTCTGATTCTCACCGTCGTAACGTTACTTACGAGAGTAAACGAGATTACAGAGGAAAGTCGCTAGCCTCTAGGCCAGGAAGCCGTCCCATCTTCAGTAGCCAATGAAAATACTTGAAAATTGTTTCCTTTTTCAAATATGTGTCTTGTTGATATTTTATATTCTAAGTATCTGCATTGATTAATTTTAATATGCATATACTACGGATAATTAATGATTGATTATATATTTAATATACACATATTATTGATGAATTGATATCAAAGATGTGCATTGCTGATGCTTATAATTTGAAGCCAACTCCTTGCAATCTCCAACTGCCTTCCTTGGAATTTTTAGCATGCATAAGCACAGGATCTCCTGTGTTTTCATACTTATCCGAGAGGGCTATAAGTCTGATCTCTTAACCCAAGAGATCAGTGGGACATATGATATTACATACCAATGGTTCTTGGAAAAAATCCCACCTCTATGCTAGGATCGAACCTCCTACCTCAAGGCAGACACCTCTCAGCCTTTAATTCCCCCCTCCACTACCATATCGTTTCTCCTATTCATATTTAAGGCCATATTTCAAAACCTTCAATATTACCCCCACTTTGTTTATTCACCGGCTCTGTGATGAAGGGATTATGGACGCAGTTCGTAACAAAATATACCGCGTTCGAAACACAACTGTAGGCGATTTGGAAGCATACCACTTTGCGTTGGTTTTTATAAAATGGCATGAGTGTCGGTCGCTCCCCCGATGTGTCTCCACCACCTTGCCGTGGTGGGGGGGGGGGGCTTGCGTGTCCCATTGACCCCATCTGCTTTCCGATGCATGAAAACTACATATCGGACAGCTTATGGGATAATTGTCAGACTAAGAGAGACACAACCTGCTGCTCTGCAGGTAGACTGAGGATAGCAGTCAAAAGATTAAATCAGGTACACGAAGGCAGAAGACCTTAGTCCGGACAATACTCTAAGGCTCTCTGTCGAGGGCTGTGGCTGAACGCCTCTTAGCCACAAACCCTCGGCTCTGAGAGCCGGGCCGATACACACCTACCGAAAAATAGAGGTGAGATACTGAGCAAGCTACATGCTGAGAGGTCTGATACCATGATCGAAGGTTCTCAGCTGGGGGATATGAGGGATTCCCGAATGAGAGGGCCAGGCCGTTTCTCGTTCGCTGCTGCATGAAGGTAAGGTGCTGAGCCGGCAGCACATGTAGCCTACCTCGTGAGCGAGTACAAAAAGTCAGAAAAGTGCCCCAGTCGAATGAAATGGTTACGAAAACTGTCTGTATCTAACTCACAGAGAGTGTAGACAAAAGTGGAAAAACGTCTTAATAACACGAAACGGAACGCACGGCTAGCGAACCTATTGCGTGGTCCGAAGTCAAAAGCAAAAGCTTACCGAGTGGATGCCGCCCGCAGTCTGGCCGTTCCTGGTGTGTGCTTCAGCGTCCAATGGCAAGCGAGATGCCCAACACATGGAAGTGAGGAATTTAAGCAGCCATGAGCAGGACTTGGAACTCCTCGGGTGAGCCCAGTCTCAGAGCAATATGTGCCGGCTCTGCAATGGAAGCCTCCTTGGATAGCCTTGGATAGGCTCATGGTCTGCCCCTGCCTTCCCTTGAGGGTTAACCGTGATGTCGATGATCGTTCTATCTTGACCAGCTGAGATGTGGGCGACATCACAACAATAAGTCTAACGTGCCTCGAAACCCGAGGAAGGCTAACCTCATTAAAAAATGCCCGCTGAAGTCGGAAGTGCCGTCCTACGGGTGGCAAACTAAAAATTGGCACTACGCATTTACGTCCGAGTGAAATGTCTCGTCCGAATGTCTCTCGTGCTAGGAATAGCTCTGACTACCTAGTTTCCGAATGCCGCTCTTGTTCGGAACAGCTCTGACTAGGTAGTTTTCCGAATGTCTGTCGTGCCTGGAACAGCTCTGACGGACGCAACTACAAGCACATGTCCGAAAACTCGCTGAGTGGATACCGTTTGCAGACCTGTCTGGTTTATGCGGGAACGGCCCGGGGCGAACGAAATGCCCAATATATTGAAGTGAGGAATTAAAGCAGCCATGAGCAGGACGTGACGATTCCCTCGGTGAGCCCAGAACCAGGGCGCTATGTGTCGGCCCTGCAACTATGGAAGCAACCTTGGATGGCGGAAAATGCTATGGACTGTCCCTTCCATCTCTTGAGGGATGACCGAAGTCCTCGACTGTTCCAACTTGACCAGCTGGGATTTGTACGGTACCACAAAAGTGAGAGTCTCCCAGGAATGCTAACCTGGTCAAACATGCACGCAAACGCCGGATGTGTTGACCTAAGGGTTTCAACCCAAGAGTGCCTAACGCACACCGCAATCACATCTGCAAAAACACTCCGGATGAACGAAAAGAAGAAGAAGAAGGGTGCCGGTCGTTTAGACAGCAATGGCAAACTACTGAACTTAAATTTGCCAAAAAATCACAAAAAGCCAAAATGAGTATGGGGTTGACTGCGACATTCTGTGCAACTAACTTTAACTTGTTTATTTGTTGTGGTCCAAAGTTATCATGTCTAGATTTAGGTTTAATTGTTCTTATCACTATAAATGAGAACTTCACCCTTTTGCCGTTGCACGTTCTGGCCAGCTAGTAAACCTTAGAGTGCAATCAGCGTAAAATGGATACGAGGAAATGTCACGGAAAGGAAAGGCAGCTGCAATAATATTGATTACTCCTAGAGTGTTAATTTGTGAGTAAATATATGTATCTATCACCTTCATATGTCCGAAACGCCTCAAGTCGTGTAAAAAAGGGTCCTTTTACATTTATTTTTCTCTAGGTAGAATTCACATATAGTTATTCACTGGGTATGTTTTTTAATGCATATATAGATTATACCCTGAAACAGTTCCTTTTGGAAAATAGGCTAAAGTCTGTTGGCAGTGTAATAAGTAAAACTCCTGTAGGAAACATTAAACACCCCCCCCCCCACCCCCACCCTCCAATCCTGAAGAAGGAACATGCTATGGATCTGTAAATTGTTAAGGCTATCACAGTTTGTATGCATGATTACACGTAGGTGGGCGCGTTAGCGAAGTTGATAGCGGACTGCACCGATAATGTCAAGAGCCTTGCCAGTTGCATGTTTGATGCCAGGACTCGTCGCCTGCTAGCGAAAGTGAAGGAAAGACTGGCCACCTATTCCTCCTTACATTCAGGCCTGCGAAATGTGATGGTGCTACCACATCACAGAACCCTGGAAGTGCCATGATAAAAAAATCACCCTAAAACAGAGTAATGCAAGTAGCGACAATAATTAAATATATCAACACAAACACGAATCCAATACGATTCACGTCAGGTGGGTTCAAGCGAACAACGGTCAGTGAACATGGGGACTGGTCACGTAACAAGACTAGAAGGTGGCTACCGTGGCTACATGTCCAGCTCATGACGGGCAAAGGCCTGTGATGGATGAACATCGAACCACATCAACAACTTAAGATTAACTTTCGGAACAATGGCGGCCGGTGTCGCTGAATTCACTGGTGTGCCTTTTCGCGTCACAAGTGCATTTTTCAGGAAACTCCTGGGAGTTGTCGCTGGAGCTACGGAGTTCGTGCTTTGTACAGCGCTTTCGGCGGGTCGCGCTGCGGAAAGAGAACGAGCCATGTGGGATAAAACCCGGGTCAATGAAGTCTTTCTGGTGACTGCCGATTCTATCGACGATGAACTGTATTTTTCGTGGAGGACTTGTGTTGGCATTCTGACGGCGGCATTATGCACAGTGAATCTGTGCGGGCTGTTGGTTTGCCGAGAAGCCTGTCTGTTCCACTTTTTCCCATTGGGCAGTGATGAGCATTTTCTGTGATTTCACTGGTACAGGGAAGGAGCATAATGGGGACGACCCGTTGCCGTGAAGTTGGAACCTCGATTAACTAACTAACTTGATTAACTACCCGACATCAGCGGCTGACTGAAATTGTAATTGATGAGTCTTCAACTTTAAACGAACGAGTGTATCAGACTTTATAGCCAGATAGAATCTCCATCGAAGCATCAGTGGGCCTATAACGACAAGTGTAGATGTGTTTCGGCTATATTCTTGAACGACCAGTTTAGAGTGTTACGTGTTATGAATTCTCACAGGATGAGTAAGTAAGTTGGTCATCTTTACTGTTTTATAAACAAGTATTCACTGTGACAAATGACTAAGACCATGACGTCAGCTGTGACGAGGAAGTAGGGCTCCGGTGACAGACTGCCTTTGCATGATACAACGTTCTGGCAGTGTCATGTATTAAACGGGGACGAAACCTGGTCGATGCGGATGTTACTGTTACATCGAGAATTTCCAGATAAGCATTTCGCGTACTCTGAGACGGGTGTGTTTTCACGTCATTTTGTCAGCTGTGGTCTGCTTAAATAAAAGATGCCTGTTGCTGGACTTGACAGCGAGCCTGCATTATAAACACCCCAGTGTTATGGCAGAAGTGACCTGCTTCTGGGACACTGTTTAGATTCACGCAGGAATCGGCGGCAAGTCATTCGCCCGCTTAGTGGACGACAAGCTCTGCCGTCGAATCCTCGCCTGACCGCGCTCTTGGTATTATCATCACCACCTCCCCAATGTTAAACGTCACCAGCTTTGACCCAGTTTCATCCAGTCCCTATTTGCTGTGCTGAGTCATGACCTGGTTGCATTCAGATATACCTCTTCACGTATATGAACTTACATTACTGGTCGCGCACACCCCGTTAGCTTCTGAGCTTGGAGAGGGGAAGTGGATCACAGTCCCCGTGGATATGGTACTCCGATACCTGGTTGTGAGTAAAATATATGCCACAGCCTCATTGCCATAGATGCCAGCCCTTTTAAGGGCACATTCAACCTAAACGCTTATGCATCGGCTTAAGAGTTAAAACTCCATATACTTCATACATAAAGAAGATTAATTCTACACACTTAACTATTAAATCTAAACATGATTCTTTACACAGAAAAGAGATTACCCTCTATACTTAACTAAGAAACCTAAGCATTATACCGTATACAGAATGTAATTTTGACCTCAAACATAGTCCAATACACGTGCTACTTCTTCTAATACATTGGACTAATTTTTACGTGTGGATTAGCTTTCCCAAATACAAGAGGCCCAAATCATCAGGCAAACCCACCCCAACTTTAGAGGTACTTGTAATTTACGTCCCCAAGTCAAGGAAGAAAAGTCAAACTTTTAGTCCAACTGATCGATGTAAGGGTTGAACCCGTTACGTCACTATCAACACACCAGAAGTTTAAGAGCAAGTCATCTGATCCATTCAGCTATGCTGACCCACCAGAACGGTGATTACTATCAAGATTTCACTAAGAAAACCAACCATTATAATTCATGTGTGAAGAAGATGGCTATATCATGCTATTTTATTAATGCAGAGTTTGGAAACCTACTATGACAGCTCTTCCACCAGTACGGAGGAAGATCCACTTCCTGGGATTAGGTGGAATGCCAGAAGCAGAAGAAGAGCAGCTCGAGCAGCCAAAAAGCTTCAGGGTAGCTACTTTTGTAACATTTTCTAAATTGCTTTTTAATTACATAAGCTGCATATTTCGATACCTCTTTAAAAAAAAAAAATCAAACGATACCTTATTCAAGTCTATGGGTCAATTCTAAGCTGAGATATTAATGTTTGTGGGTCAGTTTATCGTGTAATATAGGCAAAGAAGGAAATTGTCTAAATCCCCTTTGGAAAAGTGTGACCAAAATACATTAGCTAAGGGCAGATAACTGCTCTTGGTTTTTTCTCGCTAAGGGGGATAACTCGTGTTGTTATTTTGAGGGCCACAGTTAGAACGCAAAATTCAAATGAAAACCTTAAACTGCCTCTTCCTCCTGCCTCTTCCTCCTCTCCAACTCCTCCTCCGCCTACTCCTTCTCATTCTTCCTCCTCCTCCTTCCTCCTAAAGCCATTTGAATAATATGGCACATTTTTGCAAATGCAAAAATATGCACCACGACTGTCATGTAATAATAAAAATTGTGAATAATGTAATAAGCTTTAAGATTTAATGGTGACTTTCAACTTTTATAAAATGTCACATCATGCACTTTAGAAAAAGTAAATAACAAAACCATGAGTTATTAACTCTGCATATTTCTTAGTTGCATGTCCTTCACTGGACGTAGCAGTCAACCGCAGCATCTTTGGCTGTTCGTGACTCCTAGGCTAATCTTATAGTCAGTAGTTTTCCATTGCTTTCTGAATGACTGGCACCTCTACCTTTTTCGAAAAAAACCAGCTCCGCTGTGTTTTGAACCCGGGTATACAGGATTGCGAATCGTGTCTGTGACACCTTGTATGTATGTATGTATGTATGTATGTATGTATGTATGTATGTATGTATGTATGTATGTATGTATGTATGTATGTATGTATGTATGTATGTATGTATGTATGTATGTATGATAACCAATCTGCTCTTGTAGTTCTGGGTATTCGGGGTCTCCTTGGCTGTGTGGTTAACCCTGTCTCGTGCTTAAGAGATACTGGGTTCGTTTCGAACTCCGCACTTCTGTTCATGAGTGACATTTTATCTGAGACTCCTGCAGATCGTCACTGAAACTACGGAGTTTGTGCTCTATGTGATGCTGTCAGCAAACTGCTCTGGGAAAGAAGACTGGGCCACTTGGGATAGAACCTGTTGCAAAGAAACGGATCCTCTTCTCTGTAAAGCCTTTTTACCTTTCCGGGTATGCCACATTTGGATGGCATCCACTGTAGTACTATTATTGTTTAGGTGGTTACTTGACTTACCGGCTCATGACGAAGGGGGTTAGGGACGCAATTCGTAATCTCACAAACCGCGTTCAAAACACAGCTGAGGGCGATTTGGCAGTAGACGTTGGTTTTTATACAGTGGTGTGAGTCACAATCGTTCAGAAAGCAATGACATACTGCCGAACTTATACTTACCAAGAAATCATAAACAGCCAAATCATGTTGAGCTTGAATGCAACGTTCTGTAAAGGATATGCAAAATATATATTTGTTACTGTTGAAAGCTTGCAGAGCTGACATTTTTTTTTTTTTTGCATATCCTTTACAGGACATCGCTGTCAACAGCAGCATCTTTCAGCTGTCTGTTGATTTCTTGGCAAGATTACACTCAGTAGTTTGCCATTGCTTTCTGAGCGGCCGGCTCAGTTATCCCGCAAGTCACCAGCGGGGGACGAACCGCTCCCAGTTCTCGCCAGCTACGAGACTTTGCGTGATAAACGGGATTACGGAGAAAGTGTTGTAACCCCTCAGCCAGAGAGACCGGCAGAGCTAACATTGCTCCAGTAAAATAAAAACACCTGCTGGCAGTGGATTGTTGTGTTATTTATCATTTTTGGAGCAATGCTTCTAGCTTGTACTTCAGCCGGTAGTTTCAGCAGAATATTCCAGTTGGTGAACAGGTGGATTCATTTATTTTATCTTGGTAGATCACATAAGCCCCTCTTCACCTTTCTTTACTACACAAGTTCCAGATTCCTCGGTATGTGTTTGAGTGCATAAGTCTCTAGGGTACAGTCCTCCAGCCATTTCACTTGCTCTCTTCTCTCCTGGAAGATATTGCATCCATCGCCTCATCTCATAGTATAGCCAAGGGATAATTTCAATGAAAGCAGACAACCCTGCGTTGGTTTCCCATTCAAAGGTAGAAGTGCCGGTCGTTCAGAAAGTAATGGCAAATTATTGAACGTAAATTTGCCCAGAAATCACTAACAACCAACAAATGCTGGGATTGACTGCAACATTCTGTAAAGGATATGCAACTATTTTTTTTTTATAGCCAAGGCAGCATAATGTGTCATTCAATTACCTGCCAGTATTTCAGTCCTTGTTCAGATTCTTTCTGATTTCCCATAGCTCTAAGGTCGACTCAACCTGGTGTAACGATTACAGAGAATTATCTTGGAAGCACAAGCGGTAGGGAAAGGAGTTGGCTACCTCACATCATAACGTAATAAACTGAATACATTAAAGCTCTGTCGCTTTTGCATCTGCAGTAAATGTCAGGGGATCACATTTACTTGTGCTAGTGAGTCCAGTCGTGTTTCGGACACCCTATGTGGGTCAAAGACTTTTTAAAATATACAACTTACAGAGAGTTAATAATTTCAGTAGTTATGATATAAGAAAGGAAGTTGTGCGTATGTGAATTACAAGTACCCCAGAAGTTAGAGTGGATTCGCCCGATGGCGGGAGACACTAGTAATAGGGAAAGCTGTCACACACGCAAACATTAGTACAGTGTGCAGTATGCCAGAGTTCAGAGCGAGTGAACGGGAACACATAAACAACAACAAAGAAAAATTAAAATAAATAATCCGCAAATAAAAACAATGGTTGGCATTTTGATCTGTTATTAAAGCAAGTAAACATGTTCTGTCTTTCTGTCCTACGCTTTGCACCATGTACGATCAGGTGTCGTACGAATGGGCAGGCTACAGCTGCAGGGAAGAAGTGGAGAGGCAGACAAAGTAAATTCTGGTCTTGTATCATAATTGAATGGACAGACTATAGCTGCATGCGTGCAATCAAGATGCAGACAAAGCAACTTCTGAATTTGCAGCATGTGCGAATGGATAGATTGCATTACTGTTACGTTTTGCTGAACATATGTAGAAGAAGACATTGTGGCAAACCAATAAGCTCTGTGTGTAGTTTTGGCATAGAAGAATAATATACACACATGCAACCATTCTAGGGAACCTCAAATTCTTAAAGTCTTAAAAGTCGAAAGAATCTACTTCATTGTCCCGAGTTTTATCCCATATGGCTCGGTCTCTTTCCGCAGGACATCCTGCCGAAAGCATCGTACAAAGCACGAATTTCGTAGCTCCGGCAACGACCCCCTAGAGTCTCCGAGAAAAATGCACTCGAGAACCCAAAGACGTAGCCCGGAATCGAACCCACAACCTTCGGAGCACGAGGCAGGTGGTTTGACTACTTCGCCACGGAGACTCCTGATACAAGGGAATCCCAGTAGCGTAGTGGATAGACCCTATCCTGCGACTTGGTGGTAATGGGTTTGATTGCTCATCGAGGCGGGGATTTTTGTACAGATGACACGGACTCTCAGGTCTATCCAATCTAGCATGGTTATCAGGCAATGTCCTGGGAAGTAAAAGCATCCGGTGTGATCTTGACCACATCAGCAATCAAGTGCTGCTTGATCTATATGAACACATGTCTAGTACGCCCGAAGACATGCAAACAGGCCCTTTACTTTTACTAGACTGGCACCTTGCCGTCTCGACAGACAATAGTTTGTAAAATGGAGTTATACCTCTCCATAGCACAAAGTCTGAGCTGAATTTAGAGACCTTGTGTTGCCCATGCAGCATGATCCCTCTCTTGGCCTGCCCAGTTTACTCCAAATGAAAGGTAAGACCAAATACGTCTAGAACAAGATCAGCTGCTAGATCCGCTAAGCAATGCTCTATCTGTCAATACTTTTATTTACTAGCTCACTTATTCAGTAGCATGTCCTTTGCAGAACCTCGCTCCCATAACAACCTTACGTATAACTTCTCGACCACAAGCAAGATGTCCAGCGTCCGATACACCCATCTGGAGGTCATCCGCCACATCCTGCACCCATCTTCTCTTCGGCCTTCCTCGTCCTCTCTTCCTAGGCATGTACCCCTCCATTTTTGTTCTCTCTAAACTTTCGTGACGTTTCACATAACCAAAATATTTCAATTTTAATTGTTTATCATCTTTAATAGCCAACCGTCTTCACTATTCAGCTCTTGAAGTGTGGATGCATCTGTTCTGTTCTTTTCTTTATCCAATATATTCTTAGAACTTGACTCAATCAATCAATCATGTGCCATGCCGGTAAGCGTGGGCGGTCATGACTCGCCATTTCACTCGATCACCAGAGTCGAGGATCAGTTCAGTGTTTCTGTCTCGTCCATGCCATGTGGCCAAGCCATCCAAGTTATTTCCTCTCGGTCTTCCTCTTGGTCTGTTCCCTTCGATCTTGCCAGTTGTCACTAAGTTCTCCAATCCATTTCTTCTCATAACATGTCCAAAAAACTTTGACTGTCAACGTCTAATTTCTCTAATAAATTTACGATTTTCATTTGTCTCCTGTAGGACTTGGTCATTGATTTTTCTCTTTGTCCATGGTATTCTTTGCATTCTCTTTGCATTCTCTTTGCATTATAATTCGCCTAAAGAACTCGATTATAACATTTATATTCAACGGCATTTATTACCGGCTAAGGTTCTGAAATAACTGAAGAGAGTAATATGTCCCTGTGTTATAACTTAGCAATATACTTTCACACGCCCACACGGAGAGTATTTGTAGTACAGTTTGCGTTTCTTTCTGCGTATTTTTTTCCCAGATGCCGCAGCCCAACAGCATGGTTAAGGAGTTGCCACTGGAACAGTTGCTTTCTACAGCCGAAATCTATATAATATATGAATAGTGTCTACATAACCGCCAATTTCCAGTGATTACAAAGAGGATGTGGTATAACTGTTTACAGATCGTAGGTTAGCACTTACATGTTTGTTTCTAAACTTGTCTAAAGAAGTGTGTGAGCCTAGAACAATAAGATAATATTTTGTGTTAGATGTAACCATCCATCCATCCGTCACGTGCCATGTCGATAAGCATGGGCGGTCATGTTTTGCCATCTCACTCTACCACCAAAGTCGTGGATGTATAACTTTATTTATATCTACACTATTTATATGTGTTTTTACATGAATTGATTTGACGTCGCCATAAACTGAATTACTTGCACTGTTTGGTCTAGTCTGTGGCCCAGTGCATTCCATTCTTATTTAGGCCGGTCTTCCTTAGTCTAAGCGTCCCTATTCTAGCTACAGGACAGCCGGTTTATGTCGATAGGTTTGGTTCCTTACCCCAGACATAGCCTGTTTGTGAGAACATGCCAAAAGTTATACTATCACTCGGGATCATTAAGAGGTTGGGAAAAGGTTTATGGGAGGGGGAACACCCACATATAAGCTTCTCTGTCACTACAATGTGAACTTGTAGGAAATACGCTGCCTGTTATCTTTCTTTTGTTTTGGTTATTACTACATTTGTGACTTTTTAAGCAAAGCCGTTTGTTAGGGTTTCATAACCTGAAGTACACACTTCTTCGTCTGCAAGCGTGGACATGTTATAAGAATAAACACGACGTGTTTCAGTGCTGTGGGTATGGTCATGTTCCATCATCATTATCAAGTGCCGTGCCGGCTGGCGTAGGCGTTCATGGCTCTCCACAGAGCTCGGTCTCTGGCGTTCTGGATCAACTCTGCTGATGATATTCCTCCATGCCACCGTGTCATGGTCTTACAAATCTAGGAACAGGACTCGGGTTCAGGACAGGCAACAAACTCTAGGATATGTCTAAATAGTCTAATTTATTCTCTGGCGAATAAGGATTTCGCCGTTAATCACAATATCACAGAGTTTACATAAATGCATTCACAAATCATTATACACATATCTATCACAGCATAACTCTATCATTAATCGACTATATCTAAAGTATGTGTCTTGTTCCCCTTAAGCTAAGCCCATGCTTCCTGTCTGCTGTCCAGTAGTCGTCTGCCGCTGACGGGCGTCGGGTGAACACGGAGTATGACTGCCCTTGAGCTTCCCGTGCCAGTGGCCCTTGCACGCTTCTTGCGGGTTCCACCTGGGTCCACGACGCAGTAGGCCAACTGACCCCTGGTTCTCGAAGGCCCGAGATTGTTCGGGCACTCGAGCTATCGTGGTTCATTCCCTTGTTAGGGTTTCGGTCTTGTGGTTGTATCCCCTCTATATATCCCTCTATCTTTATAGGACTACTCCTTATGTGAGGTCTTGACAGGGTTCCCCCGCCCCCGTTGTGGTGGGTTGCTATACGTTAATTAGTCTGAACTAATTTTGTCACGAACTCACATGAAGCCGTGACATTCTGTGGCTGTAGTTTAGTGGATGGGAACTTGGTAATCTGTATCCTTGCACTATTAACTCATGTATATTCCAGTACATCATTACATGGTGATTGCTGAAGAGCTCAACTCTCTTCGATATTCCTAAACCGAAGTTCTATGACGCTTCATGTTGTTTTTACAACTGCGTTCTTCTCAAAGTATCTATAAGATACTAGAATAATGAACTCTGTATTAGAGAGTTTCATCAATTTAGACATCAAATTATGTTCATTTATTGTGGGATTACTGCTTGGTTTTAGAGTGCAGTTTTCTCGTTCCCATTGTTGGATCTCTTCTTCTGAACATGATTTTATGTTTGGAAGATTTCCCAAAATAATGTCCGCGCAAGGGTTGTCCAATACTGCACAGAGTACTAGCCCTGATACGAAAGGTGTTTGAATTTCGGCCAGTGCCAAGGGGTATCGTTCAATGGTACCAGCGAATGTGCGACATGTCACATAGTCGGTTGTGTAGTCACTGTCCTTAATTAAAGTCTTTTTAATGCCAACCAGAGTCACTACGCTGTCACGCATGACTGTACAATATTTATTATTTACAAGACCTTTAACAAATTGCAATTTGCCTTTTGAAGCTAAGGCTGCGTTTGCCATTTCATTGGATATTGGAATGGTATGGCCACATTCCAGGGTGGTGTCCAACTGGAATTTCTTACATATGTTACAGGTATTATAGTCATTGGTGTTAATGACTTCTAGGGCATTCACAGATTCATTCTCACTTTCATTCTTGATGTCACACTGATTAACCTCATCCATCTCTTCATCACTAGATGTGTCTACCAATAATGCATTGGCTTGTTTCATTATTTTGCGGCCCTCGCAACGTCCACTATGGTGTCCGTACGCGAGGCAAAAATAGCACTTTACCGCTCTTCTATATGTGTTTCTTTTATTCCTCTGCTTTTCTACCATCATTTGGAGGTGCTGACGGTAGTTTGGTGCTTTGTCGCATATAGCATATTGTTCATGCGTAAAATGACAATACTGACAAAGAGCTGGCTTTGAAAATTTAGTATGTGGTTTAAATTTGCTCTCAGTTGGTTTAGAGTACTTTGTGTTAGTGACAGCTGCTACATCATTTTGAGTAGTATTTAATCGAAAAATGTCACGATTTGCTGTGAAGAAGGCACTTCCTTTCTGTTCGACTTCTTCAATTGTTTTGCAATCACTCTGTCGTAGGAATTTAGAAAAAGAGGTGGGTATTGAGTTCATAATTTTGTCAATTATTATTAGATCTTTTAGTTTCTCATAGTTGTTGTTTGTTTTCGCCGATGTGATCCATTTTGTGAAAATATCTTGGACTGAAGAAACGTAGTCTATGAATGTTTGGTTGGGTGATGGTGCAAGTTTTGAAAATTGTAATTGGTATCCTGCTGTGTCTAATGAAAAATGTTGCAAGATTCTGTGTTTTAGATAGTCATAATCTGTTCTCATGTCTTTTGGGATGGTTTCAATTACTTTTAAGGGTTCTAATGCAAGATTTCTCATAAAAATCATCGCCCAGTCGATTTTTGGAATGTCATGGTATGACATTAAACACTCAAAGTTCTCACAATATGCACTTATGAAATCTCCGGAGCAGAATGGTTTTACTAGGCCTTTGTATTTGTTATACTTATGCTCTTCTTCCTTACTCCTTAATTTATTTTTGGAGATTTCCATATTGGAATCAATTTCCATTTGTTTGACCTTTAATTGCGTCTGTGTCTTTATTTCTTTTTGTTTTAAAGCTGCCTCTATCTCTATTTTTTGTTTGTTTGTGCATTTAATTCAATTTCTAGTTTCTTATTTTCAGCTTGTTTGTTAGCAGCCTCAATTTCCACCTTTTTATTCTCAGCCTCCATTTGGATCTCCAGCCGTTTTTGTTCTCTTTCGGCTGCTCGGTCTTCTCTTGCTATGTTTTCTGAATGCGTTTTTTGCGCCCATTCCGCCAGTTTATCTGCAGAATATCCTAATTTGATCCCTTGTTCAATACACTGTTCTAGTGTTGACATACTGTAAATTTAATTAATTTTAAATTTTTTGAAATTAATTCACTTTGAAAAAGTTTGGGAATACAACAATTGATTATGGCCCTTAATGATTACTTGTATAATTTCTATCAGTAATTTCAAATGGACATGAAATTTGCATGTGCATATAATAAATCAAAATGCATAGAAAAATGTTACATAATGAAAAATGAGTATCGTTTAGAGATACAATAAGTATGAAATCTATGGGACTAATCTGATTTACTGATGACTTTGTTGTGATCTAGATGTTTGGTTCTCTGGTTCTTTCGCCACTGCTGGAGAACAATTTAAACGTACACAACTTTCTCGCGGAACAATCTGTCGTTTGAATGAAAAAGATTAGTATTTTGTCACAGTTATTGTCCAGTCATGTCAATGTAAATTTGAATAAGCATGGTTAATAATTTAATTATTTTTCTAGAGGAACAAGGATCTTTGACGGATATATTTGAGACAATAGTGAGACTTTGTCGTGTATGGTTGCAATAGTATTTTTACTTGGCAAAGCCAAGAGCTGTCAAGAATTTTAAATAGAATTCAATCGTCTTGAGCTTGCCAAAACGGCTTGAGCCCCCAAATAGCCTGTCATGGTCTTACAAATCTAGGAACAGGACTCGGGTTCAGGACAGGCAACAAACTCTAGGATATGTCTTAATAGTCTAATTTATTCTCTGGCGAATAAGGATTTCGCCATCACTCACAATATCACAGAGTTTACATAAATGCATTCACAAATCATTATACACATATCTATCACAGCATAACTCTATCATTAATCGACTATATCTAAAGTATGTGTCTTGTTCCCTTTAAGCTAAGCCCATGCTTCCTGTCTGCGGTCCAGTAGTCGTCTGCCGCTGACGGGCGTCGGGTGAATTTAATTATTTTTCTAGAGGAACAAGGATCTTTGACGGATATATTTGAGACAATAGTGAGACTTTGTCGTGTATGGTTGCAATAATATTTTTACTTGGCAAAGCCAAGAGCTGTCAAGAATTTTAAATAGAATTCAATCGTCTTGAGCTTGCCAAAACGGCTTGAGCCCCCAAATAGCCTTAATAACGCCTACATAGCTTGTCTTGACTTGCCAAAACCGGCTTGAGCCCCCAAATAGCCTGTCATGGTCTTACAAATCTAGGAACAGGACTCGGGTTCAGGACAGGCAACAAACTCTAGGATATGTCTTAATAGTCTAATTTATTCTCTGGCGAATAAGGATTTCGCCGTCAATCACAATATCACAAAGTTTACATAAATGCATTCACAAATCATTATACACATATCTAACACAGCATAACTCTATCATTAATCGACTATATCTAAAGTATGTGTCTTGTTCCCTTTAAGCTAAGCCCATGCTTCCTGTCTGCGGTCCAGTAGTCGTCTGCCGCTGACGGGCGTCGGGTGAACACGGAGTTTGACTGCCCTTGAGCTTCCCGTGCCAGTGGCCCTTGCGGGTTCCACCTGGATCCACGACGCAGTAGGCCAACTGACCCCTGGTTCTCGAAGGCCCGAGATTGTTCGGGCACTCGAGTTATCGTGGTTCATTCCCTTGTTAGGGTTTCGGTCTTGTGGTTGTATCACCTCTATATCTCTCTCTATCTTTATAGGACTACTCCTTATGTGAGGTCTTGACACACCGTCTCAACCCGTCCAGCATCATTTATCTTGGTCTGCCTCTGCCTCTCTTCCCCTCGATCTTTCCAGTTGTCACGATGTTCTCCAATGCCTCTCTGTCAACTGTCGTCCCTGGGGGGGGGGGGAGTGGAGTCAACAGGCACACTGTTTAAATTCCCTTTCTTTAGCTTGGGCTTCTGCCGGACCTTTGTCTACACACCCCCTGTTAGTCCCAGGTACACTATCTCTCTCTCTCTCGTCTTCTTCTTACCACTAAACAATACCCTTCTTCATATCCCTCCAGAACATACCCACACAAGACTGTATTTTAACAAATGATAAAATAAAACATTTAATACAGAAAAGTGTCACGTGTGTGTGTGTGCACTGTTTGCGTGTGGAAATATGTAGTATTTTCTATGGTGTATGCGAGAGCAGACCAGTGAGCTTCGGATAGTTCATCCCTGTGTTAAGCCACACCACATCACAACACCGTAAGTTCTGAAAAGATCTCACCGAATGAAGCGTCTCTCCTGACAGTGGTTGACTTCTTGGAGTTATCCGTATTTATATATACTGGGTGACTGGTCTCCAATAGTGAATATGGCCTAATAATGTCCGTAACATGTTCCTTACGTTACCCACTCCTTCTGAACTGGGTTACTAGCGAATTTTTCACTATGGGCCTCTCCCTGACGTTTGATTTCCCTCCTCTCTTCTGCTGGAAAATCTGACCTACCTCGTACGTTCCCATAGGCCTTCTTATGTAGTACTTGGGATCTCTGGTCTTCGTCTGGACCCTTAACCCTTTTCCCAATGGCTGCCAACACCCTAAGGTGAGAAGATTTGTCATCGGATCTCTCCTCATATTTCTGAAGGAGATGCCTAGGGATACTTTTCGGTTCTCCCCCGACCTGGATTTCGTAGGTGGTCTTGGACTCAACGTTTACCACAGGGTAAGGCCTTGCCATCCTACTGTGAGTATATTGGTCTCTGCTGGACCCCATACTACTACTTCGTATCCTACCTTAAGAGCTTCTTTACTCTTCGTCCGATGTTTTGGTGGTGCCTTCTGGCACTCTGGGCAAGACTTAACCCACCGGCGTACATCACCGGTCATTCATGGCCAGCAATAATGGCCGGAAATCTGCTGCAACGTCTCTCTGACACCCATATGTCAATTCCCGGATATCTGACTTCCGGATATGGTGTGCCCGCTCTTAAGAATGTGAGGACGGTGGGCCTCTGGGACCACCAACTGCTCATGCAGTTTGTCTCCCCTTCCAGCTCTCCGATAGAGCAGTCGATTCCTCAGAAAGTACTGTCCCCGTTCCGGTGGGTCAGCACTTCTTTGCAGCTTCTTGTAACAAGGACGCAACGTAGTGTCCTTCCTCTGGGCAGTATGCAATTCCCCTGACATAGGGTTGGTGCATAGTGTGTCTGCCTCTTCTTTCTTCCCTTGAGATCCAGTGGCTACTGCTCCCAGGTGGGCGGGTTGCTTGGGCACCCCCAAGAACACGTATTTCGTACCAAGGATCACGGGAAACAGGGAGTCAGATAATACAGCAGCTGGAATAATGCTCGTGACGTACCGGGATTTATCTCCACCTTGGCGATTGGCAGCGTCATGGCAACAGCACTCCTCATTGCAGACTGTATCTCAATAGTCTCCCCTGTGAGTTGGTCTGGGCGTACCAGGCTGGCATCAATCACAGATTCCCCGTCCAAACCAGTATCATAGAGACAGGTAACCTGCTGGCCGTTGACTTGAATCAGTTCGACCACAGGTGGCCTCTCTTAGTCCAGAGTTCCTTCGACGACCTCGACATTTCCGGTGTTAACCGCCCTTGGAGCCACGCGGCAGGCCGCGAAGTGAGAGCTTTTCATTTTCGATCTGCTGTCTTTCGTGTTGTGAGAGGGCGACTTGCAGATCGAACACCACTTCTCAGACCACTGTCGTTTCGGTTGAGAATTGAGTGGGCTCTGTCTTCCATCCTTTGTTTTCTCTGGACTCTTCTCTGAAGTGTTTGCATAAGGTTCCACTTTCTTTGGTTCAGAGCCTTTGAATTTCTTTCGGTCATGTTTCTTCTGACCTTTAGTGGTTGGTATATTGGTTTCTTCCGCTTCCCCATGGACTTCCACGAATCTTTCCGCCAGCTTATTCACGACATCAAGGTTTTCCGCCCCTTGTTCTCCCAAGAATGTCTTCAGAGGTTCCGACATTTACTGTCGCATCTGGTCGACTTTCATCAGCTCTTCCAGACTCTCATAGTCATGCTTGAACCCTGCCAAATCCATCCATTTTTGGAGGTAGGATTTCAGGCGCATACTGTAGGCGACGAATAGCTCCCCTGGCTCTCGTTTCGCTGCTCGAAACTTCTTCCTATATGTACTTGATGTGATCTCGTAGTGTTTCAGCAAAGCAGCTTTCAATTCTTTGTAATTGTTCTCGTGTCCTGGCGGTAGGCGATAATAGACCTCGTAACCGGTTCCAAGAAATCCCTGAGTCAATTTAAGATTCCATTTGTCTCGATCTAGATTCATAGCAACAGACATGGCCTCGAAGCGTTGTAAGTACTGGTCTATTTTTTCTTTGCCCTGATCATAGACAGTCAAAGGAAACTTCATAGCATGGTAACTATGTCCACCTGCTGGGTTTGAGCCAGGGAGAGAGGAAATTCCCATTGCTCCCTCAGTTTCCCCACTAGATAGCCTTTTAAGCTCGAGTTCCCGCATTCGGTACTCGTGCTCCCTTTTCTGAGCTTCTTGTTCAGCTTTAAGTCGCCTAGCAGCTCACTCCGCTTCAAGTTTCTTTGCAGCTTGCTCAGCTTCCAGTTGCTTAGCAGCTTGCTCAACTTCAAATTTCTTAGCTGCTTGCTCAGCTTCAAGTTTCCTAGCAGCCTGCGCAGCTTCAAATTTCCTAGCAGCCTGCTCAGCTTCAAGTTCCAGCCTTCTAGTGGCTTGCTCAGCTTCAATCCTCTTAGTTTCTAACTCCACCTTCCACAATTCCAACTCGGCCTTCCGATCTTCCCTTTCTGCTTGACGAAAATCTCTCTCCACCTCTTGAATGTAATCTGACAGTGCAGAACCCGACAAACCCATTTCTTCCCCCTGTGCCGTTAGTTCTGCCATAGTTAGTTTAGGAGTGGCCATATTTCAGAGAGGTAAATCGGCAGGTTACGTGCAAATTATCTCCAAACAAATATATAGATATATACTAATTATATCTATATATTTAACACCACACAGCACAACACAACACAATCACTCAGTAACAAGAGTAGAATTAGGACCAAAGACCTATGTAGACTTGTAAAGTGTGAACAGGTAAGTTATGTGTCTTAACACCTATCCACAACTGTCCGGCCCTACCTCTATCACGGTAATGTCACCCACAATAATGTAATATCACCAACATTAAGGTAAGGTCACCTTCCCGTGTGAAGTGCCCATATAAATGTCGCTATCCTTAATGTGATATCAGCATACCGGACGATCCCCCATGAATGTCACCTGTCGTCCCTGGGGGGGGGGGGAATTGGAGTCAACAGACACACTGTTTAAATTCCCTTTCTTTAGCTTGGGCTTCTGCTGGACTTTTGTCTACACACCCCCTGTCAGTCTCAGGTACACTATCTCTCTCTCTCTCTCTCTCTCTCTCTCTCTCTCTCTCTCTCTCTCTCTCTCTCTCTCTCTCTCTCTCTCTCTCTCTCTCTCTCTCTCTCGCTCGTCTTCTTCTTACCATTAAACAATACCCTTCTTCATATCCCTCCAGAACATACCCACAAAAGACTGTATTTTAACAAATGATAAAATAAAACATTTAATACAGAAAAGTGTCACGTGTGTGTGTGCACTGTTTGCGTGTGGAAATATGTAGTATTTTCTATGGTGTATGCGAGAGCAGACCAGTGAGCTTCGGATAGTTCATCCCTTGTTAAGCCACACCACATCACAACACCGTAAGTTCTGAAAAGATCTCACCGAATGAAGCGTCTCTCCCGACAGTGGTTGACTTCTTGGAGTTATCCGTATATATACTGGGTGACTGGTCTCCAATAGTGAATATGGCCTAATAATGTCCGTGAATCAGGAACACATTATGTACTTAATATGTTCAGTAAAATCCTGAGACTTACGAAGATCTCCTTATATCTCACACGAGTTTAAAGAAAAACTTTCAGTCCGGTTGCAAAATGTTATTGAATGAGTGTCTTTACTCTGCAACCTCTCTACAACCTATAGTTATGGTCACTTGGCATAGTCACAGTTAATTAACATCACTGTTATTACACCTCTCTACTTAATATTGTCATTGTCCATGGAGGTGTTAATAGTTTCATAAAAACAACTGCCCTGGGCACTCAATCACTGCTACACTGGCCCTTTCAGGATTACACTCCTGATTTCTATGAGTCTATAATTTTTGTAACGATGTCCCATTTCCGATGCCATTTAGTATAACTGCACTCAGTGTGATAGCCATTGTTCACACCTCTGTGTTGTCCATCAGCTCTTCTCTACAATGGAATTGCACTCAGTGTGACTGTCATTGTCCACACCTCTGACTAATATTTCCCTTCTTCTACACTGTGGAACCTGTCGAAAAGAGAATATTCGGTGAGAGAAAACCTGATTCGAACCCACTATATGTGAGTGTAGGCTAAAGGCCACACTCAGATATTTATCCTGGTTAACCTAGAACTACACTCTGGCATAAAGCAGAGTAGTTCCTCACATCTGTCTGAGACGTGGTAAGGAAATGGAAAGACCAAAGGAAAAGCACGGAAACCCCAGCTATCCAAAATCTCACTGAATATCATCCCATGACATTGGTCTTACCCTGCCGAGTGAAATGATATATCACACTACCTCGTTTAAGCTATGCATCAGCCAGCTGCGGCCGACACTCCTAGAACACTTTCCCATAACGCACTATCAAAAGGCTCTAGTCCTAGACTATCCATAAATAAACTACCTTATGCTAGTCATTCCTGTTCGGAGTCGGAATTCACAATTCATCACATGAACAAATGTCCGTAGTTTCCAAACCACACGAGACACGGTAAACCCTCTTCTCCATTAGAACTAGGAACAAACAAACACTCCCTTCATGAGTATTCCATTCTACTGATCGCAAGTTTAGTTATTTTTCAAACAGTCGAAAATGTGGCCCGAGTGAAGTCTTTGTCCTGGCGGCGACCAAATCAAGACGGCACTTTCCCCCTCATCTTGAGATCCGGGCAAACCAACATGCAGATGATCTTCTTTGATTCGGGGACTTCTCAGGGAATCCCGGTAGTGTTTAAATTTGGAACATATTTCTCCACATCAAATAGTTGTGGCGGCCTAGGGACGGCGGTTTTGGGCCTTTCATCAATCTGGATCGGCATCCCCCAGTTTTTCGTGACACTCTCTTCTCATCACATGACTAAAGAAAGCTGTTTGTCTCTTTCTTATTGTTGTATATAGTGTTCTAGTTTCATTAGCCTCTTTCAGGCAATCGTTGTTAATTACTCTGACAGTCCAAGGAATTAGCAACAATTGTCTTAATAACCACATCTCTGTTGCTTCTAGGTTCTTCCTAATTTGTTCATTTACATTCCAAGATTCTCTGCCATACAGCAAAACAGGTTCTATATAGCATCTTATCACTCTCTTTCTTACATTTATTGATAGCAACTTATTGCATTAGATACGCTTCATTTTCTGAAATGCGGCTTTTGTCTGCCCTATTCTGCTCTTAATCTCTGTTGTACATCTTCCATCTGATGTTATAAGTGCCCCTAGGTACTTAAAATTATCCACTTGGTTGAGAATTTCCTCTTCTATTTCTATGTCACATTTTGGTGTCCCCATTTTCTTTGATATCACCATTGTTACTGTTTTCTTGATATTCAGGGAGAGTCCTTTCTGTGCACTCTCTGATACTACAATAATTGTTGTAGGTCTGTTGCATTATCCGCCACCAATACTGTGTCATCTGCATAGCGTATATTGTTTATATTATATCCTATATATTATATATATATATTAGTATTCCTGGCTTCTCTTTGATCTCTCTCATTATTACTTAGCTATATAGGGAGAAGAGATCGGGTGACAAGACACACACCCCTGTAGTGCTCCTAGCTTTATCTGTTCGTAACTACCTTCTTTATTTCCCATTTTAATTGCTGCTACTTGGTTCCAGTATATATTCTTTATTATTCGTAAATATTTCCCATCAATGTTGATATCTTCCAACATTTTAATCAGCTCATCATGTCTTACTTTATCAAATGCCTTAGTATAATCTATGAAGCATAAATATATGTCCCTCTATTTCTCTATTGACTTTTCTATTAGTGTTCGTAATATATATATATATATATATATATATATATATATATATATATATATATATATATATATATATATATATATATATATATATATATATATATATATATATTGCATTGTTTGTACCCTTTCCTTCCATAAAACCATACTGTTCTTCACTAATTTCCATTTTTATGTTCCTTCTTGTTCTTCTCATTATAATTCTGAGTAGAAGCATAGTGACATGGTTTATGAGGTTAATTGTACGACAATCTTCACATTCAATTGATCCTGGCCTCTTTGGCATTGCTATAAATACAGATTTTAGCATATCGCTCTGTAAATATCCACTGTTGTAAATATCATTCAGTATTTTGGTTAATATATCTACCCCAAATTCTCCCAATACTTCTAATTCTTCTACTGTGATTTCATCTGGCCGAGCTGTTTTTCCTTTCTTCATATGTTTCATAGCGTCAGCGACTTCTTCTTTTAGAATAGGTTGGCCTTCTAAGTTACTTTCTTCTTCTTCTTCTTCTTCTTCTTCTTCTTCTTCTTCTTCTTCTTCTTCTTCTTCTTCTTCTTCTTCTTCTTCTTCTTCTTCTTCTTCTTCTTCTTCTTCTTCTTCTTCTTCTTCTTCTTCTTCTTCTTCTTCTTCTTCTTCTTCTTCTTCTTCTTCTTCTTCTTCTTCTTCTTCTTCTTCTTCTTCTTCTTCTTCTTCTTCTTCTTCTTCTTCTTCTTCTTCTTCTTCTTCTTCTTCTTCTTCTTCTTCTTCTTCTTCTTCTTCTTCTTCTTCTTCTTCTTCTTCTTCTTCTTCTTCTTCTTCTTCTTCTTCTTCTTCTTCTTCTTCTTCTTCTTCTTCTTCTTCTTCTTCTTCTTCTTCTTCTTCTTCTTCTTCTTCTTCTTCTTCTTCTCTTCTTCTTCTTCTTCTTCTTCTTCTTCTTCTTCTTCTTCTTCTTCTTCTTCTTCTTCTTCTTCTTCTTCTTCTTCTTCTTCTTCTTCTTCTTCTTCTTCTTCTTCTTCTTCTTCTTCTTCTTCTTCTTCTTCTTCTTCTTCTTCTTCTTCTTCTTCTTCTTCTTCTTCTTCTTCTTCTTCTTCTTCTTCTTCTTCTTCTTCTTCTTCTTCTTCTTCTTCTTCTTCTTCTTCTTCTTCTTCTTCTTCTTCTTCTTCTTCTTCTTCTTCTTCTTCTTCTTCTTCTTCTTCTTCTTCTTCTTCTTCTTCTTCTTCTTCTTCTTCTTCTTCTTCTTCTTCTTCTTCTTCTTCTTCTTCTTCTTCTTCTTCTTCTTCTTCTTCTTCTTCTTCTTCTTCTTCTCTTCTTCTTCTTCTTCTTCTTCTTCTTCTTCTTCTTCTTCTTCTTCTTCTTCTTCTTCTTCTTCTTCTTCTTCTTCTTCTTCTTCTTCTTCTTCTTCTTCTTCTTCTTCTTCTTCTTCTTCTTCTTCTTCTTCTTCTTCTTCTTCTTCTTCTTCTTCTTCTTCTTCTTCTTCTTCTTCTTCTTCTTCTTCTTCTTCTTCTTCTTCTTCTTCTTCTTCTTCTTCTTCTTCTTCTTCTTCTTCTTCTTCTTCTTCTTCTTCTTCTTCTTCTTCTTCTTCTTCTTCTTCTTCTTCTTCTTCTTCTTCTTCTTCTTCTTCTTCTTCTTCTTCTTCTTCTTCTTCTTCTTCTTCTTCTTCTTCTTCTTCTTCTTCTTCTTCTTCTTCTTCTTCTTCTTCTTCTTCTTCTTCTTCTTCTTCTTCTTCTTCTTCTTCTTCTTCTTCTTCTTCTTCTTCTTCTTCTTCTCTTCTTCTTCTTCTTCTTCTTCTTCTTCTTCTTCTTCTTCTTCTTCTTCTTCTTCTTCTTCTTCTTCTTCTTCTTCTTCTTCTTCTTCTTCTTCTTCTTCTTCTTCTTCTTCTTCTTCTTCTTCTTCTTCTTCTTCTTCTTCTTCTTCTTCTTCTTCTTCTTCTTCTTCTTCTTCTTCTTCTTCTTCTTCTTCTTCTTCTTCTTCTTCTTCTTCTTCTTCTTCTTCTTCTTCTTCTTCTTCTTCTTCTTCTTCTTCTTCTTCTTCTTCTTCTTCTTCTTCTTCTTCTTCTTCTTCTTCTTCTTCTTCTTCTTCTTCTTCTTCTTCTTCTTCTTCTTCTTCTTCTTCTTCTTCTTCTTCTTCTTCTTCTTCTTCTTCTTCTTCTTCTTCTTCTTCTTCTTCTTCTTCTTCTTCTTCTTCTTCTTCTTCTTCTTCTTCTTCTTCTTCTTCTTCTTCTTCTTCTTCTTCTTCTTCTTCTTCTTCTTCTTCTTCTTCTTCTTCTTCTTCTTCTTCTTCTTCTTCTTCTTCTTCTTCTTCTTCTTCTTCTTCTTCTTCTTCTTCTTCTTCTTCTTCTTCTTCTTCTTCTTCTTCTTCTTCTTCTTCTTCTTCTTCTTCTTCTTCTTCTTCTTCTTCTTCTTCTTCTTCTTCTTCTTCTTCTTCTTCTTCTTCTTCTTCTTCTTCTTCTTCTTCTTCTTCTTCTTCTTCTTCTTCTTCTTCTTCTTCTTCTTCTTCTTCTTCTTCTTCTTCTTCTTCTTCTTCTTCTTCTTCTTCTTCTTCTTCTTCTTCTTCTTCTTCTTCTTCTTCTTCTTCTTCTTCTTCTTCTTCTTCTTCTTCTTCTTCTTCTTCTTCTTCTTCTTCTTCTTCTTCTTCTTCTTCTTCTTCTTCTTCTTCTTCTTCTTCTTCTTCTTCTTCTTCTTCTTCTTCTTCTTCTTCTTCTTCTTCTTCTTCTTCTTCTTCTTCTTCTTCTTCTTCTTCTTCTTCTTCTTCCTTCTTCTTCTTCTTCTTCTTCTTCTTCTTCTTCTTCTTCTTCTTCTTCTTCTTCTTCTTCTTCTTCTTCTTCTTCTTCTTCTTCTTCTTCTTCTTCTTCTTCTTCTTCTTCTTCTTCTTCTTCTTCTTCTTCTTCTTCTTCTTCTTCTTCTTCTTCTTTTGCGTTCATCCGGATTTTTTTTTTCGGATGTGACTGCGTTGTGCCTGTTTACAGCTGAGCTGCGTTCCTGCGCCGTTAGGCCGACACATCCGACTTCTGCGGGCATTTGTTGACCGGGTTAACCTTTCCGGGGGTTTCTTAGGACGTTTGAATCTCACTGTTGTGGTGTTATCCCTCATCCTAGCTGGCCCATATAGAACAACCAAAGACATCCTGGTCAACCGTCAAGGGAAGGCAGGGGCAGACCATGGCCATTCCCTGCCATCCAAGGAGGCTTCCATACTTGCAGAGCCATCACACAGCGCTCTGGTACTGGGCTCACCCAAGGAATCGTCACGTCCTGCACATGGCTGCTTAGCCTCACTTCCGTATATTGGGCCTTCTGTTCACCATAGGCTGTTCCCCCGGAAACCAGAAGAATGCAGTCTGCAGATGACATCCACACAGTGAGCTTTCGATTAAGACTTTCCACATAATGGATTTGCTATCCAAGCAATATTCCATTTCGTGCCACTAGGACACTTTTTCCACCTTTTATGAAGCCCACACAGTGAGCTTTCGATTCGGACTTTTCACGTAATGGATTTGCTATCCAAGCAATATTCCATTTCGTGTCACTAGGACACTTTTTCCACCATTTACGAAGCCCACACAGTGAGCTTTTGATTCGGACTTTCCAACTTTCTTCTCTTAATTCTTCCCTTTCTCCATAATATAATTCTCTTATATACTCATTCCACCTCTTCGTTACAGCACCTTCCTCCAATAATATCTTTCCTGTTTTTGATTTCAAACATTCTGTATTTATTCTTATTTTACTTCCTGTGAGCTCACTGATTTGTCTGTGCATACCTTTTTGATCTTTAATGGAATTTAATTCAATTTTTTTGCATTGCTCATTTAACCAACTTTCTGTTGCCTTCACACATTTATCTCTTATTTCTTTATTTATATTAGCATACTCTTGTTTGTCATTTTTATTCTGTTTCCTTTTGTCCATCAGCATTACGATTTCTTCATTCATCCATTTTGTTTCTTAACTTTTCCCGGTAATATTTGTTTGCTAGTTTGATGAATGGAGTCCCTTAAAATTTCCCATTGTTCATTTATACTCTATATTTTAGCTATTGCATTGTACTTATTTTTCACAGTCACTCTGTATTGTTCTTGAATTCCTTTATCTACTTTCAGAACTATTTATTAAGTCTCAGGTTCTTAACCATTTTTTCCCTCTCTTTAATCTTACTTTAATTGTCCACATAGTGGTACATGATCATCTATTACCGTCAGCACCAGGCATTGTCTTTACATTAATTAATGCAGTTCTACATCTTTTATTAAGTACTTAAGTACTTATGTAGTAATAAGTATGTGGTCATGTTTGCCTCAGCAATATTGTTTATTATCAGATAGCATCTTGCAACGGCTGCTGTTTATGTCTTTGAGGGGATATAGCAAACTTACTCGTTGAGTGTTTAACCAAGCATGTAAAGGAAACGGATCATTATAAGAAAGTGTTTGGCCAGTCTCTGTTGGATATAAACGCCAATATACGTTATATAAATATGTATATATATTTCGTGTCTTGAACATATTCTTGACAAGGCAAGCCAATAAAGTTTCATACCCAAAAGATGTATACTTTTTGAATTATTTCCCTTGATTTGGATACATTTCACACTTTTGAAATATCGACATAGCCACGAGGCGTAAAACGGGTCCAGGTCAAACAGCCATTTAATAATGATATGTGAATTCCATCGTTTTAATTGTAGTTATAATTTATCGTGGAATTCCTTCGCAACTTTCTATATAAGCCCTTGCACTTCAGTTTCTGTAACACTGGAACAACCACTTAACAATTCACGTCACGATTTTCCGTGTATAAGGGGCGTTCATTTGAAATCCGTTCGTGCCACACTGCGCGTAATTGCGTACGTTGAACATGATCATGTCATAGTCATGTGATAAGTACTGACTAATGAATAAAAGAGCACGTGCTTATCGTCCCACGATGCATAGGTTCTGTTTCTGACCGTTGAGAAAATGGCAGGGTTGATCCAAAATCCGTCAAAAGAAGCTCAAAGAGCGGTGATTCAGTTTCTTTTATTTGAAGGATGTCCAAGCGCATATTGTTGCAACAGAAAAAAAAAAACCATCGCCGAAATTGATGCAGCAGTACAGATGAACCGCTGTCGAAGCATACGTTTGCTAGCGAAAGAATTTGATGTGTCAGTTGGGACAATTCAAAAGGTCGTTCGTAAGAAACTGCAATATCCGAAGGTGTGTTCACAGTGGGTACCACGGATGTTGACCGACCACCAAAAAGAGGAACGCATGGGAAACACTTGCTGCGTTACAGAGTGGAGGTGATGTATTTCTCTTCCGCATAGTGGCAGGCGATGAATCATGGTGTCACCACTTTGAGCCGAGCAGCAAAAGAGAGAGCATGCAATGGAAGCATGCTGGATCACAAAAAGCCAACAAATTCAAGTCAACATTTTTCCGCTGATAAAGTTATACTGTGCGCATTTTTTTTTTTTACCATGAAGGGCTATTGTTGGCAGATTTTAAAGAACCTGGTGTGCCAAGTCCCTGGATATCGCGTGGCATGGTGTCAATATCAACTCTACCCACTACTTGCAAACACTAGACAAGCTGCAAAAAGTCATTAAGAATAAACGACCTGGCAAGCTTTCTCGCGGTGTGATTTTGTTACACGATAATGCTTGTCCGCATGTGGCAAAGATTGTGCAGGAAGCATTAGCAAGGAAGAAGTAGGAAATTCTGCAACATCCCGCTTATAGCCCTGATTTGTCACCATGTGATTTTCATTTGTTCGGACCTCTAAAAAATAGCTCTCAAGGGGCAACGAGTTCACACAGATGCAGAAGTAATGAACCCGGTAAACACTTGGTTCAGTTAGCAACCACAATCCTTTTTTGCGGACGGCATTCGCCGCCTACCTAAGCAATGGCATGCTTGCCTGAATGCCTACGGCGACTTCTTCTGACCAATCCATGGTGCATAATTCATTCAAAATGAATGCTTTGTTTAATTCTACCTCACCTATTAATGTTTCTTTCATACTTTTGTAACAAAACCATTGGAGCGAGTTTCAAATGAACGCGCCTAATACGAGGGTAAGTTAATAAGTAAGCCACAACTGGATGTAGGAAAATAGCTAAATATGATAAAAACTTGAAACCAGTTTATTTTTATACATACATTGTCCCTTTATTTCTCAACATAATGTCCACCAACATTGATGCACTTGTCCCATCATTTTATCAGTCCTCTCAAACCGGCTGCATAGAACTGCGTGCTGTTGTCTAAACCTTGACCCGTAAAGCGGTGCATAGCTGGGTAGAAAAGGTTACGACGACGAGTCAATAAGTAAGTAACACAGTTTTGTGGGATGGCCGGTAATTGAAAACAAAGCACACTGTTCTATGCAGCCGGTTTGGGAGGCCTGATAAAACGATGGGATAAGTGCATCAATGTTGGTGGAAACTATGTTGTAAAATAAAGGGACAATATATGTATAAAATTAACTGGTTTCAAGCTGTTATCATATTTAGTTATTTTTCTATAGCCATTTGTGACTTACTTATTAACTGACCCTTGTAGACGCGAAACAGACCGGCGATTTTATCGTTTCAACGTTATGGTTTATTTTATTTTCCTATCAGATCTGGGAGGCTCCGTGGCGAAGTAGTCAAGCCGTGTGACTCAGGCTCCGAAGGTTGTGGGTTCGATTCCGGGCCGCGTCCTTCGGTTTACGAGTGAAAATTTTCAGAGACTCCTGTGGGTCGTCGCTAGAGCAACGGAGTTTGTGCTTTACGCGACGCTTTCCGCGCTGCGGAAAGAGACCGAGCCATATGGGATAAAATCCCTGTGCAATGAAGTCGACCCTGTCGACTTTTAAGCGACTTTTGTTTTCTAGCAGACCTATCTACACAACTGAGAACTACACAACATATGTAAGGAATACACATCTGATGTAAAGACTGCACAACAGATGTAAGGAATACACAGCGGATGTAAGGACTACACAACTAATGTAATAATGTAAGGGATACACGATTGATGTAAGGAATACATAACTGATGTAAGGACTACACGACTGATGTAAAGACTACATAACTATTGTAAGGAATACACAACTGATGTAAGGATTACACAACCAATGTAAAGACTACACAACCAATGTAAGGACTACACAATTATTGTAAGCAATACAAAACTGATGTAAGGACTACATAACCAATATAAGGACTACACGACCGATGTAATGAATGCACTACCGATGTAAGGAATACACAATTGATGTAAGGAGTATACAACTGATGTCTTCTTCTTCTTCTTTTCGTTCATCCGGAGTGTTTTTTCAGATGTGATTGCGGTGTGTCTGTTATGCGCCCTTGGGCCGAAACCCGTAGGCCAACACATCCGACGACAGCGTGCTTTTTTGACCAGGTAGCATTCCTGGGAGACTCTCACTTTTGTGGTGCCATCTACAACCCAGCTGGCCAAGTTGGAACGGTCGAAGACAACGGTCATCCCTCAGAGGAAGGCAGGGACAGTCCATAGCATTTTCCGCCATCCAAGGCTGCTTCCATATTTGCAGGGCCGACACATAGCGCCCTGGTCCTGGGCTTACCGAGGGAATCGTCACGTCCTGCTCATGGCTGCTTTAAATCCTCACTTCAACATATTGGGCGTTCCTTCACCACGGGCCGCTCCCGCACAAACCAGGCCAGTCTGCAGACGGTATCCACTCAGCGAGTTTTCGGTTCGGACATGTGCTTGTCTCTGTGCCCTTCAGAGCTGTTCCAGGCACGAAGGACATTAGGAGAACTACCTAGTCAGAGCTGTTCCGAGCAAGAGCGGCATTCGGAAACAAGGTAGATTTTCCTAGCACGAGGGAAGACTAGTTAGAGCTTTTCCGGTCACGAAAGACATTTCACTCAGACGTAGTTGCGTAGTGCCATTTTATTTTGCCGCCCGTAGGCTGACACTTCCGGCTTCAGCGGGCATTTTTAATGAGGTTAGCCTTCCTCAGGTTCGAGACAAGTTAGGACTCTTATTTCGACTTCCACACAGCAAGCTTTTCCTTTGGTCTGCCACGTAATGGATTCGCAACCCAGGTGTTCCATTTCGTGTCATCGAGACAATTTTCCACCTTTGACTACACTCACTCCATGAGTACGGTTAAAGACTTTCATCGGAACGTGCGACCGAGGTGTTTTTCCACCTTTTAGTACTCGCTCACGAGGTAGGCTACATGTGCTGCCGGCTCAGCACCTTACCTCCGTACAGCAGTGAGCGAGAAACCGCCAGGCCCTCTCATCCAGGGATCCCTCATACCCCCCAGCTGAGAGCCTTCGGACAAGTATCTGAACTGGGCATGTAGCGTGCCCAGTATCTCACCTCCATTATCGGTTGAGGCGTTTGTGTAAGTATCTGGACCAAGATTGTGGCTTCGAGCGCCGGAGCTTTAATTTTGACTGTTATCCTCAGTCTACCTGCAGAGCAGCAGGTTGTGTCTCTCTTAGTCTGGTCCCTATCCCATATGCTGTCCGATATGTAGTTTTTCATCCATCGGCAAGCACATTGGGTCGATGGGACACGCAAGCTCCCCCACCACGGCAAGGTGGAGACACATCGGGGGAGCACAACTGATGTAATTACTACACAAGCAATGTAGGGACTACACGACGGATTTAAGGAATATACAACCGATGTAAGGCTTACACAACCGATTTAAGGAATACACTATTGATGTAAGGACTATACAACTGATGTAATGTGTACACAACTGATGTTATGACTACACAACCGATGTAAGGACTACACGACACATGTAAGGAATATACAACTGATGTGAGAAATACACAACTGATATAAGGAATACACATTCGATGTAAGGAATACACAACCGATGTCAGGAATTCACAACTAATATGAGTAATACACAACTGATGTAAGGAATATACGATTGATTTAAGGACTACACAACTGATGTAAGGACTATACAGCTGATGTAATAAATACACAACGATGTAAGGATTACACAACCGATGTAAGGACTACATAACCGATGTAAGGATAACACAACCAATGTAAGGACAACAACTGATGTAAGGAATACACTATTGATGTAAGGAATACACAACCGATTTAAGGAATACACAACTGATGTAAGGACTATTAATAAACCAACTTTCAGCTAACTACTGATTTCTAACTACTGTATTATGATTTAAAGACCATGATATTGGGGTCGTCTTATAATATTACCAGGACCATTGGCATTGCGATGCGTCTGATCTCCCAGGCTGATTAAACTCAACGATCCGCTTCCGCTCAACACTTTCAACCACCTGTGATTCCCAAGTTCTGAGTGAGCCACACTCCACACGCTGATTTCATCTCATTCACCCCAGCCAACTTAGTTGCATGGGATGATCCTGGTTACACTGGCTCGTGTCGGACATTCTATCTAACTACGATAGTGGCGTAACACAAGTATATTGTTAGTGAAGTCATTCGTTCTTTTGTGCATGAATTTGCATTTTGCGTGTTGTTCTGTTTTCGAAATGCATTGCAATTTTCCTTAAAGACGCCCTGGACATGAACATGCATGAGACTGGTAATGGAGAGTCTTTCAGGCAGGTCGCGATGAGAGGTACTGTTAGCAAAGGATTGGCTATACGACGATGTATAGGGTGTATTTTTAATAACTGCAGTTTTCGAAAAAAATTGCCGTTCCAAGTTTTGTATTGACCTACTGTGGAGTTCATGCAACATAATAGGTACACACGAAAATTAGACCGGCAATATTTTCAAACACTGCAGTCATTAAAAATACACCCTGTATTTGCTGGTGGTCTTTCACAGATGACACGCTTCAGTTATACGCAGTATGTCGGATTACGAATTGCGTTCATAAACCCTTCGCTACAGAGCTAGTCTTTCTTTGTCGACCAAGAAAAGGTGTGGCAGGTGTGGGATATGGAGTAATAACTAGGTATTAATAGCAAAGACAGGAGATAGATAACAAACTTAAACAGGGAGCAAAATAGGAACAGGAAGACAAAGGAAATGTTAACAATTTCTTTTACAGAGAGGTATGTACCAAGAATTGTACTATCACCATTAATGTACTATATTTATAAAGAATATTTTTAAACAAAGAGAAAGCCAGGACTTAAGATTGAAAAGGAGTCACTAAGAAATGTAATATAAGTTATAACGCGATAGCGACGCTTTATGGCAGAAACAGTAGGACAAAAGAAGAAGCGAATTAAACCGGTTTTGTTTGACTGAAACCGAGCAGGATCTCAAAGAATTAATAAATCTAAAAAGCCAAACGTTTCTATATTAACCAGGAGAGTTAATAACATAGTAGCAAGTGTGGGATAGGAATCATCATTATCATCATCAAGTGCCATGCCGGCTGGATTAGGCGTTCATGGATCTCCACAAATCTCGGTCTTTTGTTTTCTGGATCAACTCTACTGTTGATATTTCTCTACACCACCGTCTCAATACATCCAGCATCATTTCGCTTGGTCTGCCTCTGCCTCTTTTCCCCTCGATCTTTTCAGCTGTCACGATGTTCTCCAATGCCTCTCTTCTCATCACATGACCAAGAAAAGCTGTTTGCCTCTATCTTATTGTTGTATATAATGTTATATTAGCGTATATTGTTCAACCCAAATACAGCGCATACCTGCTTAATGTGATCTCGGATGTAGAGAATTTCCGTTGTGAAAAACAATTTGTTTATCCCCGACAAAAAAAAAAGGATATGAAAAACAAATTCTGAATACATAATCTCCAACATGTCTACTGTATAACATAGAATGTGCAAAACAGACATTTGTTTGTGTGTGTGCATATTCTTTTTTACAGGACATCGCTGTCAACACCAGCATTTTACTACTGTTGTTGATGTCTTGGCAAGTTAACGTTCAGTAGTTTGCCATTGCTTTCTGAACGATCAGCTGCCATACCAACTCGTTAAAACCAGCGCAGCGCGTCTGCTACCAAATCGGTCGCAGATGTGTTTCGAACGCGGGTAAACAGGCTTAAGAATCACGTCCGTAAGGCCTGAGCCACGGAGACCGGCAATACAGACATTGAGTATGTAAAATAACAACTGAACGAACATTGTCAGATAAATATCTAAATAGCTAACATATGCTGCGGTTGCCTACAACATCCTGTAAAGAATATGTAACTAACTTTAATATACACTAAAGAAAGACTGGCTCTGTAGCGAAGGGTTTATGAACGCAATTCGTAATCCAACATACCGCGTTCGAAACACAGCTGAGGGCGATTTGGCAGCAGACCGCCTAGCGTTGGTTTTCATACATCATGGGTGCCGTTTATCCGAAAGTAACTACTGAACGTAAACTTGCCAAGACATCACAAACAGCCAAAGATGTTGGGGTTGACTGTGACGTCCTGTAAAGGATATGCAAATAACTTTAACCTTTAGAAATGCAAGACCGGCACACACTTCTAGTCACTATATTTATCCAGACTTCACCATTACGTAGCGTCTTTCACGACGTCTGTTCCTCGAATGATCGCGTTTCCATGACCTGATAGCTAAGCATGTTATTTAGAGGACGATACAATCAACCCCAGCATGTATTTACTGTTTGTCATTTACTAGGCAATGTCAGTTCGGTAGTTTGCCTTTGTTTTCTTAACTATCGACGCCTCATACTTTCAACATCAGTTCAACGCGGTCAGCTTCTAATTCACCCGCTGCTGATTTCTAACCTTGGACTCGATATGACGGGGAATTATTATTATTATTATTATTATTATTATTATTATTATTATTATTATTATTATTATTATTATTATTATTATTATTATTATTATTATGCGTTCGCTCGCTTTGATCTCGAGCTTAGTAGCACTGGACTGAATTTTGCGTGTTGATTAGCTTTCCCTATTACCAGTGTCCCTCGCCATCAGGCGAACCTACTCCGACTTCCGAAGAAACCGGGAATTTTGAAATAGCTTATCTCACTACCCCCTAACCCACAGCGCCGGTCATCTGTATAAACTTTACTAGATTTCATCTTGAACTTCATTTAGTTAACGTGTGGAGTGGAACATTAAAAGAATTGTTGGGAAACAGCTAGGTGGCAGTGACCATCGGCCAGACTTTCTAACTGTAGGAAATGAGCTTGTACGTGAAAGCAGCACTCTCTCAAGGTGGAACTACAAGAAAGCAGACTGGGCAATGTACAAGCTTCGCACCAGCATACTGGTTAGAAATTTGAACTGAGAGGGACATGCATACTACAGGCAGCACGAGAAACAGTAACAAGAGGAGCCCGTAAACATTATAAACCCTACTGGAGTAGTGAACTGGAACAGTTGCATAATGATGTGGAAGTGTGTAGAAGGCAAGAAGAAGCCAACCCCTGCCAAGAGCACCACAATAAATATCAGCACGCAAAAGCCAAATTTTAAAGGGCCTAGCTGCAGGCTAGACGGAAAAGCTGGTAGGAGAAAACAGAGTCACTGAACTTTGAAAGAGACACAAGGAAGTTGTGGAAGCTAATAAAACAGCTTAACGATGAGGGGTCAGGGAGAAACTAAAAAATTACACTACATAAAGACTGAAACATCTTAACAGGAAAGCAAGCAGCTGACCATTTTGTGGACTCATTCGCACAAGATAACAATATAGAAATTAGTCCAGAGAAACAACAGGAGATTCGAGAGAAATGGCAACGTACAGGACAGAAGGAAATAGTACATGATGTTATGGAGGCACCTATCACAATCAGTGAACTGGAGCTAGCAATATCAAAACTGAAAATGAGAAAGTCACCAGGAGCTGATGGTATCTCCAATGAAATGATCAGAAACCTAGGAACAGAGGCCAAAGCAAAGCTGTTACAGATCTTCAATAACACCTGGAACTTAGGCAGTGTTCCACATGCCTGGAGAGAAGCAATCATGATACGCCTTCTAAAATCTTGGAAAGATAGTTCCATTGCCTCCAGCTACAGACCAGTTAGCCTCACCAGCTGTCTCTGCAAAACACTGGAACGCATCATCAATCACAGACTACAGTGGTACATTTAAAGTGAAAACATCCTTGTGCCACAACAGGCTGGCTTTAGGCAGTGCTACTCTATGGAAGATAAGACAACCTATCTCTCTCAAGAAGTTGAGGATGCATTCCAAGAGAAGAAGCTGGTACTTGCGGCATGGATGCATCTGAAGAAAGCCTTGACAAAGTCTGGAAAGAAGGTCTTATGAAGAAACTGAGAAACTGCAATGTCAATGGAAGAATGTACAAATGGGTGAAAACATACTTGCACAACAGAAGAGCCCGAGTACAGATAGACGGTCTCAAGAGCAAGAAAGTACTATTGCGTCATGGTGTTCCGCAGGGTGGAGTCTTGACCCCCACACTTTTTCTAATCTTCATCAATGATCTTGTTGCTAATCTACCCGATGGAATTAAAGCGGCAATGTACGCTGATGACCTGGTTTTGTGGAGCACAAATGAACATGCATCAGTAGCCACCATATTGCTACAGAAAGCTGTAGATATATTTGTTGCATGGGCGGATAGATGGTGTTTCAGCATAAACACTGACAAGTGCAGTACCACTCTATTTACCCTCTCTCCGAAACAAAAGGCAGGGATCATCCAGATAAATGGAACGCCCCTAAGAGAAGATAAAGAACCAACATACCTTGGTGTAACATTTGATGACAGGCTGACATGGAGAAAACATATAAAAAAAGCTGTAGCAAAAGCCAGAAGGAAAATAGCCATCCTGAGAAAGCTAAGTGGAACCACATGGGGAGCCAGTGGGAAAATACTTAGCAAAGTTTATCAACAGAGCATACGACCACACCTGGAATACGGGTCAACTGCGTGGTGTTCAGCATCAAAAACCACACTACAAGAGCTGGACAAGGTGCAAAATCAAGCTCTTAGAGTCATCACAGGAGGGATGAGATCAACCCCTATAGTAGCAATGGAGAAAATGGGGAGGACACAAGCACTGAGAGAACGCAGAGATACAAAAACACTAATACAAGCAGACAAGTTCCTCAGCTTGCCAGGCCACCCTATGAAGAACCGATTTGAAAACTTAGCTGTGGGACGGTTGAAAAGAAGTAGTTTTATCCACCAGGCCAAACGACTCTGCAGAGAAACCACCGATCTTCCCACAGTTGGTATCCCACTGACAACTATTCCAGAGCAAACTCCATGGAAAGATGAACATAGACTATCGCTACAAATCCAGACAAAAGTGAGAGGAATATTTGACAAGGAAGAACAGAACAGTGTACAGCGCAGAACAGCCACTCTCAGCTTCCTTGATGACGAATACCCACAGGATCTCTGGATCCGAGTCTACTCAGATGGGTCAGCGCAAAATGCTGTTCGAAATGGAGGAGCGGGAGTGTATATAGAATACCCAAATAATACTAGGGACACAGGCCAGAGTTCCAACAGGAAAGTACTGCCATAACTATGATGCTGAAATTGAGGCAATCAAGATAGCAATAGAGAAATTACAAAATACCAGCCATGGTAGACAACCTGTGGTGATATTGACAGATGCAAAATCAGTAATAGAGGCACTCCTGTCTGGGAAATTACCAGTTCTAAGGACACTACTTTCTGAACTTAGCAGTCAGCATAAGGTCACCATACAGTGGATACCATCCCACTGTGGAGTACCCGGAAATGACAGAGCTGATCGATTGGCTAAGGAAGGAGCAAAAGAAGAACAACCTGATGTGACCATTACATTCCACCAAAAGAAAAGAATGATCAAATCAGTCAGGAGGCCACCAAACCCTACTCAAGACGACTACCACGTTATGGACAGACCAGAACAGGTCATTATTCTACGCCTCAGAACAGGACACAATAAATTACGCAATCACATGTATACAAAATTCAAGATTGGTGACTCAACAATGTGCACATGTGGTTTGGCGTCGCAGACGGCAGAGAACATACTCCAGGACTGCCCAAACTACAACATATCCAGGCGAGCCTTCTGGACTAGAGAGACAACAGTGGAAGATAAACTCTATGGACCGCTGAGTGAACTAAAAAAGACTGTTAGATTCAAACAAAAGACAACATTGCAGTTATAGACATATTTCAAGCGAACGAAAGAAGAAGAAGAAGAAGTTAACGTGTTATTCGTGCTCCATCGATTTCTCATCATATCCTCTAGTACAGTGGTTCTCAAACTTTTTACGCCCATGCACCCCTTCACCATATGTTCAGTATGACATTCCCCCCTTTCGTATTTTATCCCTATAAACTCCCACCCCTCCCCTGCCCCTACACTGAATACGTAAAATTTAAGCTAAATTTAATAACACACACTAGAATAAGTCTAGACGTCCAAATAAAACATGATTTGCGGGACTACTAACGTTATAAAACGAATTTCAGAAGTGCGAGAAGTACAGAACCGTAAAATATGGAAGGAAAAACAATATCAAGTAATTGGTTTGTGTAAATAATCTTAATTCTCCCCCCCCCCCCCCGCTCCCCGAAACCCTAAAATTACACCCGGGAGGGGGGGGGGAATCCCCACCGGTTGAGAACCACCCCTCTAGTAGAATGAGGTAGAGAGGGGAAGGAGACACCTGCCACCCAGTCCCTGTCGTGATGGCGTTATTGTGGCGATGGGCTTAACAATGCAATTCGCAGTCCCGCATCATCCATCTATTATGTGCCATGCCGGTAATCGTGGGCAGTCATGTTTTGCCATCTCACTCGATCACCAGAGTCGTGGATCAGCTCCGTGTTTGTGTCTCGACTATGCAACGTGGCCAAGTCACCCAGTTATTTACTTCTTGGTCTTCCCCTTGGTCTCTTCTTTCGATCTTGCCAGTTATCACCAAGTTCTCCAATGCATTTCTTCTCATAATATGCCCAAAACTGTTTTGACTGTCTACGTCTAATGACTCTAATCAGTTTACGATTTTCATTTGTTTCTTGAAGGACTTGTTCATTGGTTTTTCTGTCTGTCCATAGTATTCTTTGCATTTTCCTCAGAAACCACATTTCTACAATCAACAGATGTTTTTCAGCTTGTCTTCTCATTGTCCACGCTTCACTTCCATACAAAAGTACAGGTTTTATGTAACACTTCAACACTCTTTTTCTCGTTTCAATCGATATCTTCTTATTGGTCAGTATGTTTTTCACCCTGCAAAAGGCTACCTTCGCAATGGCAATTCTTGTTCTAATCTCTTCAAAGCATTTCCTATCAGATGTTATGACTGTTCCGGAATAATTGTAGCGATTCACTTGTTTAAGAATACTTGTATATTAAATTGTGGTATTTCGTTCTTCCCAATGACGACCATAATATATGTCTTCTTACTAATCAATTCTAACCCTAGTTGTTCACTGTGTGCAACAACAGCATCTACTAAATGTTGCAGGTCCTGTTCATTGTCTGCAATCAAGACTGTATCATCTGCATATCTAATGTTATTGATGTATCGTCCCCCAATGTTGATTTCTTCCATATCTACTATATGTCTGAAAATATTTTCACTGTTCAGGGAAAAAAGATCTGGAGACATTACACTTCCCTGTCTCACACCTCTCGTAATAGGCTGATATTGATCTACTTAATTATCAATTCTTATGGCAGCTTGTTGTCTCCAATATCTGTTTTTTTTAGAAGTTTAAGGTCTTTTCCATCAATTTGTAGTAGATCTTCAAGCATTCTTATCATGTCGACATGTCTCACTTTATTGAAAGCCTTTGTATAGTCAATAAAGCAAAGGTGTAAATCTTTGTTTACTTCTATAGAACGTTCAATTACTGTTCTCAGTATATACACAGCATTTACTGTACACTTGCCTTCTACAAACCCACATTGTTCTTCTTCTATTTCATGTTGTATTTTCTTCCTAACTCTTTGCATGATAATTCTTAGCAAAATTTTCGTGATGTGACTCGTTATACTAATTGTTCGTTGTTTATCACATTCCAAGGCTCCTGATTTCTTTTGGATTGCAATAAATACAGAATTACATAATTCACTACATATATCTCCAGTATCATATATTGTATTCAACAGTCTGGTAACTTTAATCTATTCCATAGTCTTCTAAAGCATTAATCATTTCTGTTTGAACCGGGGGTCTTGCCAGTTTTCATATGGTTAAGAGCAGTCTGAACCTCCATCTTCAGAATTGATGATCCTTCTTTATTATTTTGAATATCATATTGTTCTTCTCTGCTATCATCATAAAGGTTTTTCACATAATCTGACCATACATGTAAAATCTGAGCGTTCGAAACACAGCTGCAGGCGATTTGGAAGAATACCGCCTTGCGCTTGTTTTCATGCAATGGTATTAGTGCCGGAAGTTCAGAAAGCAAGGACTACGACAGGGATGTGTCTTGTCACCGGATCTTCTCGCTCTATAGCGAAGTAATAACGAGAGAGATCAAAGAGAAGCCATGAATATAATAGGTGGTTATAATATAAACAATATACACTATGCAGATGACACAGTATTGGTGGCTGATAATGCAAAAGATCTACAACAGTTGTTGAACATTGTAGTAACAGAGAGTGCCAAGAAAGTACTCTCCTTGAATATCAAGAAAACAGTAACAATGGTGGTTTCAGAGAAAAATCTGACACCAAAATGTGAAATAGAAATAGAAGGAACAATTCTTAACCAAGTGGATAGTGTTAAATACCTAGGGGCATTTATAATATCAGATGGAAGACGCACAACAGAGATTAAAAGCATAATTTTTTTTTTGGGGGGGGGGGGGGCATATCCTATATCCTTTACAGGACATCGCTGTCAATATCAGCATCTTTCAGTTGATTGTTGATTTCTTGGCAAGATTAAGCTCAGTAGTTAAGAGCAGAATAGTGCAGCCAAAAGCCGCATTTAAGAAAATGCAGAGAATCTTATGCAATAAGTAACTATCATTGAATGTAAAAAAGAGAGTACTTAATTGCTATATAGAACCTGTTTTGTCGTATGGCAGTGAATCTTGAAATGTAAATGAACAAATTAGGAAGATTGATTGATTGATTGATTGATTGATTTAGGAACCGACATCAGAGCATTCGGGACATTCCCATAAGCGCTCCGTCCCCATCCTCAGCAGCCAGCGAAGAGTTCCAACACTAATAGTTCCAGTAGCAATCTGATTATATGTCCGTCTTGCCTTTCCTCTGAGCGTCGAGCGTCGACCAGATCCCCTCGTCACACCTCGCTGTCTCATTCTTACCAGACTATGGTGATCCATTGGCTCCTCCGAGGTGTACACGTGCTCCCACAAGGCCGCAACCACGTCTGCTTTGTCATGCATCAATACTCCACCAAGTTTTGCCAAGCCAGCCAATCTGTCCGCCTGTTAATTCCCCAGCACACAGGCATGCCCAGGAGAAAAGATCCAGGTGATTAGGAAGAACTTGGAAGCAACAGAGATGTGGTTCCTGAGACGAATAATGCGAATTGCTTGGACTGACTAAGTAACTAACAACGATTGCCTGAAAGAGGCTAATGAAACTAGAACACTACATACACCAATACGAAAGAGACAAACATTTTTCTTTGGTCATATGATGAGAAGAGAAGCATTGGAGAACATCGTGTCAACTGGAAAGATCGAAGGGAAGAGGGGCAGAGGCAAACCAAGATAAATGATGCTGGATGGGCTGAAACGGTGGTATGGAGGAATATCATCAGCAGAGTTGATCCAGAAAACCAAGGACCCAGATCTGTGGAGAGGCATGTGCGCCTATGCCAGCTGGCATGACTGCGACGAACTGAAAAGGATAAACAACTAATTTTAACTCTCTAGTAACTCTTTAACTAACAGTCATGTGTTGCATGGTCCATGTAAGGGGGATAGACCGGAATCACGACAAGCTCCGTATTAAAGAATGCACTAGAGGGAAAATGTACAAGGGAAAGACAACGTTGCATAAAGACAACATCAAAAGATGGACTGGAAGATGCCCATTTGAGTGCACCATATTGACGCAGGCTCCATGGTTTTGGAGACTCATAGGATGCAGATCCTCAATGCGTGACTGGTACCTGACGAAGATAGTGATGATAATACTTATATATGATAATGTGTGATAACATAACTGTTTTGCGGCGCTCACCAAACCCGGCTCCCCACTTTGTACCAACGGCTTCACACGGATGAGCACAAATGGATGGGTACGAGCCTTATCTTAGAGCGACAAAATGCAGACTAAAAAATAAATGTCATGGCAGGGTAAAACAGGCTGAACCAATGCCCTGAACTGGCTCGGCACACAGAAGCATTCACACGCAAGCATGCTGAACGACTTAATGAACATGCTCAAGAAGGTATAGACCAGTGTTTCCCAACCTTTTTTGCGCTATGCCCCACCTAAGCCTTTCTAAAATTCTTATTGCCCCCCCCCCCCCTCCCTCAACATATACATAATTTTTAATATTCGAAAATTGAAATGTTCACTAAAGAAACTTGAATGATAGGGTGTAGGAAGAAATCACTAGGAAATTATTGAGCGAACACAGTAAGTAAATTTTCAAAACATATAATGGAGAACTGTAATTCAAGTACAAAATAATTTTAATGAAAGATTTTTCTATATTATTTTAATTATTAGTAATTATTTATTATTTAAATTTAGTGAGATCTTTCCGCTTGATACTTGCTGCAATGAGATTTTATGTCAGGTTCTAATTTAGTTAACTTCAGTCTCAAGTATATATCCAGCCGATTTCTTTTTTTTTTTTTAGCAGCAAATCATTTATGGCACTAAATCCACATTCATATGATGATTTAAACGCTAACAATAGTTCTCTTGGACATTTCGTTGCATTTGGATATTTTATTTCGGTTTCCTAACAATGCCATCCCACCGCTCATTTTATATTAAATAAAGTTTTAATTGACTCATCATTGTGCATTTTTGCGAGTTCTTCTTGATACTGCATATTTGAAATATCAGACACATCCACTAACATTGGCTGCATCATCCAAGTTGGGAAATCAATTTGTTTCAAATCAGAAAAAAATTTATTTTTAAACCAGCCGATAAAATTTTCAGATTATCGACAACAACATATATCGCGGTATCAGTCACTTCACATTTTTGGAGCCAATGAAACTTCAAAATGTTTGTTGTAAATATATGTCTGACATAATTCAATAAAGGTAATGAGACCAAATATCTTCGCTTTTACATCGACAAGAGTTTTATTTGTTCCTTGAAGTTGTTTATTTAATATATTTAGTTTTTCGAAGATATCGGCTAAATAACTCACAAATGCCTTACCATCGAACGTTAACAGATTTTCATTTCAAGTTTGTCGCTTGAACAATCACTAAGAGTATCAAGTAGTTCCATAAATCTTTTCAAGCAGTTCCCTTTCGAGAGTCATCTTGCTTCAATGTGAAGTATAAGTCTCACATGGTCTTCGTTTTGTTCTTCACAAAATAACTTGCAGAGACGTTCACATTTGGCACTAGCTTTAATAGCATTGATACACTTTGTAACTAAATTTAGCAGTTCATTTAGAACAGGCGAACTGTTTTTAGCTACCAGGTGTTCCCTGTGACCAACACAGTGCACAAGAAGCATTTATGGATTCTCATCTTTCATCAATTTTAAGCAACCATTTTCTTCCCCATCATATTAGGAGCACCATCTGCAGCACAAGATGTTATATTTTTCATTGGTATATCATTGACATCTAAGTAATTTTTTAGCTTACTATATATATCTTTGGAGGTAGTCGTGCTTTCTAATGATTTACAGAACAATTTCTTCAGCAAAATCACCTTTATCAATATATCTTACGTATGTTACAAGTACGGCCTTACTGTCTCTCAAAGTTGATTCATCCATTTGCACCGAGAATTTTCTTGTTTTCAGCTTTTCAACAAGTTGTATTTCAAAATCCTCACTTATTTCGTCTATTCTTCTGCTAGCAGTATTGTTACTTAGTGGCGGCATAGCTTTAACCTCTTTGTCATCTTTTTCCAGAACCGTTTTAAGAAATGCTGATATTGATTGTTTGATTAAATTCTCCCCTTTAGTATGACTTTTCCCAGATTTAGCGATGGGTAATGAAATTTGATAACTAGCCCCAAGAGTACGATTGATAGTTGCATTATGAGCAGTTAATAGAGACTTTAATTATACTCTTTTTACAAAAATTTTCTTTAAAGTTTGAAAGTAATTCAAATCTGAATTAATATGAGCATTATGTTTCGCCTTCAAATGTGCCTCAAGACGACCTCGATTCATTGATTCGTTGGTCAAACATTGTTGGCATAAAAGACAGAAAGGTGACCGTTTATCGTGGACAGCGGGTATGAAACCAAATTTTAAATATTATCCTCCGAATACTATCGAGTTGTTTTCTTGCTTGAACCTCTAATTTCACTAAGGGCTGAAATAAATAAATATAAGATAAATTAAAAACTAAAAAAAAACAATAATATGAACTGGAGTAAACATAGACTAAAAATGCATATTTAAATATGTATGGCACATTTACTCCACCGCAAAAAAAAAAAAAAAAAAAAAAAAAAAAAAAAATTCCATTTGACAAATTTTTCTGGAAAATGATGCTTTTAAAACATAAATAAATAAAACAAATACTATTTGAGTTTACATACCATTTATATATCACTTATAGTTATATAATGTATATATTTTTTTAAGCAACGAGACTTTTACAACAATTTAACGGACACTTATTTTAAATTAACACCAACGTTGAAGGCTAAGCGTTACTGCAAAACTGAGATCCCGGCACTAAGCATTTTGCGCCATTCAGAACAAATAGCGCGAAATGCTTAGTGCCGGCCCAGTATAACCAGTAGTTCAACTCTAACGTCTAACAATAAAATCACGGCTAATAAAATGGCAGACAGAAGTTACTTAAACTAGACGTTTACCCAGCTCGAGAGATTGAGAGTCACCATACGGTTAACTTACACTCTGGACGAGTCCATTTTCGAATTGCCCCCCCCTCCTCCTCCCGCTTAACAATCGAATTGCCCCCCTGTTGGGCGTGGGCCCCACATTAGGAAACACTGGTCTAGACTGACATAATACGACAAGCGTGGCTCGACACACTGAGCACATCACAACTAGTCAAGCTAACTGTCATCTATTTATCGGGACACTCAGGTATGAAAGGCAACCAGCGAGCTGATCTGAAGGAAAACATAGCTATGATCGAGGAAGGAAGAGCAATAGATGGACCAGCCATCACCAGCGACAGAGAGATGCTGGACAAACATTAAAAACGCTTGCTTCATGGTCCAGATGGACGGAAATGCGAGATAAGCGGTAGCAACCACACATGCACGTTTTCTCAGGACACACAACTTGTGGTTAATCAGCACAGAACGATTGTAGTCAGTAGATTTACGTTGGCGGAGATGTTAAGGAGGAGATCGGAGCACCTATAGACCTGTCCGGAGTGGAATAGTGACGATCTTCACGACTTACTAATTTTCTGAAATATTTCTAAATTTTTGTCGCATCTTATTTATTGCTGCTATTAGCTGCCAATATATATGTTTAAAACATTATTCTAAGACAGCACAATTTATTGCCTGGCATATTTCGCTGCATCTCGTCAGGTACATACAGTCTGAATAACGAAGACCAAAAAAAAAAAAAGAAAAAAAGAGGTATAGCGAAATATGCCACGTAATACATCGTGAAGTCTATTGTATGTGTTTTTATTATTCAAATTCACTACAGGAAAACATTGTTTTGAATTATTCTAAGGTGTTTTCCATCAATGTTTTAGTGTTCTGGTACTTTGATCATTTTTTTTATGTGTCACTGTGTAGCTGTGTTGTCCGTTTTGAAGCGGTAAAACCTATATAAATTCATAGGCGAATTGAAGGTCCAGTATGGTGATGCATGCCTAACAGTTCAGCAAGTGTATGAGTGGAGTAGGAAGTTTCAAAACGGCGTGACTTCTGTGACAGCCTCTTCACGACCGGGTCAGGCACACCGAGTATTGACCCCAGACGTTTTCTTTTTTTATACCACAGGTATCCAAGCACTTTATCGGCGCTGGAGGGCTTGATTTGAAAGCAGTGGTGACTATATCGAAAAATGATAAATTTGTTCTTTACTATTTTCTTCCACAATATATTCACAAACACAACACATAAAAAATGTTTTTAAAAATGTCATGTTTTCATCTGAAAACCCCGCGTACTTATATGGAAACAATACACATGTATAAGAATCATCGCCGGAGCTATGGGTAGCGTGCTCTGTGCTCGGTGTCATCTTCAGCAACCAGTGAAGTGAGAGTGAAGAGAAGAAGACCAGGGAATGGTGAGAGAAGGAGGCATATACACAAGATAGCAGAAATCATGAAATTATAATGGCTTGTAAGGAGTGACCAGGGGATCTTGTCGACACTCAAAACCCCGAGATAAGACCAGATATATTTTGGCCCACACCTGCTTCATTTGAGGACAAGATCTATGGAGATATCAACAAGCTCAAGTTGACTACAGCTTACTTTAGCTACATTCAGGTGACATCTAAAGGTGCATGAAGAAGTACTTAGACTGCCACACTTCATACAACAGGTATGTCGGTAACAAATGCGTCCATGAGGCATGAAATGGAATATTGGCTGGCTAGCAAATCCATTACGTGGACAGTCAGAATCAAAAGCTCATTGTGTGGGTGTCATCAAAGGTGGAAAACTTGTCCAAGTGGCACGAAATGGAATATTGCTTGGATAGCAAATCTATTACGTGGAAAGTCCGAATCGAAAGCTCACTGTGTGGATGTCATCTGCAGACTGCATTCTTCTGGTTTCCGGAGGAACACTCTGTGGTGAACGGAAGCAAAGATAGGAAGTGAGACTAAGCAGCCATGTGCAGGACGTGACGATTCCTTGGGTGAGCCCAGTACCAGAGCGCCATGTGTCGGCTCTGCAAGTATGTAAGACTCCTTGGATGGCGGGAAATGCCCATGGTCTGCCCCTGCCTTCCCTTGAGGGCTGACCGGGATGTCTTCGGCTGTTCTAAATGGGCCAGCTGGGATTGGGGGATAACACCACAACAGTGAGAGTCAAACGTCTTACGAATTGAGTTGAGTTGAGTTAAGAACCGACATCACTGCACTCAGGACATTCCCATACGTGCTCCGTCCCCTCGTTCAACAGCCAGCGAAGAGTCATACTACTAATCGTTCCCACCTGTATCTGATTAAAAGTTCTCCTGGTCTTCCCTCTCAGTTTTGAGATTCTTCCAGAACCCCTGCCGATCCCCCGCAATCTCATTCTTTCCACATATGGGTTCTCAGTCTGTTCCTCCGCCTTCTCCACCTGGTCCCACAAGCGCACGACCACCCCCCCCCCCCTTGTCCATAGGCAAAAATACCACCAAGAGGTCCATTTCCTGCTAGCCTATCAGCCTGTTCATTCCCCCGTACACCCGAATTGGCCAGGGCAAAATATCCATACTTTTCTCACAATCTGTGACCTCTGAAGCGACTATAGACATTCCACACGAAACATTCCTTTCTCCATCTTACTAAACATACTCGTTGAATCCGTAATGAACACAACGTGTGTTGCAGTAGTCTCCTCTAGCCACCGGAATGCCGCTGTTACTGCCTCCACCTCCATTCTCATGCTGGATGTCGTAGTCTCATATGCCAGGCTCTCCTTTTTCAAGACTCGCCCATTAGCCTTTGCATTAAAGCCCCAGCCACTACGTCTGTTTCTCACCACTGACCCATCGGTGTAGATGACTATGTCACCTTGATGTGTGTTGCTCTGGATCAGCTGTTGCACTTCAAACTCAGTGCGGCACGCTGCCCATTCTCTGCACTCACGGCCCAGTGTTATTATTACATTGTGCCAGTCCGTCATGTCATCCGGAACTTCAACCCACTATCTTTCACGATTGATGGTCTCTAGACCACACACTTGACTTATAGAAGGTTCTGCCTGTGCCATCCAACTCAACTCAACTCAATTAAACTGAATGAATCAATGAATAAATATATTTGAACCCCTACGTGGCAATAGCTTAGAAGCTATTATAAAATATGCACCAAATATTAACGAAATAAACTTGCTAAAAAAATACTACTAAACTACCAGATTAACAGGAAATTAAATTAATACAGATAATATATTTATACATTTATGTAGTACTGAACAGAAATATACAATATAATAATACAGGTTATTTTTTTTTTTAACGCAAAATAAATTAATTTCTACTAATTTCAGAAAAATCGTAACAGTTGCGTCTAATATTTTAATGATATCAGTGTATGCCATTGACCCCAGCTAGAAGTTCGTGACTTGAAGTTACAGATTATCAAGTCAGTGTAATGTCACAAGTGGAGGACTCAGATTATGATGATGTTAGTAGATGTAGCATCAATTCTTGTAAAAGTGTGTTTATATAAGTGCTTGTTTGATTATTGTATTAGCAGGAATCAAATGTCATTTCTCCCAGAACATGCCCATATTTGCCCAGCATCTCTCAGATTGCTACTGGAACTGTTAGTGTTGGAACTCATCGCAGGCTGCTGAGGATGGGGACGGAGCGCTTATGGGAATGTCCCGAATGCTGTGATGTCGGTTCCTAAATCAATCAATCAATCAATCAATCTAGACTGAGAGTCTCAGCAGACGCCAGGCAAGAACGCAGTTTTGCTGATTATTCCTACTGAGCACTGATTAGAAAAGTCGCCAAGTAATTCTCGTTGTGATCATAACTACAACTGCCACAAGTGATACCAATTGATCAAATGTTCAGATTATTATTCAGTCTCTGTGCCAACATCAGTCTGTCGTATAGTTAGCTGTATGACCTTCATTGCAATCAAATGCAGCCGATTGGCATGGACGATCATGCTTCTCTACAACTTGCGATCTTCAACAGCATGCATCTGTTCACGTGCTGACTCCCTTTTGTGCCATAACAGAAGGCTGCCTAGAATTATCTCTCGCTGTCTTCCTTTATCTCTTTCCACTAATCTTTTCAGTTCTCATATGTTCCATTTTTTGTCTTCTCATAATGTGGCCAAAACATGACTGCTTATTTCTTATGTTTGTGGTAAGTTAGTTAGTCGACAGTCAGTGAGAGTTGTCAGTCAGTCAGTCAGTCCAGTCATTCAGTCAGTCAGTCAGTCAGTCAGTCAGTTAGTTAGTCGACAAATCATCCTCATTGCACATCGAACCATTCAGTCCATAAGTGCTCGGATCCCCTCCTCAGCAAATCCCGCAGCGTTTAGCTTATAACGACGCCAGTTCTGTGTTGGTTTATCAATCTACTTTGGCTTCCTGCGTAGTGTTCTTGTTTGGCCACATCTAATTTAAATTGCTGTTCTCGCAGTCTGACCATGGTTGTAGATTCACAGTCATCACTTGGTCCTCGCAAAAATATCACTTCTTGTAGTGCATTCAGAATGTCAGCCTGGTCCATGGCGTACCCGCCCTCCACAGTAGCCTTACCTGCGAGCTTGTCAGTCCTCTCATATCCTTGTACTCCCGCATGCCCTGGCACGAAGATGAAACTAATCTTTGCCAGCCGAGACCGCTCCAGAGACAGCAACCACTCTCTTCGGATCCACCCCATCTCTATCCTCATGAGCATGCTCATTGAGTCGCTAAGGAAACATGCCCTAGTGAATGTCTGTGTGTCGAGCCATGTTATTGCTTTACTTACTGCCATGACTTCCATAGTGGGGCTACTTGTGGTCACAACACAAGCACCACAGTCCTCCTTTACAATTCTCCCTCCGGCCTAAGCCGTAAAGGCCCATGAGCTTCTCATATGTCGGACGACGGAACCATCTCTGTAAATGACAGCATCACCGTCTAACAAATTATCGAAAATCAACGCTTGTACTTCCGCCTCCACTGCAGCCGGACTTTCATGTCTGCATTTTCCGTCTAGTTGAATGCAAACTCAAAACGAGGTACAGAAATCTGTTGGCACTTGTACCCACTCCTCGTCAGGTTTTAAGTCCTCAAGTGAACACACCTGTTGAAGAATGTCTTCGGCTTGACCCATCCACGGCCTTCCTCTTTTTAATCTGCTGCCCTTCATCTTCATAATTTCACTATGCAGTGGATGTTGTGTGTTTGCGTTAACTCTGAGATAGGCACGTGCTCTGCAAATTTGTATTCTGTCTTCAATGGTTGGAAAATCAAGAAGGTAGCGTATCGCCCTGCGTGCTGTATCTCTTGTACATCCAAGAATAATGCGCATAGCTTCGTTCTGTATCCTTTCCATCCTTTCGATCTGCTTACGTCTGAGAGTCAGGATCGCCATCGCATACACAAAACAGACATGACTAGCCCCTCGTATAGAAGACACAGATGGCGCTGCTCATTGTTTGCTGCCGCCATCACCCGCTTCGCAGCCAAACCCCGGTTGGCCTTTGTTATCACCTGGTCTATGTGCTCATTATAAGCAAGGCTTCGATCAAAACGCATCCTCAGGTAATTCATTTACTGCGTTCTTTCCACAGTCTCTGAACACAGATTTACAGTTTGTGTTGGAGTGTTGACAATATGATTATTCAAAGAGAACCATGTCACTGTTGCCTTTGTTGGGATGACCATTGCCCCATCTTCAACACACCAAGTACTTATGCGATTGAGTTTGGTCTGTAGTTCCCCAGCAACCTGATCTCTAACCTTACCCTGACGATACACTAAAACATCGTCGGCATATGACAATATCCTCCCCTGTCCAGTGATCTGCTCGCTGGTGATTCTCACAGTGTAGGCGTAGAACAGCACCTGAGATAACGGTGATCCCTGTGGTAGGTCAGGATATATTGTTGTTGGTTCCGTAGTCCAACTGCCACATCTAAAAACTACTTTCCGTTGGAAGAGGGCTGCAGCGATCCAGCCAAGGAGGAAAAGACGTATCTTGAGTTCGAGAAGCTGAAGCATTAAAAATCCAACGGTACTCTGTTGTACGCGTCCTCAAGATCAATCGCTGCAGCAAGGTTTCAATGCCTGAGTGGAAACCTTTATAGACATCATGGGCAAAAACTGCTGCATTGGTCCAGATTTCTCTTTTTGGACGGTACCCTCCCAGGGTAGGTGGGAAAACACCTTGCCTCTCTAGCTGGCTTGATATTTTTCTGGCAATTAACTTCAGCAGCTTGTGTTAAGTTGTCTTTGGGACTTAACCCCCTTCAGAATGTCCAGATAGCCCATTGTGGCTGTTTAATGTATTGTCAACAATTTTCTATACAACGACATCTCCAAAGCTTCTATGGATTTTTCACATTTACTAATTGTTCGAGAAAATTATTGAAAAACATATTCTCGGGTATTTATCACCACTCCAGGAAGTTAAGTAAAGAAACATATATCAGAGAACACAATGGAACAATATACATCAATGTATGCCTATAGTTTTCGATTTCTATATTTCCTGTGTGTCATCTTATCTCATTTTTCGTTTCTTGTATAAGTGCCAGTCGATGCATGTGAATTAATTGTACATGCTTTAGCTCTAGACGCAAGGTGCACTGATGTGTATCTGAGACTAAAGATAGCACCATATATGAAGCACATTCCAGAACTCCTACCTGATGTATTGTTAACCTGATTCTGGGTGGCTAAAGAGGCATGGAGGAGCAGCAGATGAAGAATATATATATTGCCACATTTGTTTTCTTTTGTTTTGTTTTAACAAACAGCACACACATGTTGCCATCATGGCGTACCCACTCTGATTTCAGAGGTACTTGTAATTTACGTCCCCAAGTCAAGGAAGAGAAGTCAAAATTTTAGTCCATCTATCCGGGGTAGGGGTTGAACGCCTTACCCCGGAATCAGCACACAAGATATTTAAGAGCACTTGTTCTTATCCATTCAGCAATGCTGACCTCATATTTGACTTTATTGATTTGGTTAGGCATTTTCCTTCTATTGTGATTCCATATTTTGGTGTCATTTTTTTCTGTTATGCAACCACTTCTTTATAACTAGCAATGAGTTCCTGGGAGGCGTAATAACAGTATAAATTGTCCACAACAGTAAGAAAGAGGCATAAGGTTCTCTTGTCATATAATGAGAAGAGAGGCGTAGAAGAACAACGTGATGACTGGAAAATGGCATGGAGTAATATTATCAGCAGAACTAATCCATAACACCAGTGACCAAGATTAGTTGAGAGACGTGGATGCCTAAGCCACATGGCAAGACACATGATGATAATGATACTATTTAGATGTTAAATCTGTTTTTAGGATGGTTTTATGCTATCTTGTACCATTGACAAGATTTGAGAATAGTCTAATGTGAGATTTATACATTTATTAAGATGGTTGTATGCTATCTTGTAACATTGACAAGATTTGATAATAGTCTAACTTGATATTTATATATTCACAGTTGTGTCTAATTTGTTTCAACAAATGGACGAAAGAGGGAGTGCATATGGCAACTCGTCTGCCTTGCGGTCATATCTTTGGATTTAGGTAATTATCAGTTTGCAGTCATAGTTAAGTTTCTAAGTGAGTTTAAAACACTTATAGATAATGACAGTTAGTAGAAAGTTTCAATGATATACTTCTTTGTTATACTATATTTACTTTTTGTATTCTTTCGTGAGAATTATTTTAATTTTTTCCCTCTATGTAATGTTCATATAAAGGGAGCCATGGTAGCGTAGTGGTTAGACACTGACCTGTTGGTTTGGGTTCGGTCTAGTCTTTAGTTTAGCCGTTTAGTAGTTTGGATCAACATCACGGCACACGGTTTTAACCCATAAGTGCTCCGTTTTCCTCCTAACTCAAACCTGAGTCTAGAGAAACTCAGCTCAATGCACGAACTCCGTTGCATCGGCGAGGACCCTGAAATACTTTGGGTAGATTTTTAACTCGAAATTTTGCCCGGGCAGCGCCGTTAGGCTACTCTTTTTCGATTTCCAACTGCCAAGGGATGTTTTACGTGCGCAACAATACACACGGGGGTCCGATCTCACAACCCAGAGACCAGGGGAAATTTTATTACTGGAAGTCCAAGTGGATTTAAAAAAATAAATCCCTGTCCTTACCCGGGCCTTAACCCGGGACCTCCAGCACTCGATGCGGACACTATACCTCGAGACCACTCAGTCCCCTTGGGTTCGGTCTGCAGCTGGGCGGATTCAGACTTTTCAATATTGATCTGGGCTCCCAGGTCGACCTAGCCTAAAATGGGTACCAAGAATGTCTTGGGAAGTGTTGTTTGTCCACCAAGAAGGATGATAACCATTCATTTCATCCACTGGGTTTGAAAGTATGGAGCCGTGAGTTCTAAGATAATGCCTATTTTGGCTCGAAATGTTCTTTGACAATGTGGGCAAAGAATGCTTTACGTTCCAGGAGGAGGATCTCCTGCAGTGGTTTTTCTGTCCAGCCTTTTCTTCACAGCTCTTGCAGTCCTGGTTGCTTCACAGGCGACTGCACCCTTATATAATGAAGTAAAGTCTGTCAGTATGACACAGATCACATCACCCACAGAGTCATGATTGATCTATATAAATATGGTTGTCAGAAGTGGAGTGCGCCTGCCACCAAGTTATGTACTGTCACTTGCGGGCAACCCCAATTTGTCTGATATTGACTCGGCAAAAAACCTATATGGCTGAAATGCAGATTAAGCGCCTGGATAACCAAAGAGTACAGCTGCTAATGGCTCGTTACTAATTAGCTGATCTGGGCATCCCCAAAGGAGTGGGAAAGGGAATGTTAGATGTCTGGATTTAAGTCTAATAATGGACTACTAGACAGTGCAGGTTTCCCTTCTGACAAAACTCCCCTCCCTGGAGTGTAATTATCTCCCATCCAGACACACACACACACACACACACACACACACACACACACACACACACACACACACACACACACACACACACACACACGTGTGCGCGCGTATGCACACATGGAAAATAACAGAACTATGAGTTAAAGCAAACTACAACTTCTTTAATATCTATCAAGATGAAAATTAAAACAACATGACGTTGTAGGGTATGATGATATTGGGTAATGTTAGTTTACATCAACATACAAAGGCATAATACGTAACTGCTGTGGAGGTTTGTGCGACCTCAGGAGTCCAGGTGAAAAGATGCCTCAATCGCCTCCCATCAAGCCCCAATAGGCTTAGCCAGGGTCCGCTATGGTTAGCTAAGGACCTCTATGGTCCGCTAAGGACAGCCGGTTGGTGTTCGGAACCAGTGTTCTATCCTGATGCCACCTGATCTCTCCTCGTTGTCATTGCAGGGGAAAACATAGTGCTCTTGGTGAAAGCTGATCCGTTTTGAATACACTTCTCATTCGAGCAGTTCCAATTCCAATTCCAATTTTCAAAAACAAAAATTCCAAATTCGGCCTCGTTCAACCTGCTTCATCAGCTGTGGTTATTGTTGAGGTCCGTGGTTTATGTGGGGTTTTTAACCCTAATTCTTGTCTTGTGAGTCCTATCTCGGACTGGTTATGTATCGTTTGTGTCTGTGACGTCAGCTGGAGGATCGGTCGGCGGCTATCCTTTGTGCTCGTCTGTTCTTGTGGTTTTCTTTGTTGGTGTAGGCCCCTGGCTCGTCTGGCTTGACTGGCTGCACTCCTTATAAGGACTTTTCGTTATCCCACTCCATGCATCGTATGCTGGGGGATCGGTCGGCGGCTGTCCTTTGTGCATGTTTCCTCTTGTTGTTTTCTTTGTCGGCGCAGGCTCCTGGCTTGACTGGTTGCAATACTTAAAAGGAATTTCTATTTGTTTTTTGTTTGTCTCCTTTTTTGTGTAGTTTCTGTAGGAGCTTTTCGACGTTTCCTTTTTCCTCCTCGCACCTGTTTTCACTTTCGAGTTTGAGTTTCTGCTGTCTTTCGATTTTTTCCTCCGTGCTCAGCCATAGTATTCTCTCTCCGTCTTCTATGTAGTACGAGTGGTCAGGGTCATACTCAGGTTCATACAATACATCTGGTTAGTCTAACGGTCTCCTGAGTTTCTTGGGTTTCTTCTTTTCTCTTTCATCCCAACACCTTTTGAATTCCTTGTGCCTGAGTTCCTCCACTCTTGCATCTTCCAGTAGCTCCTCCAAGGTAAGTTCCTTTGGTCTCTCCGTGCCGTCATCAGGGTGCCCTTCTCTGTTTTCTTCGGATGTCTGGCGAGATATTGGTTTCCCTTTGTCTGCCTCGGGTATCGCGGTTGGGCTGCTGGCTGTAGTTTGTGGTTCAGGCTCGATCTCTTGGTTTTCATCTTGCGGTTTCTCTGCTAGCTCGTGTGTGGTTTCTGTTGGTTTGTTTTGGAATAGTTCCATTTCAGCTCTGTTCAATTCTCTTTCGGTCTTGATCATTTGTAAGATTTCTTCGTTCTCCTTCTTCAACTCGGCCATGTGCTCCATCTCTTGTTTGATGTTTTGCTGTATCTCCTTCATTTCAGCAAGCAGTTTTTCGTTGTCGCTGGTTTGTGACGGTATTAGGAGTAGTTTGATTTGCATCTTTAGTTCGTCTATTTGGCTTTGCAGTTGGGCTCTTTCCGCTTGTGAGCAACCCGTGGCTCTCGCACCTCTGCATTGCTTCGTTGTATGGTGTCCTTGTGATAATGGCTATCTTCAAGACGTCTATGTGTCGTTGCAGGTACGGACAGCCCAAGTATCTTGCCCCATGCTTGCCCAGGCAGTTGGCGCAATTTCTTCTGTTGTTAGGAGCTCGGAAGTTCGTGTCCAGCTTGGCCAGCGGGCACTCCTTAAAGGCGTGATGATCGGCGCAGTATCGGCAAATTTCCGTCTGACTGCAACACGTAGCTCTGCTGTGGCCGGCCTTCTGACATCTGGAACATTGAGTGATTCTTGGGATGAATCTCTGTGGTTGCCATATTCTCTTGTTGAATGATACTGTGGTCGGCATTTCGCTGCCCTCCGATGTCACCACTGCCAAAGTTGTAGGTATCTTGGAGTAGGTGAGGAGCCGCTCCGCCTTCAAGAATCGGATGTGAAGATTCTCTTCTCGTAGCTGCTTCACGATTTCATCGTCTGTCAGCTCCACTGGAATCCGCTTGACGACCCATCGGACTGTTTTTGAGTCGGTGTTTCCGACTCTGGTGTCTTTCTCCTCCTTCTTCTCTGCTGTCTTGGTTCTTGACCGTGTTGGGCTGTCGATCTTCTCCCTCGTAGTAGCTTCATTAATAGCTGTAGTATCGGGCTCTTTGGTGCAGCTAGTAGGTAGGCTCTCCACGTTGTTCTTCTTGTTGTCGACTCCCACGCTGCACTTCTTGGCCGCAGCGTGTTTCTTGTTGTTGGACTTTCAACGTGACATTTTCCCGCGTATCAGGCTTCTTGACAGAATAATGCGACTTGACTTGTTAGCTCTCGCAGTGCGAATGTATTCGAGCAGTCCCACACAGGAATATTCATACCCGGCTTCTTAATTATTCTTATCTATTGGGTAACTTTGATTCTTAGATCTAGAGTTTATTTCCCTGCATCACACGTCGTGTCGCTTCTCACCTTCGCGTGGTTGTAATTTCCAGACGCGTGTCAGTCTCAAGTCTGCCCGTCTCTATAGATTCATTATCAGCCCAACCATTCACTCCTTTCACACCTTTTGCTCTGCTGGACAGACATGTTATCAGCGTGAAAGCTCCTGCCAGTCTGACAATATGATTAACCTGGGAGTCTTATCAAGCAGGAATGTCTACCTGTGCTCTGCTGGTAAACATAAGCTTTATAAGGCGTCACGTTTGAACTTCCTCAAGCATCCTCTAGAATCCAGACTATGTTATATATATATATATATATATATATATATATATATATATATATATATATATATATATATATATATATATATATATATATATATATATATATATATATATATATATAATGGTGGGGAAAATAATTAGTGATAGTACATAACTTGGTGGCAGGCACACCCCACTTCTGACAACCCAAATTTATAGAGTCAACAGAGAGAACAAACTGAAGTATCTGGGAATCACATTTGACAGGAGTCTGTCCTTCAAGGACCATGTGGAGTCGGTTGTGACAAGATCTCAAAAGGGACTCAATGCACTTAAAACTATGGCTGTAATGGACACAGAGAATGCTTTTCACACTATACCAGCACTTGATCCTCTCAGTGATTGATTATGGACTAGGACTGCTCACTGTCTCAAAGTGTCAATTGGTGAAATTAGAGCGCATACAGAACGAAGCTATGCGGGTCATTCATGAATGCACCAGAGACACCCCAGTAGTGTGTATGCGTTACATCCTTGGTTTGCCGACTGTTGCTGGTAGGCTCAAGGTGATGCAGGCGAAGGCATACCTCAGAGTAGTTGCTGACACAGATCACCCGTTGTATGAGGTGCTGGACGTAGTTACGGGTCAGCGACTGATAAGAGGGAAATCATGGATGGCTCAGGCTGAGGATACAATCAGACAGGTGTGCATCTTGGAGAACATTAGGCGAGGAGAGGTGTGGGCCAGAGTGCCAGCGGAGCTGTCAGACTTGTGCAAAGTTATAATCACATTGAGCCGGGGATGCAGGGAGTGCCCAGCAGGGGCCACGGAAGTGGAAATCCAGCAACTAATACAGGATAATGCTCGCCCGGGTGATGTAATTATATACACAGATGGTTCGGTGTTGAGAGGTAGGAGAAATGCCTGGGGGTTCTTAGCAAAAGCTAATGGTCGCCGTTTGGTGCAGGAAAGCCTGGCATATGATACTACAACATCTAGCTTAAGAATGGAGGTGGAGGCGGTCAGTGCAGCTTTCCGCTGGATGGAGAATACGATACACACACACACATCGTGATTGTAACTGACTCAGAAAGCATGCTGAGTAGGGTGAGGACATGCAAGATTCGTGTAGAGTGGCTTGCGTCGCTTCGGAAGTCACGGGTGACAAGCATCGTCTGGATCTTTTCTCTCTTGGCATGCTGGTGTGTTGGGGAATGAACAGGTGGATAGATTGGCTGGTACTGCAAAACTTGGTGGAGTATTGATGCATGATAAGTCAAACGTGGTTGCGGCCTTGTGGGAGCACGTGTGCACCTCGGAGGAGCAAATGGATCACCATGGTCTGTCAAGAATGCGACAGCGAGGTGTGACGAGGAGATCTGGCCGACGATCGACGCTCAGAGGAAAGGCGAGACGGACATATAAACACATTGCTACTGGTACTATTAGTGTTGGAACTCTTCGTTGGCTGCTGAGGATGGGGACGTAGCGCTTATGGGAATGCCCCGAATGCTGTGATGTCGGTTCCTAAATCAATCAATCAATCAGTCAAGAAACCAGACTGTATTTGTTTTCACCACTGGCCTTCTCCTTGCGTAATCATGCACCATAGCTAGGTAGAAAGTGGCTTTGTACAATGGTGCGCAATATTGCGTCAGCTTCTTACACGTTGAGAATACCGTTTATTCTTCATTAATTTCTCATTTGTGTGTCCATCTTGAGTATAGACCGAGATATATTCTGGGATGGTAACGCGGCGTTCTGTGACATGGGTCTTGTACCTTGTGTCCGATGCATCCTAAATGTGTGTAACATGTTGCTTTACTTTTACTAACTAATGTTCACAGACGTGATTCTGTAGACAAATGATCATAACACCTCATGGACGGATAGAATGAGCAATGCAGATATATTGAAAGAAGTTAACGCACAAAGAGAACTGGTTACTCGCATCAGAAGCTGACAGTCTATATTCTTTGGGGGTGTCACGAGAAAAGGAAAACTGGAGTATGTCGTCACATCAGGAAAGTTGGATAGGGGAGGCAGGGGAGACCAAGAGAGAAGATTCTGGATAATAGTCTGAGATCGTGACGTGGAGGAACATCAGTTTCAGAAATGTTTGGCAGCACGAAAGGCAGAAGGCTGCAGACAGATAGGATCACCAATACCATACGTCATGAACTATATAAGAAGAAGAAATCCTGAACTAGGGGATGAAAGAAGAAGAAGTTATGAATTAATCTTAATTCTTTGTTCAATTATTATCCTTGTATTCGTTGGTCTACTTATATTTCTTTTGCCTTGTTGATTCCAAAAAAAGATCTTTCTAGTAATGCTTCCTATAAGCTGTGGTGTGTTGCGATGAAGCAATCAGCTCCGTGTGCATTAAGGTTGTGAAAAAGCATTCATTTAACTATAGCGTACATTTCATCCATATATGTCTATTTGTGTGCTGAGCCAAATATATGTGTTAATAATTTGCATGATGCGTAGTCGAGAATGTGAGGGTGGGTATAACCACTTCGAACAATAGCGACTGCTTGACCACTCATCATCCGATGGCTTGTCATTTGTGTTCAGACCTTTACTCTCTTCTAGAGCCGTCTTGAAAGTTTTGCCTGTTACACGCCAGTTGTCAAGGTTCTCTTGCTGTCATGTATAAATTATCTACCATATCTTCAATCTTTCCATGTTTTGGTCTTCCTCTTCTCTGCCTCTCCGATTCACTTCGCTAGATAATGATCTTTTCCAGATTTTCAAGTCGTTTTACATGTCCAAAATATTTCATTTTCCTACTTTTTGTTTGTCGTCATAGTCTGTCTTCTTGAATATTGAGTTCTTCATGGCAAGATCTGCGAACTCCTTTTAGTCAAATGAATTTGTAATACTCACAATACTTCTCAACTGGAAAGTTTGAGGGGAAGAGAAGCAGAGGTCGACCAAGAGAAATGATGCTAGATGGATTGAGACGATGACACGGAGGAATATCAGCAGTGAGTTGATCAAAAACACCAAAGATCGAGATGGGTGGAGAGACATGAACGCCTACGCCAGCTGGCATGGCACTTGATGATGACGACGTTACTTCTCCATCCATCCATCATGTGCCATGCCGGTAAGCGTGGGCGGTCATGTTCTGCCATCTCACTCGATCACCAGAGTCGTGGATCAGCTCCGTGTTTCTGTCTCGACCATGCCACAAGGCCAAGCCATCCAGGTACTTGCTTCTAGGTCTTCCCCTTGGTCTGTTCCCCTTGATCTTACCAGTTGTGACCAAATTCTCCAATCCATTTCTTCTCATAACATGCCCAAAAATTTTTGACTGTCTACGTCTAATTTCTCTAATCAATTTACGATCTTCATTTGTTTCTTGAAGGACTTGTTCATTGGTCTTTCTGGCTGTCCATTGTATTCTTTGCATTTTCCTCAGAAACCACATCTCTACAGCCATCAGATGTTTTTCAGCCGGACTGCTCATTACTTCTAAAGAGGTTAAATACACAGTGGAAGTGTATTTGGTCAATATTATTGATGAGAATGAGAACTGAATCACTGGAGACGCCAGATGTGTTTAGCATGCCCTGACCTAATATAAAAAGTAAGAGAACTCATTGCATGATAGCGGTGATACACAGGGAAGAGGCAGACATCATATGTCATACATTGCTTTGGACTACAAGACTAAATGCATTTTTATTATTCATTAGACACTGTTTTGTTTTTCTCTACGTGTGTGACCCATATAACAGTACTGATGTATATGTTTTGGGACTTTTCTGCAGATGCTTAAATCAAGCAAAGGACGCGGCATGCAACTGCCCTGTTTGCAATGGCACCTTTTACAAGCATGAATTGGAAGGCGTATATCAAGTATGTGTAATTGTGATCTTTCGTAATTACGAATAAATATATTTAATATTTTAATTTTGTAAATACGCGTATTGGTTTCATTCCGTAGATATTTCAATATATACTTAGAGTCACCACAGGAGGGATGAGATCAATCCCTATAGTGGAAATGGAAAAGATGGGGAGGACACAATCACTAAAAGAGCGCAGAGATACCAAACCGCAAATACAAGCAAAAAAGTTCCTCAGCTTGCCAGGCCACCCTATGAAGAATAGATTTGAAAACTTAGCTATCAGGCGATTGAAAAGAAGTAGTTTTATCCACCAGACCAAACGACTCTGTAGAGAAACCACCAATCTGCCCACAGTTGGTATCCAATGACAAATATTCCAGAGCGAACTCCGTGGAAAGATGAACATAGACTATCACTACAAATCCAGACAAACGTGCGAGGAGTATTTGACAAGGAAGAACAGAAAAGTGTACAGCTGAGACCAGCCACTCTCAGCTTCCTTGATGAAGAATACCTCTGGATCCGAGTCTACACAGATGGGTCAGTACAAAATGCTGTTCGAAATGGAGGAGCGGGAGTGTACATAGAATACCCAAATAATACTAGGGAAACGGCCAGAGTTCCAACAGGAAAGTACAGCCATAACTATGATACTGAAGTTGAGTCAACCAAGATAGCAACAGAGCAATTACTAAATCCCAGCCATGGTACACAACCTGTGGTGCTATTGACAGATGCAACATCAGTACTCGAGGCGCTCCTATCTGGGAAATTGCCAGTACTAAGGACACTACTTTCTGAACTTAGCAGTCAGCATAAGGTTACCATAAAGTGGATACCATCCCACTGTGGGGTACCCGGAAACGATAGAGCTGATCGATTGGCTAAGGAAGGAGCAAAAGAAGAACACCCTGATCTGCCCATTACATACCACCAAAAAGAAAAGAATGATCAAATCAGTCAGAAGGCCACGAAAACCTGCTCACGACGACTAGCAAGTTATGGACAGACCAGAACAAGTAATTATTCTGCGCCTCAGAACATGGCACAATAGATTACGCAACCACATGTATACACAATTCAAGATTGTTGAATCAGCCATGTGCACATGTGGATTGGCGTCACAGACAGCAAAGCACATACTCCAAGACTGCCCAATATACAACATATCTAGGCAAATCTTCTGGCCTAGAGACAACAGTGGATGATAAACTCTATGCACCGCTGAGTGAACTAAAAGAGACCGTTAAATTCATACAGGAGACAACATTGCAGTTATAGACATATTTCAAGAGGACGAAAGAAGAAGAATTGCAATATATGGAGAAGCAAGAGCGTTAACAGGTTTTTGGTAAGGAAGTTGGTGCTGAAGATGGTATTTCATATATGAGTATGAGTTCAAGAATCAACATAGTTGCACTTGGTACATTCCTGCATATGCTGCAATCCCATCTTCAGTGAACAATAATGTTTGCATATCCTTTACAGTACATCGCTGTCAACATCAGCATCTTTCAGCTTATTGTTGATTTCTTGGCAAGATTACGCTCAGTAGTTTGCCATTGCTTTCTGAGCGGCCGGCTCACATATCCCGTAAGTTACCGACGCGATTCGAACCACATCTGATTCTCACCGTCGACACGTTACTTACGAGAGTATACGAGATTACGGAGAAAAGTCGCTATCCTCTAGGCCAGGAAGCCGGCCCATCTTCAGTAGCCAATGAAAATACTTGAAAATTGTTTCCTTTTTCAAATATGTGTCTTATTGATATTTCATATTGTAAGTATCTGCATTGCTAAATTTTAATATGTGCATACTACGGATGATTAATGATTGATTATATATTTAATATACACACATTATTGATGAATTGATATCAAATATGTGCATTGTTGATGCTTATCATTTAAAGCCAACTCCTTGCAATTTCCATCTGCCTTCCTTGGAATTTTTAGCATGCACAACTTATGCACAGGATCTCCTGTTTTTTCATACTTACCCGAGAGGGCTATAAGTCTGATCTCTTAACCCAAGAGATCAGTGGGACACATGATATTACATACCAATGGTTCTTGGAAAAAATCCCACCTCTATGCTAGGATCGAACCTCCTACCTCAAGGCAGACACCTCTCAGCCTTGACTTCCCCCCTCCACTACCATATCGTTTCTCCTATTCATATTTAAGGCCATATTTCAAAACCTTCAATTTTACCCCCACCTTGTTTATTCACCGGCTCTGTGATGAAGGGGTTATGGACACAGTTCGTAACCCAACATACCGCGTTCGAAACACAACTGTGGGCGATTTGGAAGCATACCACTTTGCGTTGGTTTTTATAAAATGGCATGAGTGCCGGTCGTTCAGACAGCAGTGGCAAACTACTGAACGTAAACTTCACAACAAATCACAAACAGCCAAAAAGAGTATGGGGTTGACTGCGACATTCTGAGCAACTAACTTTAAATTGTTTATTTGTTGTGGTCCAAAGTTATCATGTCTAGATTTAGGTTTAATTGTTCTTATCACTATAAATGAGAACTTCACCCTTTTGCCGTTGCACGTTCTGGCCAGCTAGTAAACCTTAGAGTGCAATCAGCGTAAAATGGATACCAGGAAATGTCACGGATAGGAAAGGCAGCTGCAATAATATTGATTACTCCTAGAGTGTTGATTTGTGAGTAAATATATGTATCTATCACCATCATATGTCCGAAACTCCTCAAGTCGTGTAAAAAACGGTCCTTTTACATTTATTTTTCTCTAGGTAGAATTCACATATAGTTATTCAGTGGGTATGTTTTTTAATGTATATATAGAACAGTTCCTTTTGGAAAATAGGCTAAAGTCTGTTGGCAATGTAATAAGTAAAACTCCTGTAGGAAACATTAAACACCCCCCCCCCCCCCCATCCAATCCTGAAGAAGGACCATGCTATGGATCTGTAAAGTGTTAAGGTTGTCACAGTTTGTATGCATGATTACACGTAGGTGGGCGCGTTAACGAAGTTGATAGTGGACTACACCGATAATGTCAAGAGCCTTGCCAGTTGCATGTTTGATGCCAGGACTTGTCGCCTGCTAGCGAAAGTGAAGGAAAGACTGGCAACCTATTCCTCCTTACATTCAGGCCTGCGAAATGTGATGGTGCTACCACATCACAGAACCCTGGAAGTGCCATGATAAATAAATCAACCTAAAACGGAGTAATGCAACTAGCGACAATAATTAAATATATCAACACAACCAGAGAGGGTTAAAAACAACTGTGCCAGTAAACAGGAATCCAATACGATTCACGTCAGGCGGGTTCAAGCGAACAACGGTCAGTGAACATGGGGACTGGTCACGTGACAAGACTAGAAGGTGGCTACCGTGGCTACATGTCCAGCTCATGACGGGCAAAGGCCTGTGATGGATGAACATCGAACCACATCAACAACTTAAGATTAACTTTCGGAACAATGGCGGCCGGTGTCGCTGAATTTACTGGTGTTCTTTTCGGTTCACGAGTGCATTTTTCAGGAGACTCCTGGGAGTTATCGCTGGAGCTACGGAGTTCGTGCTTTGTGCAGCGCTTTCGGCGGGTCGCGCTGCGGAAAGAGACCGAGCCATGTGGGATAAAACCAGGGTCAATGAAGTCTTTCTGGTGACTGCCGATTATATCGACGATGAACTATATTTTTCGTGGAGGACATTTGTGGTGGCATTCTGACAGCGGCATTATGCACAATGTACCTGTGCGGGCTGTTGGTTTGACGAGAAGCCTGTCTGTTCCACTTTTTCCCATTGGGCAGTGATGAGCATTTTCTGTGATTTCACTGGTACAGGGACGGAGCATAATGGGGACGACCTGTTGCCGTAAAGTTGGAACCTCGATTAACTAACTAACTTGATTAACTACCCGACATCAGCGGCTGACTGAAATTGTAATTGATGAGTCTTCAACTTTAAACGAACGAGTGTATCAGACTTTATAGCCAGATAGAATCTCCATCGAAACATCAGTGGGCCTATAACGACAAGTGTAGATGTGTTTAGGCCATATTCTTGAACGACCAGTTTAGAGTGTTACGTGTTATGAATTCTCACATGATGAGTCAGTAAGTTGGTCATCTTTACTATTTTATGAACAAGTATTCACTGTGACAAATGACTAAGACCATTACGCCAGCTGTGACAAGGAAGTAGGGCTCCGGTGACAAACTGCCTTTGCATGATACAACGTTCTGGATGTGTCACGTATTAAACGGGGACGAAACCTGGTCGATGCGGATGTTACTGTTACGCCGAGAATTTCCAGATAAACATTTCGCGTACTCTGAGACGGGTGTGTTTTCACGTCATTTTGCTTAAATAAAAGATGCCTGTTGCTGGACTTGACAGCGAGCCTGCATTATAAACACCCCAGCGATATGGCAAAAGTGACCTGCTTCTGGGACACTGTTTAGATTCACGCAGAAATCGGTGGCAAGTCATTCGCCCGCTTAGTGGACGACAAGCTCTGCCGTCGAATCCTCGCCTGACCGCGATCTTGGTATTATCAGCATCACCTCCCTAATGTTAAACTTCACCAGCCTTGACCCAGTTTCATCTAGTCCCTATTTGCTGTGCTCAGTCGTGACCTGGTTGCATCCAGATATACCTCTTCACGTGTATGACCTTCCAGTACTGGTCGCGCACACACCGTTAGTTTCTGAGCTTGGAAAGGGGAAGGGGGTCACAGTCCTCCTCTGATATGATACTCCGATACCGGGTTGTGAGTAAAATATATGCCACAGCCTCATTGCCATAGATGCCAGCCCTTTTAAGGGTACATTCAACCTAAACGCTTATGCATCGGCTTAAGAGTTAAACCTCCATATAATTCATACATAAAGAAGATTAATTCTACACAATTAACTATTAAATCTAAACATGATTCTTTACACAGAAAAGAGATTACCCTCTATACTTAACTAAGAAACCTAAGCATTATACCGTATACAGAATGTAATTTTGACCTCAAACATAGTCCATACACGTGCTACTTCTTTTAATACATTGGACTCATTTTTACGTGTGGATTAGCTTTCCCAAATACAAGAATCCCAAATCATCAGGCAAACCCACCCCGACTTTAGAGGTACTTGTAATTTACGTCCCCAAGTCAAGGACGTGAAGTCAACCTTTTAGTCCAACTGATCGATGTAAGGGTTGAACCCGTTACATCACAATCAACAAACCGGAAGTTTAAGAGCAAGTCATCTGATCCATTCAGCTATGCTGACCCACCAGAACGGTGATTACGATCAAGATTTCACTAAGAAAATTAAACATTATAATTCATGTGTGAAGGAGATGGCTATATCATGCTATTTTATTAATGCAGAGTTTGGAAACCTACAATGACAGCTCTTCCACCAGTGTGGATGAAGATCCCAGTCCTGGGATTAGGAGGAATGCCAAAAGCAAAAGAAAAGCAGCTCGAGCCAAAAAGTTTGGGGGTAACTACTTTTGTAACATTTTCTAAATTGCTTTTTAATTATATAAGCTGCATATTTCAATACCTCTTTAAAGAAAACAAATTCAACGATACCTTATTCAAGTCTATGGGTCAATTCTAAGCTGAGATATTAATGTTTGTGGGTCAGTTTATCGTGTAATATAGGCAAAGAGGGAAATTGTCTAAATCCCCTTTGGAAAAGTGTGACCAAAATACATTAGCTGAGGGCAGATAACTGCTCTTGGTTTTTTTTATCGCTAAGGGGGATAACGTGTGTGTGTGTGTGCGTGCGTGCGTGCGTGCGTGCGTGCGTGCGTCCGTCCGTCCGTCCGTCCGTCCGTCCGTCTGTCTGTCTGTGTGTTCGCGTGCGCGCGTATGCATGTATGCATGTATGCATGTATGCATGTATGCTTGTATGCTTGTATGCATGTATGCATGTATGCATGTATGCATGTATGTATGTATGCTTGTATGCATGTATGCATGTATGCATGTATGCATGTATGCATGTATGCATGTATGCATGTATGCATGTATGTATTATGTATGTATGTATGTATGTATACACACATTGGCACCTTGCCGTCTTGACAGACGATTGTTTGTGCTTCAAAAAGGCATAATAACTTTTACCCATAGCGGTAGCGAATGTGACTGGTAAGGCCAATTCGCGCTGTAAATGTTCGGTCACAGTGGGTGCATGTGAACACGTGGTTATTTCCACTATCATGGACCATCTTAAGTCTCACACGCTCAGTGTTTGACTTATCTGCAATAATTTTATCCTTTGTCTTTATTCCATTTCTGATGTTTGCCCTCCATGCAACACGTTCAGAGGCGACTTGCTCCCAATGTGCATTATCAATGCCTGTATCAATCATGTCCCGCTTACACACATCTTTATTTCGTAGTAGAGGCCGACCCTGAGATCTCTTACCCATCTGTAATTCACCAAAAAAGATGTCCTTTGGTATTCTGCCATCATCCATCCTCCTAAGATGTCCTATCCATCCAAGTCTACAAAGACTGAGCATGGAATAAACCATCACACAACCTGATCTTTCCAATACTTCAGTATTTGTGATTTTGTCTTGCCACTTAATACCAAGAATTCTTCGGAGACACCGCATATGAAAGCTGTTTAAACGTTTCTCTTGGTGTGAGTAAGGTTACCAGGCTTCACTGCCATAAAGAAATGTTCTAAGGACACAGGCTTGATAGACAAGAAGTTTTGTTTTTGCTGTAAGCTTCATGTTCTCCCAGACTCCTTTTGTTAGCCTGCTCATTGTTATTGCTGCCTTACAAATCTTGATGTTGATTTCCTGATCTCGGGATAATTTGCTATTTACCTCTGATCCTAAACATGTAATATAGTCTACTATCTCCAATTCGGTATCGTCAATAAAGATTGATGGTACCCCATGTTCACCTTGTGACATAATCTGTGTCTTTTTTTTTTTGCTAATTGTTAAACCAAATTCGGAACAAGCAATGGAGAATGCAGATAGTAGACATTGCAATTCTTCCTCAGAGTGGGTCGTATTTGCAGCATCATCTGCAAACATCAACTCTCTTATCAGTACCCTCCTAATTTTGGCCTTCAATCTCTTAGCATTGTGGTGTCCAACGCTAAACATTCATTCCCGATAGTAGAATAGTTTTTCTCCGCCGAATTCAGATTTCTGCTTGCACAGGCAACCGGAAATAATGTTGCTTGTCCATCAAGAATGATGATGACCTTTTATTTCATCCAGTGGGGTGGAAAGTATGGAGCCATGAGTTCTAAGATGGCTGATAAGGCCTATTTTGGCTCGAAATGTTCTTTGACAATGTGGACAAAGAATGCTTGAAGTTTCTGGAGGGGTATTTCCTGCAGGTGTTTTTCTGTTCTGTCTTTTCTACACAGCTCTTGCAGTCCTGGTTGTTTCACAAGTGACTGCACCCTTGCGTAATGATGCACGCCACGAATTTCGGTCTCTGGCTGCAGTCTCCCAGGTGTCATGATGAATTCCAAAAGCATTCAGTGAGATTTTCAGAGTGTCTTTAAAGCGTTTCCTCTGGCCGCCTTGGAAGCATTTACCACAACGTAACTCGCCGTAAATAATTCGTGAAGGGAACCTGTGATCTGGCATGCGAGTCAAGTGACCAGCCCAGCGAATCTGATTCTTCATTAGTAGAGTGTGGATACTGGGCATGGACGCTCTTTCTAGGTCTTCAGTGTCTGGGAACTTGTCTTGCCATTTAATCTTCAGTAACTTCCTAAGGCAGACTGTAAACAGTCCAGGTTTCACAAGCATATAGCAGTGTGGATAATGCAACTGCTTTGTAGACTGTTAGCTTTGTTTGCAGGCTTATTCCAGTTCTGTCCCATACATTCTTGTACAGTCTGCCAAAGGCAGCGCTGGCCTTGGAGATTCTTGCATTCACTTCATCATCAATTGTGGCAGCTTGTGACACAGTGCTGCCAAGATAGGTGAATGTGTCCACAACACTTAGACTATGACCATTCACTTTGATATTAGACGCAGTGTGATTATTCCCTGGCGTTGGCTGGTACATAACTATAGTATTCTCCAAATTGATATTGAGCCCAAAGTTGGCACAGGCATATGAGAAAGCTGAAAAATTATGTTGCATGTCCGCCTATCAGTTGGCGTATAGAGCGCAATCATAAGCAAGCAGGAGCTCTCTGACGGTGTTGCTGTTAATTTTGGTTTTAGCTTTCAGCCTTCTGAGATTGAATAACTTTTCACCCATGCGGTAGTTGATGTCTATTCCAATGTCGTTGTTCTCGAAGGCATTCATCAACATAGCTGAAAACATGAGGCTGAACAGTGTTGGTGCCATTACACATCATTGCTTCACTCCATTGGTGACAGGAAAGGGCTAAGACAGTTCATCATTTTCCTGTACTCTTGCCTGCATGCCATCATGAAATAGCCGCACTATTTGGACACACCTTCGTGGACAGCCATATTTTGCCATAATCTTCCACAGTCCTGCTACACTACTCTCTGAATGTTCTTGAAGGCATCTTTTTTATGTTGACTTCGAGTCATTCAAATGTGCCTTGAGGAGAAGATGTTTCTCGGCCAGCAATTGGTTGATGTCTTCGGAATTTTCATCAAACCAGTCTTCATGCTTTCGGGGGATTGAACCCAGGATTTCCATAGCAGTGTTGTAAATTATGTCCTTTAGGGCTCTCCACTCTGTTTCTGTATCCTGTTTAGCTGCAGGTGTCCAACGCTAAACATTCCTTCTCTATAGTAGAATAGTTTCTCTCCACCGAATTCAGTTTTCTGCTTGCACAGGCAACCGGAAATAATACAGAGTTCTCATCTTCCTTCCTTTGAAGAAGTGTAGCCCCAATTCCTATGTTGCTTGTATTCATTCGAAGAATGAATGGACGTTTGAGATCTGGTAAATGAAGTGCTGGTCTTGTCAGTAAGAACTTCTGCATAAGTATTTACTTTGGTATGCGGAGCTGGGTAAGTTTTGACCCGCACAGGAGTAGAGTCAATCAACTTTATGTCGAACTCAACTAAATTAGTAAGTTCTGGCTTGTCTGTAAGTACTTTTGCGTAAGTAGCTAAAAGATCCCGATTATGCTTCAGCTGGTCCTTTGTTAATGCAGGACTGATGTCCACATCTTGAAACATGTAGTTTGCTTGCAGAGGGTACTCCACTCCCATTGTGTTTCCATGGTCTACTTCTGTAGCCACTGCCAAAGCCATTAGATGTGCTGTCTTGGTAGAAGGCCTTTCATTATATTTCCTCACGAGGTTTATGTGAAAAATCTTCAACTTGCCTCTGATAGAAATATTATAATTAGTGCGATAAATCTTCTCCATCTCTTCATATGGTCCTTTCCACCCGATGTGCAACTTATTAGTTGCAATCCGATGTGCAACTATTGGGAGAAGTAACAGCACTTTCTCTTCTACCTCCAACTCTCTATCCTTTGCTTGCTTGTTGAAATAGCGAGAAATGTTAGGTCGAGCTTGTTGTAGATTGTCAGACGCCGGTCTCCAACTATGTTGTAGACGTTGTTTCAACTCAGCAACATAAATAGATGCAGTTACAACTGTCTCATCGACTTGATCATCGGTCCATGTTCGAAGCAAAGTCTCAAGTGGTCCCTTTATTTGTCGTCCAAACAACAAAGTTGCTGGTGCGATCCAATTGAGTGATGGGGTTACTTCCCGATAAGCAATTAAGGCTGCCGGTACTTACGTGTCCAACTCCTGTGGTTTTTCCTGAGCTAGTTTCCTCAAAATACTGATACGGGTACCGTTAAATCGCTCTACAGTTCTGTTCGAAGCCGGATGATATGGGAAACTATGAATCTGTCGAGACTGAAAGAGTCTAACATCTTCTTCCATAAGCTTCCCTCTGAACTGAGATCCATTATCAGTTAGAATCCTAATGGAAATCCTAACCTGGTAAATATGCCAATCAATGCATCAGCTACATGCTTAGAATCGCTTGATGGCATAGGCACTGCTTCGGCCCACATCGAGCAAGTGTCCACAAAAGTAAGTATATAGTACTTTCTTCTCTTCGTTAGCATACGAGTTCCTACTATATCAACAGGTTTACATATACACGAGGATGGTCCTAAAACTTCACATACCTACAGGTTCCTGCTGCGGGATAAGAGACCGTTTAGTTAGTATGCCACAAGGCATGTGTAAGGGGCCTTTACTTTATTGCTTTACTCATTCATACTCGCACTAAACTCATTCTGTACAAGCACCTTACCATGCATGTATGATCACTGCAACGAAAAGCACAGTTTTCACAACTTATTTTGTTCAGTCCAGTTGTTACATTAGCATCCATATTCCAGTTGTTACATTAGCATCCATATTCCAGTTGTTTCTTTAACTCCCCCTGTCCCATAGTGCTGTTATGCTAGCTCCCTCAAGTTCAATCACTGACTGCTTTATAACAACAACAATCGCATGGGGTGGAAAGAGTTACAGTGACCAGTACTTGGGACAGATAGTGCCAACAGGATGGATTTGTTTATGCGAAGTTCATACATTAGATTACATCTGTCTGAGGTTAGGCGGCCACTCTCATTTCATTCACCTGCTTCCTTCTCCTCCTTCTCTTCTTCTTTTATATTTCTTCCCCTTCTTCAGTCCCCCTCTTCCTCTTCCATCTCCTCCTCTTCTTATGCTTTTTATTCTACTTCTTATTCTCCTCCCTATCCTTCTACTTCCTCATCATCTCCCCCCTTCTCCCTTCATCCCTTCTTCTCTGCCTCCTCTTTTATCGTCGTCGTTTTCTACTTCTGCTTCTCCCCTACTGCATCTTCTCCTGCACTTCTTAGTCCACTCACGCCCCCCCCTTCCATTCACCTGCTTCCTTCTCCTCCTTCTCTTCTTCTTTTATATTTCTTCCCCTTCTTCAGTCCCCCTCTTCCTCTTCCATCTCCTCCTCTTCTTATGCTTTTTATTCTACTTCTTATTCTCCTCCCTATCCTTCTACTTCCTCATCATCCCCCCCCCTTCTCCCTTCATCCCTTCTTCTCTGCCTCCTCCTTTATCGTCGTCGTTTTCTACTTCTGCTTCTCCCCTACTGCATCTTCTCCTGCACTTCTTAGTCCACTCACGCCCCCCCCCCTTCCTTTCTTCTGTGTTAGTAATGCTTGCTCAAGAGATCCGATGGCTGGATGTGTATTACACGTTGATGTAGTTAAGTGCGTGTTGAGTAATGCTTGCTCAAGAGATCCGATGGCTGGATGTGTATTACACGTTGGTGTAGTTAAGTGCGTGTTGAGTAATGCTTGCTCAAGAGATCCGATTGCTAAATGTGTATTACACGTTGATGTAGTTAAGTGCGTGTTGAGTAATGCTTGCTCAAGAGATCCGATTGCTGGATGTGTATTACACGTTGATGTAGTTAAGTGCGTGTTGAGTAATGCTTGCTCAAGAGATCCGATTGCTGGATGTGTATTACACGTTGGTGTAGTTAAGTGCGTGTTGAGTAATGCTTGCTCAAGAGATCCGATTGCTGGATGTGTATTACACGTTGATGTAGTTAAGTGCGTGTTGAGTAATGCTTGCTCAAGAGATCCGATTGCTGGATGTGTATTACACGTTGATGTAGTTAAGTGCGTGTTGAGTAATGCTTGCTCAAGAGATCCGATTGCTGGATGTGTATTACACGTTGCTGTAGTTAAGTGCGTGTTGAGTAATGCTTGCTCAAGAGATCCGATTGCTGGATGTGTATTACACGTTGCTGTAGTTAAGTGCGTGTTGAGACTCCTAGGCAGCTTTGTATGGAGGTTGGTCTCCGCTGACCAGTGTTCCGTGATTGCAAACGAAAAGACAAGTTATAGCTGTCTTGAAGAATATATTTCCTGCCTGTCCTGCCCCAGTTCACATGTGTACATAGATGCTGGATCAACTTCAGTCTATGTAATCCATTATTCAGCCAGTTGTGTCCTGTTCTGGTGCGGAACTGGATCACCTGTTGTGCTCGATCAAGGTACTAACACTTGTCTCGTTGTTGGTTGAGTCTTCTCGACAGTCAGGTTTTTGAGATCTTGTAAATGAAGTGCTGGTCTTGTCAGTAAGCACTTCTGCATTAGTATTTACTTCGGCATACGGAACTGGGTAAGTTTTGACCCGCACAGGAGTAGAGTCAATCAATTTTATGTCGAACTCAACTAAATTAGTAAGTTCTGACTTGTCTGTAAATACTTTTGCATAAGTAGCTAAAAGATCCCGAATCTGCTTCTGCTGATCCTTTGTTAATGTAGGACTGATGTCCACATCTTGAAAAATGTATTTTGCTTGCAGAGGGTACTCCACTCACATTGTGTTTCCATGGTCTACTTCTGTAGCCACTGCCAAAGCCATTAGATGTGCTGTCTTGGTAGAAGGCCTTTCATTATATTTCCTCAAGAGTTTATGTGAAAAATCTTCAACTTGCCTCTGATAGAAATATATTAATTAGTGCGAGAAATCTTCTCCATCTCTTCATATGGTCCCTTCCATCCGATGTGCAACTTATTAGTTGCAATCCGATGTGCAACTATTGGGAGAAATAACAGCACTTTCTCTCCTACCTCCAACTCTATATCCTTTGCCTGCTTGTTGAAATAGCGAGAAATGTTACGTCGAGCTTTTTGTAGATTGTCAGACGCCGGTCTCCAACCATGTTGTAGACGTTGTTTCAACTCAGCAACATAAATAGATGCAGTTACAACAGTCTCACCCACTTGATCATCGGTCCATGACCGAAGTAAAGTCTCAAATGGTCCCTTTATTGGTCGTCCAAACAACAAAGTTGCTGGTGCGATTCCAATTGAGTGATGGGGTACTTCCCGAGTAGCAATTAAGGCTGCCGGTACTTACGTGTCCAACTCCTGTGGTTTTTCCTGAGCTAGTTAAATCGCTCTACAGTTCTGTTCGAAGCCGGATGATACGGGAAACTATGAATCTGTCGAGATTAAAAGAGTCTAAAGACTTCTTCCATAAGCTTTCCTCTGAACTGAGATCCATTATAAGTTAGAATCCAAAGTGGAAATCCTAACCTGGTAAATATGCCAAGCAATGCGTCAGCTACATGCTTAGAATCGCTTGATGGCATAGGCACTGCTTCGGCCCACATCGAGCAAGTGTCCACAAGAGTAAGTATATGGTAGTTTCTTCTCTTCGTTAGTGTACGAGGTCCTACTATATCAACAGGTTTACATACATACGAGGATGGTCCTAACACTTCACATACCTACAGGCTCCTGCTGCGGGATAAGAGACCGTTTAGTTAGTATGCCACAAGGCATGTGTAAGGGGCCTTTACTTTATTGCTTTACTCATTCATACTCGCACTAATCTCATTCTGTACAAGCAACTTACCATGCATGTATGATCACTGCAACGAAAAGCACAGTTTTCACAATTTATTTTGTTCAGTCCAGTTGTTACATTAGCATCCATATTCCAGTTGTTACATTAGCATCCATATTCCAGTTGTTTCTTTAACTCCCCCTGTCCCATAGTGCTGTTATGCTAGCTCCCTCAAGTTCAATCACTGACTGCTTTATAACAACAGCAATCGCATGGGGTGGAAAGAGTTACAGTGACCAGTGCTTGGGACAGATAGAGCCAACAATATGGATTTGTTTATGCGAAGTTCATACATTAGATTACATCTGGCTGAGGTTAGGCGGCCACTCTCATTTCATTCACCTGCTTCCTTCTCCTCCTTCTCTTCTTCTTTTCTATTTCTTCCCCTTCTTCAGTTCTTCCCCTCCTCTTCCATCTCCTCCTCTTCTTATGCTTTATATTATCTTCTTATTCCCCTCCCCATCATTCTGCTTCCTCATCATCCCTCCCTTCTCCCCTCATCCTCTTCTTCTCTGTCTTCTCCTATATCGTCGTCGTCTTCTACTTCTGCTTCTCCCCTACTGCATCTCCTCCTGCACTTCTTAGTCCACTCACGCCCCCTCCCCTTTCTTCTGTGTTAGTAATGCTTGCTCAAGAGATCCGATTGCTGGATGTGTATTACACGTTGATGTAGTTAAGTGCGTGTTGAGTAATGCTTGCTCAAGAGATCCGATTGCTGGATGTGTATTACACGTTGGTGTAGTTAAGTGCGTGTTGAGTAATGCTTGCTCAAGAGATCCGATTGCTAAATGTGTATTACACGTTGATGTAGTTAAGTGCGTGTTGAGTAATGCTTGCTCAAGAGATCCGATTGCTGGATGTGTATTACACGTTGATGTAGTTAAGTGCGTGTTGAGTAATGCTTGCTCAAGAGATCCGATTGCTGGATGTGTATTACACGTTGGTGTAGTTAAGTGCGTGTTGAGTAATGCTTGCTCAAGAGATCCGATTGCTGGATGTGTATTACACGTTGATGTAGTTAAGTGCGTGTTGAGTAATGCTTGCTCAAGAGATCCGATTGCTGGATGTGTATTACACGTTGATGTAGTTAAGTGCGTGTTGAGTAATGCTTGCTCAAGAGATCCGATTGCTAAATGTGTATTACACGTTGATGTAGTTAAGTGCGTGTTGAGTAATGCTTGCTCAAGAGATCCGATTGCTGGATGTGTATTACACGTTGATGTAGTTAAGTGCGTGTTGAGACTCCTAGGCAGCTTTGTATCGAGGTTGGTCTCCGCTGACCAGTGTTCCGTGATTGCAAACGAAAAGACAAGTTATAGCTGTCTTATGAATATATTTCCTGCCTGTCCTGTCCCAGTTCACATGTGTACATAGATGCTGGATCAACTTCAGTCTATGTAATCCATTATTCAGCCTGTTGTGTCCTGTTCTGGTGCGGAACTGGATCACCTGTTGTGCTCGATCAAGGTACTAACACTTGTCTCGTTGTTGGTTGAGTCTTCTGACACTAGGTAGGGATCTTCTTGTCACGGTAGGTGATTGTTCTGTTTGATTCCTTGTACTGCTTTAGACAACCAATCTGCTCTTGTAGTTCTGGGTATTCGGGGTCTCCTTGGCTGTGTGGTTAACCCTGTCTCGTGCTTCAGAGATCCTGGGTTCGTTTCGAACTCCGCCCTTCTGTTCACGAGTGACATTTTTTCTGAGACTCCTGCAGATCGTCACTGAAACTACGGAGTTTGTGCTCTATGTGATGCTGTCAGCAGACTGTTCTGTGGAAAGAAGACTGGGCCACTTGGGATAGAACCTGGTGCAATGAAACGGATCCTCTTCTCTGTAAAGCCTTTTTACCTTTCCGGGTATGCCACATTTGGATGGCATCCACTGTAGTACTATTATTGTCTAGGTGGTTACTTGACTTACCGGCTCTGTGGCGAAGGGTGTTAGGGACGCAATTCGTAATCTCACAAACTGCGTTCAAAACACAGCTGAGAGCGATTTGGCAGTAGACGTTGGTTCTTATGCAGTGGTGTGAGTCACAATCGTTCAGAAAGCAATGACATACTGCCGAACTTATACTTACCAAGAAATCACAAACAGCCAAATCATGTTGAGGTTGAATGCAACGTTCTGTAAAGGATATGCAAAATATATATTTGTTACTGTTGAAAGCTTGCAGAGCTGACATTGCTCCAGTTAAAAAAAAAACACCTGCTGGCAGAGGATTGTTGTGTTATTTATCATTTTTGGAGCAATGCTTCTAGCTTGTACTTCAGCCGGTAGTTTCAGCAGAATATTCCAGTTGGTGAACAGGTGGATTCATTTGTTTTATCTTGGTAGATCACATAAGCCCCTGCTTCACCTTTCTTTACTACTCAAGTTCCAGATTCCTCGGTATGTGTTTGAGTGCATAAGTCTCTAGGGTACAGTCCTCCAGCCATTTCACTTGCTCTCTTCTCTCCTGGAAGATATTGCATCCATCTCCTCATCTCATAGTATAGCCAAGGGCTAATTTCAATGAAAGCAGACAACCCTGCTTTGGTTTCCCATTTAAAGGTAGGAGTGCCGGTCGTTCAGAAAGTAATGGCAAATTATTGAACGTAAATTTGCCAAGAAATCACTAACAACTAACAAATGCTGGGATTGACTGCATTATTTTGTAAAGGATATGCAACAATTTTTTTTTTAGCCAAGGCAGCATAATGTGTAATTCAATTACCTGCCAGTATTTCAGTCCTTGTTCAGATTCTTTCTGATTTCCCATAGCTCTAAGGTCGACTCAACCTGGTGAAACGATTACAAAGAATTCTCCTGGAAGCACAAGCGGTAGGGAACGGAGTTGGCTACCTCACCTCATAACGTAATAAGCTGAATATAGTACATTTCTGTCGCCTTTGCATCTGCAGTAAATGTCAGGGGATAGCATTTACCTGTGCTAATGAGTCCAGTCATGTTTCGGACTTCCTATGTAGGTCACAGACTTTTTAATATATACAACTTCCAGAGTGTTAACAATTTCAGTAGTTATGATATAAGAAAGGAAGTTGTGCGTATGTGAATTACAAGTACCCCAGAAGTTGGAGTGGATTCGCCTGATAGCGGGGGACACTAGTAATAGGGAAAGCTGGCCCACACGCAGACATTAGTACAGTGTTCAATATGCCAGAGCTTAGAGCGAGTGAACGGGAACACACAAACAACAACAAAGAAAAATAAAAAAATAAAAAAATCAGCCGATAAAAACAATGGTTGGCATTTTGATCTGCTATTAAAACCTGTTCTGTCTTTCTGTCCTACGCTTTGCACCATGTACGATCAGGTGTCGTACGAATGGGCAGGCTACAGCTGCAGAGAAGAAGTGGAGAGGCAGACAAAGTAAATTCTGGTCTTGTATCATGATTGAATGGACAGACTATAGCTGCATGCGTGCAATCAAGATGCAGACAAAGTAACTTCTGAATTTGCAGCATGTGCGAATGGATAGATTGCATTACTGTTACGTTTTGCTGAACATATGTAGAAGAAGACATTGTGGCAAACCAATAAGCTCTGTGTGCTGTTGTGGCATAGAAGAATAATATACACACATGCAACCATTCTAGGGAACCTCAAATTCTGAAAGTCTTAAAAGTCGAGAGAATCTACTTCATTGTCCCGAGTTTTATCCCATATGGCTCGGTCTCTTTCCGCAGGACATCCTGCCGAAAGCATCGCACAAAGCACGAATTTCGTAGCTCTGGCGACGACCCCCTGGAGTCTCCGAGAAAAATGCACTCGAGAACCGAAAGACGTAGCCCGGAATCGAACCCACAACCTTCGGAGCACGGCATGATAGTTTGTAAAATGGAGTTATACCTCGCCATAGCACAAAGTCTGAGCTGAATTTAGAGACCTTGTGTTGCCCATGCAGCATGATCCCTCTCTTGGCCTGCCCAGTTTACTCCATATGAAAGGTAAGACCAAATACGTCTAGAACAAGACCAGCTGCTAGATCCGCTAAGCAATGATCTATCTCCAATACTTTTATTTACTAGCTCACTTATTCAGTACCATGCCATCCATTGCAGAACCTCGCTCCCATAACAACCTTACGGAAAAAGTCTCGACCACAAGCAAGATGCCCCGCGTCCGATACACCCATCTGGAGGTCATCCGCCACATCCTGCACCCATCTTCTCTTCGGCCTTCCTCGTCCTCTCTTTCCTCCATTTTTGTTCTCTCTAAACTTTCGTGACGTTTCAAGTGACCAAAATATTTCAATTTTAATTGTTTTGTCTTTAATAGCCAACCGTCTACACTATTCAGCTCTTGAATTGTGGATGCATCTGTTCGTCATGACTCGCCATTTCTCTCGATCACCAGAGTCGTGGATCAGCTCATTGTTCCTGCCTCGTCCATGCCATGTGGCCAAGCCATCCAGGTATTTACTTCTCGGTCTCCCCTTGGTCTGTTCCCTTCGATCTCGCCAGTTGTCACTAAGTTCTCCAATCCATTTCTTCTCATAACATGTCCAAAAAACTTTGATTGTCTACGTCTAATTTCTCTAATCAGTTTACGATTTTCATTTGTCTCCTGTAGGACTTGGTCATTGATTTTTCTCTCTGTCCATGGTATTCTTTGCATTCTCTTTGCATCTCTTTGCATTATGATTCGCCTAAAGAACTCGACTTTAACATTTATATTCAACGGCATTTATTAATATTACCGGCTAAGGTTCTGAAATAGTTGAAGAGAGTAATATGTCCCTATGTTATAACAATGCAATATACTTTCACGCGCCCACACTGAGAGTATTTGTAGTACAGTTTGCGTTTCTTTCTGCGTATTTTTTTCCAGATGCCAATGGGTCACAGGATAGTTAAGGAGTTGCCATTGGAACAGCTGCTTTCTACAGCCAAAATTTATATAATGTATGAATAGTGTCTACATAACCGCCACTTTCCAGTGATTACAAAGAGGATGTGGTATAATTGTTTAGGCCTACAGATCGTAGGTTAGCACTTACATGTTTGTTTCTAAACTCGTCTAAAGAAGTGTGTGAGCCTAGAACAATAAGATAATGTTTTGTGTTAGATGTAACCATCCATCCATCCATCCATCACGTGCCATGTCGATAAGCGTGGGCAGTCATGTTTTGCCATCTCACTCTACCACCAAAGTCGTGGATTTATAACTTTATTTATATCTACACTATTTATATGTGTTTTTACATGAATTGATTTGACGTCGCCATAAACTGAATTACTTGCACTGTTTGGTCAAGTCTGTGGCCCAGTGCAATCCATTCTTATTTAGGCCTGTCTTCCTTAGCCTACGCCAGTCCCTATTCTAGCTACAAGTGGCCGGTTTATCTCGAAAGGTCTGGTTCCTTACCCCATACATAGCCTGTTTGTGAGAACACGCCAAAAGTTACACTATCACTCGGGATCATTAAGAGGTTGGGAAAAGGTTGATGAGAGGGGGAACACCCACATATAAGCTTCTCTGTCACTACAATGTGAACTTGTAGGAAATACGCTGCCTGTTATCTTTCTTCTGTTTTGGTTGTTACTACATTTGTGACTTTTTAAGCAAATCCGTTTGTTAGGGTTTCATAAGCTGAAGTACACACTTCTTCGTCTGCAAGCGTGGACATGTTATAAGAATAAACCCGACGTGTTTCAGTGCTGTGGGTATGGTCATGTTCCATCATCATCATAAAGTGCCGTGCCGGCGGCGTAGGCGTTCATGGCTTTCCACAGATCTCGATCTTTGGTGTTCTGGATCAATCCTGCTGATGATATTCCTCCATGCCACCGTCCCAACCCGTGCAGCATCATTTCTCTTGGTCTGTCTCTGCCTCTCTTCCCCTCGATCTTTCCAGTTGTCATGATGTTCTCCAATGCCTCTCTTCTCATTACATGACCAAAGAAAGCTGTTTGTCTCTTTCTTATTGTTGTATATAGTGTTCTCGTTTCATTAGCCTCTTTCAGGCAATCGTTGTTAATTACTCTGGCAGTCCAAGGAATTCGCAGCATTCGTCTTAAAAACCACATCTCTGTTGCTTCTAAGTTCTTATTAATTTGTTCATTTACATTCCAAGATTCTCTGCCATACAGAAAAACAGGTTCTATGTAGCATTTTAGCACTCTCTTTCTTACATTCATTGATAGCAACTTATTGCATTAGATACTCTTCATTTTCTGAAATGCGGCTTTTGCCTGCCCTATTCTGCTCTTAATCTCTGTTGTACATCTTCCATCTGATGTTATAAGTGCCCCTAGGTATTTAAAATTATCCACTTGGTTGAGAATTTCCTCTTCTATTTCTATGTCACATTTTGGTGTCCCCATTTTCTTTGATATCACCATTGTTACTGTTTTCTTGATATTCAGGGAGAGTCCTTTCTGTGCACTATCTGATACTACAATGTCCAATAATTGTTGTAGGTCTGTTGCATTATCCGCCACCAATACTGTGTCATCAGAATAGCCTATGTTGTTTATATTATAACCTCCGATTAGTATTCCTGGCTTCTCTTTGATCTCTTTCATTATTACTTAGCTATATAGGGAGAAGAGATCGGGTGACAAGACACACCCCTGTCGTACTCCTAGCTTTATCTCTTCGTAACTACCCTCTTTATTTCCCATTTTAATTGCTGCTACTTGGTTCCAGTATATATACTTTATTATTCTTAAATCTTTCCCATCAATGTTGATATCTTCCAACATTTTAATCAGCTCATCATGTTTTACTTTTTCAAATGCCTTAGTATAATCATTGAAGCATAAATATATGTCTCTCTGTTTCTCTATTGACCTTTCTATTAGTGTTCGTAATATATACATATTGCATTGTTTGTACCCTTTAATTCCATAAAACCATACTGTTCTTCACTAATTTCCATTTTTATGTTCTTTCTTGTTCTTCTCATTATAATTCTGAGTAGAAGCTTAGTGACATGGTTTATGAGGTTAATTGTATGAAAATCTTCACATTCAATTGCTCCTGGTCTCTTTGGCATTGCTATAAATACAGATCTTAGCATATCGCTCGGTAAATATCCACTGTTGTAAATATCATTCAGCATTTTGGTTAATATATCTACCCCAAATTCTCCTAATGCTTCTAATTCTTCTACTGTGATTTCACCTGGCCCAGCAGGTTTTCCTTTCTTCATATGTTTCATAGCGTCAGCGGCTTCTTCTTTTAGAATAGTGGGCCTTCTAAGTTACTTTCATCTGTTAATTCTTCCCTTTCTCCATTATATAATTCTCTTATATACTCATTCCACCTCTTCATTATAGCACCTTCCTCCAATAATATCTTTCCTGTTTTTGATTTCAAACACCCTGTATTTATTCTTATTTTTCTTCCTGTGAGCTCACTTATTTGTCTGTGCATACTGTTTTGATCTTTAATGGAATTTAATTCAATTTGGTTTTTTGCATTGCTCGTTTAACCAACTTTCTGTTGCCTTCACACATTTATCTCTTATTTCTTTATTTATCTTAGCATACTCTTGATTGTCATTTTTATTCTGTTTCCTTTTGTCCATCAGCATTACGATTTCTTCATTCATCCATTTTTTCTTAGCTTTTTGGCTTCTCTCCGGTAATATTTCTTTGCTAGTTTAATTAATGGAGTCCCTTAACATTTCCCATTGTTCATTTATACTCATTATTTTAGTTATTGCATTGTACCTATTTTTCACAGTCACTCTGTATTGTTCTTGAATTCCTTTATCAACTTTCAGAACTATTTATTAAGTCTCAGGTTCTTAACTATTTTTTTCCCTCTCTTTAATCTTACTTTAATTTGTCCACATAGTGGTACATGATCACTATTACCGTCAGCACCAGGCATTGTCTTTACATTAATTAATGCAGTTCTACATCTTTTATTAAAAGTATGTAGTAATAAGTATGTGGTCATGTTTGCCTCAGCAATATTGTTTATTATCAGATAGCATCTTACAACGGCTGCTGTTTATGTCTTTGAGGGGATATAGCAAACTTACTCGTTGAGTGTTTAACCAAGCTTGTAAATGAAACAGATCATTGTAAGAAAGCGTTTGGCCAGTCTCTGTTGGATATAAACGCCAATATACGTTATATAAATATGTATATATATTTCATATTTGAACATATTCCTGACAAGGGAAACCAATAAAGTTTCATACCCAATATATGTATACTTTTTGAATTATTTCCCCTGATTTGGATACATTTCACACGTTTGAAATAGCGACATAACCACGGGGCGTAAAACGGGTCCAGGTCAAACAGACATTTAATAATGATATGTGAATTCCATCTTTTTAATTGTAGTTATAATTTATCGTGGAATTCCTTCGCAACTTTCTATATAAGCCCTTGCACTTCAGTTTCTGTAACACTGGAACAACCACTAAACAATTCACGTCACGATTTTCCATGTATAAGGGGCGTTGATTTGTGCCACACTGCACATAATTGCGTACGTTGAACATGATCATGTCATAGTCATGTGATAAGTACTGACTAATGAATAAAAGAGCACTTGCTTATCGTCCCATGATGCATAGGTTCTGTTTCTGACCGTTGAGAAAATGGCCGGGTTGATCCAAAATCCGTCAAGAGAAGCTCAAAGAGCGGTGATTCAGTTTCTTTTATTTGAAGGATGTCGACCAGTGGACATTCATCGAAGAATGCAGGCAGCGTACGGTAACAAATGTGTGTCGAAGACAACAGTGACAGACTGGGCACGGAAAGGACGTCAGTTCACGACAGATCTTCGACGGCCGGGTCAAGCGCATATTGTTGCAACAAAAAAAAACCATCGCCGAAATTGATGCAGCAGTACAGATGAACCGCTGTCGAAGCATACGTTTGCTAGCGAAAGAATTTGATGTGTCAGATGGGACAATTCAAAAGGTCGTTCGTAAGAAACTGCAATATCCGAAGGTGTGTTCACAGTGGGTACCACGGACGTTGACCGATCACCAAAAAGAGGAACCCATGGGAAACACTTTCTGCGTTACAGAGTGGAGGTGATGTATTTCTCTTCCGCATAGTGGCAGGCGATGAATCATGGTGTCACAACTTTGAGCCGAGCAGCAAAAGAGAGAGCATGATATGGAAGCATGCTGGATCACAAAAAGCCAAAAAATTCAAGTCAGCAGGTTTCCGCTGATAATGTTATACTGTGCGCATATTTTTTACCATGAACGGCTATTGTTGGCCGATTCTACTCACTACTTGCAAACACTAGACAAGCTGCAAAAAGCCATTAAGAATAAACGGCCCCTCATGCTTTCTCGCGGTGTGATTTTGTTACACGATAATGCTCGTCCGCATGTGGCAAAGATTGTGCAGGAAGCATTAGCAAGGAAGAAGTAGGAAATTCAGCAACATCCAGCCTATAGTCCTGATTTGTCACCATGTGATGTTCATTTGTTCGGACCTCTAAAAAAAGCTCTCAAGGGGCAACGATTTCACACAGATGCAGACGTAATGAACGCGGTAAACACTTGGTTCAGTGAGCAACCACAATCCTCTTTTTGCGGACGGCATTCGCCGCCTACCTAAGCAATGGGATGCTTGCCTGAATGCCTACGGCGACTTCTTCTGACCAATCCATGGTGCATAATTCATTCAAAATGAATGCTTTGTTTAATTCTACCACACCTGTTAATGTTTCTTTCATGCTTTTGTAACAAAGCGAGTTTCAAATGAACGCCCCTAATACGAGGGTAAGTTAATAAGTAAGCCACAACTGGATGTAAGAAAATAACTAAATATGATAACAACTTGAAACCAGTTTATTTTTATACATACATTGGCCCTTTATTTCTCAACATAATGTCCACCAACATTGATGCACTTATCCCATCATTTTATCAGTCCTCCCAAACCGGCTGCATAGAACTGCGTGCTCTGTTTTCTAAACCTTGTCCCTAAAGCGGTGCATAGCTGGGTAGAAAAAAGTTACGACGACGAGTCAATAAGTAAGTAACACAGTTCTGTAGGATGGCCGGTAATTGAAAACAAAGCACACTGTTCTAAACAGCCGGTTTGTGCGGCCTGATAAAACGATGGGATAAGTGCATCAATGTTGGTGGAAACTATGTTGTAAAATAAAGGGACAATATATGTATAAACATAAACTGGTTTCAAGCTATTATCATATTTAGTTATTTTTCTATAGCCATTTGTGACTTACTTATTCACTTACCCTTGTAGACGCGCAACAGACCGGCGATTTTATCGTTTCAACGTTATGGTTATTTTTTTTTCTATCAGACCTGGGAGGCTCCGTGGCGAAGTAGTCAAGCCGTGTGACTCGGGCTCCGAAGGTTGTGGGTTCGATTCCGGGCCGCGGACTTCGGTTCACGAGTGAAAATTTTCGGAGACTCCTGTGGGTCGTCGCTAGAGCAACGGAGTTTGTGCTTTACGCGACGCTTTCCGCGCTGCGAAAAGAGACTGACCCATATGGGATAAAATCCCGGTGCAATGAAGTCGACCCTGTCGACTTTTAAACGACTTTTTTTTTTTCTGGCAGATCTATCTACACAAATGATGTCAGGAATACACAACTCATGTAAGGACTGCACAATTGATGTAAGAACTACACAACACATGTCAGGAAAACACAACTCATGTAAGGACTACACAATTGGTGTAAGAACTATACAACAGATGTCAAGAATACACAACTCATGTAAGGACTACACAATTGATGTAAGAACTAAGAACTACACAACAGATGTAAGGAATACACAACTCATGTAAGGACAAAACAACTGATGTAAGAACTACACAACATATGTAAGGAATACACAACTGATGTAAGAACTACACAACATATGTAAGGAATATACATCTGATGTAAGGACTGCACAACTGATGTAAGGAATACACAGCTGATGTAAGGACTACACAACTAATGTAAGGACAACACCTGATGTAAGGAATACACTATTGATGTAAGGAATACACAACCGATATAAGGAATACACAACTGATGTAAGGACTATTAATAAACCAACTTTCAGATAACTATTGATTTCTAACTACTGTATTATGATTTAAAAACAGTGATATTGGGGTCGTCTTATAATATTACCAGGACCATTGGCATTGCGATGCGTCTGATCTCCCAGGCTGATTAAACTCAACGATCCGCTTCCGCTCAACACTTTCAACCACCTGTGATTCCCAAGTTCTGAGTGAATCATATCTCCCACACTGATTTCATCTCATTCACCCCAGCCATCTTAGTTGCGTGGGATGATCCTGGTTAAACTGGGTCGTGTCGGACATTTTATCTGAACTACGATAGTGGCGTAACACAAGTATACTGTTATAACATTCGTTCTTTTGTGCACGAATTTGCATTTTGCGTGTTGTTCTATTTTCGAAATGCATTGCAATTTTCCTTAAAGACGCCCTGGACATGAACATGCATGAGACTGGGAATGGATCGAGAGTCTTTCAGGCAGGTCGCGATGAGAGGTACTGTTAGCAAAGGATTGGCTATACGACGATGTATAGGGTGTAGTTTTAATAACTGCAGTTTTTGAAAATATTGCCGTTCCAAGTTTTGTATTGACCTACTGTGGAGTTCATACAACATAATAGGTAAATACGAAAATTAGACCGGCAATATTTTCGAACACTGCACAGTCATTAAACATACACCCTGTATTTGTTGGTGGTCTTTCACAGATGACACGCTTCAGTTATACGCGGTATGTCGGATTACGAATTGCATTCAAAAACCCTTCGCTACAGAGCTAGTCTTTCTTTGTCGACCAAGAAAAGGTGTGGCAGTTGTGGAATATGGAATAATAACTAGGTGTTAATAGCAAAGACAGGAGATAGATAACAAATATTAATAGCAAAGACAGGAGATAGATAACAAACTTATACAGGGAGCAAAATGGGAACAGGAAGACAAAGGAAATGTTAACAATTTCTTTTACATTTAAACCGGTTTTGTTGACTGAAACCGAGCAGGATCTCAAAGAATTAATAAATCTAACAAGCCAAACGTTTCTATATTAACCAGGAGAGTTAATAACATAGTGGCAAGTGTGGGATAGGAATCATTGTCATCATCAAGTGTCATGCCGGCGGCGTAGGCGTTCATGAATCTCCACAAATCTCGGTCTTTTGTTTTCTGGATCAACTCTGCTGTTGATATTTCTCTACACCACCCTCTCAATACATCCAGCATCATTTCGCTTGGTCTGCCTCTGCCTCTTTTCCCCTCGATCTTAGTTAGTTAGTTAGTCGACAGATCATCCTCATTGCACATCGAACCATTCAGTCCATAAGTGCTCGGATCCCCTCCTCAGCAAATCCCGCAGCGTGTAGCGGCTAACGACGCCAGTTCTGTGTTGTTTATCAATCTTCTTTGGCTTCCTGCGTAGTGTTCTTGTTTGGCCACCCCTCTTTTAATTTGCTGTTCTCGCAGTCTGGCCATCTTTACATCTCGCAGCCTCGATCTTTTCAGCTGTCACGTTGTTCTCCAATGCCTCTCTTCTCATCACATGACCAAGAAAAGCTGTTTGCCTCTTTCTTATTGTTGTATATAATGTTATATTAGCTTATATTGTTCAACCCAAATACAGTGCATACCGCTTAATGTGATCTCGGATGTAGAGAATTTCCGTTGTGAAAAACAATTTGTTTATAACCGGAAAAAAAAAAGGATATGAAAAACAAATTCTCAACACATAATCTCCAAAATGTCTACTGTATAACATAGAATATGCAAAACAGACATTTGTTTGTGTGTGTGCATATTCTTTTTACAGGACATCGCTGTCAACACCAGCATTTTACTACAGATGTTGATGTCTTGGCAAGTTAATGTTCACTAGTTTGATATTGCTTTCTGAACGATCAACTGCCATACCAACTCGTTAAAACCCAGCGTAACGCGGTCTGCTACCAAATCGGTCGCAGATGTGTTTCGAACGCGGGTAAAGAGGCTTAAGAATCACGTCAATAAGCTCTGAACCACGGAGACCGGCAATACAGACATTGAGTATGTAAAATAACAACTGAACGAACATTGTCAGATAAATATCTAAATAGCTAACATATGCTGTGGTTGCCTACAACATCCTGTAAAGGATATGTAAATAACTTTAATATACACTAAAGAAAGACTGGCTCTGTAGCGAAGGGTTTATGAACGCAATTCGTAATCCGACATACCGCGTTCGAAACACAGCTGAGGGCTATTTGGCAGCAGACCGCCTTGCGCTGGTTTTCATACATCATGGGTGCCGTTTATCCGAAAGTAACTACTGAACGTAAACTTGCCAAGAAATCACAAACAGCCAAAGATGCTGGGGTTGACTGTGACGTCCTGTAAAGGATATGCAAATAACTTTAACCTTTAGAAAACAAGACCGGCACACACTTCTAGTCACTATATTTATCCAGACTTCACCATTACGTAGCGTCTTTCACGACGTCTGTTCCTCGAATGATCGCGTTTCCATGACCTGATATCTAAGCATGTTATTTAGAGGACGATACAATCAACCCCAGCATGTATTTACTGTTTGTCATTTACTAGGCAATGTCAGTTCGGTAGTTTGCCTTTGTTTTCTTAACTATCGACGCCTCATACTTTCAACATCAGTTCAAGGCGGTCAGCTTCTAATTCTCCCGCAGCTGATTTCTAACCTTGGACTCGATATGACGGGGAATTATTATTTGTATTATTATTATTATTATTATTATTATTATTATTATTATTATTATTATTATTATTATTATTATTATTATTATTATGCGTTCGCTCGCTTTGACATCGAGCTTAGTCCATACATGCTACTTTTAGTAGCACCGGACTGAATTTTGCGTGTTGATTAGCTTTCCCTATTACCAGTGTCCCTCGCCATCAGGCGAACCCACTCCGACTTCCGAAGTAAAAGGGAATTTTGAAATAGCTCATCTCACTATCCCCTAACCCACAGCGCCGGTCATCTGTATAAACTTTACTAGATTTCATCTTTAACTTCATTTAGTTAACGTGTGGAGTGGAACATTAAAAGAATTGTTGGGAAACAGTTAGGTGGCAGCGACCATCGGCCAGTCTTTCTAACTGTAGGAAATGAGCTTGTAAGTGAAAGCAGCACTCTCTCAAGGTGGAACTACAAGAAAGCTGACTGGGCAATGTACAAGCTTCGCACCAGCATACTGGTTAGAAATTTGAACACTGAGAGGGACATGCATACTACAGGCAGCACGAGAAACAGTAACAAGAGGAGCCCGTAAACATTATAAACCCTACTGGAGTAGTGAACTGGAATAGTTGCATAATGATGTGGAAGTGTGTAGAAGGCAAGAAGAACCCAACCCCTGCCAAGAGCACCACAATAAATATCAGCACGCAAAAGCCAAATTTTAAAGGGCCTAGCTGCAGGCTAGACGGAAAAACTGGCAGGAGAAAACAGAGTCATTGAACTTTGAAAGAGACACAAGGAAGTTGTGGAAGCTAATAAAACAGCTTAATGATGAGGGTTCAGGGAGAAACTAAAAAATTACACTACATAAAGACGGAAACATCTTAACAGGAAAGCAAGCAGCTGACCATTTTGCGGACTCATTCGCACAAGATAATAATATAGAAATTAGTCCAGAGAAACAACACGAGATTCGAGAGAAATGGCAACGTACAGGACAGAAGGAAATAGTACATGAGGTTATGGAGGCACCTATCACAATCAATGAACTGGAGCTAGCAATATCAAAACTGAAAATGAGAAAATCACCAGGAGCTGATGGTATCTCCAATGAAATGATCAGAAACCTAGGAACGGAGGCCAAATCAAAGTTGTTACATATCTTCAATAACACCTGGAACTTAGGCAGTGTTCCACAAGCCTGGAGAGAAGCAATCATGATACGCCTCCTAAAATCTGGGAAAGATAGTTCCATTGCCTCCAGCTACAGACCAATTAGCCTCACCAGCTGTCTCTGCAAAACACTGGAACGCACCATCAATCACAGACTACAGTGGTACATTTAAAGTGAAAACATCCTTGCGCCACAACAGGCTGGCTTTAGGCAGTGTTACTCTACTGAAGATCAGACAACCTATTTCTCTCAAGAAGTTGAGGATGCATTCCAAGAGAAGAAGCTGGTATTTGCCGAATGGATAGATCTGAAGAAAGCCTTGACAAAGTCTGGAAAGAAGGTCTTATGAAGATACTGAGAAACTGTAAAGTCAATGGAAGAATGTACAAATGAGTGAAAGCATACTTGGACAACAGAAGAGCCTGAGTACAGATAGACAGTCTCAAGAGCAAGAAAGTACTATTGCGTCACGGCGTTCCGCAGGGTGGAGTCTTGTCCCCCACACTTTTTCTAATCTTCATCAATGATCTTGTTGCTAATCTACCCGATGGAATTAAAGCGGCAATGTACGCTGATGACCTGGTTTTGTGGAGCACAAATGAACATGCATAAGTAGCCACCATATTGCTACAGAAAGCTGTAGATATATTTGTTGCATGGGCGGATAGATGGTGTTTCAGCATAAACACTGACAAGTGCAGCACCACTCTATTTACCCTCTCTCCGAAACAAAAGGCAGGGATCATCCAGATAAATGGAACGCCCCTAAGAGAAGATAAAGAACCAATATACCTTGGTGTAACATTTGATGACAGGCTGATGGAGAAAACATATCAAAAAAGCTGTAGCAAAAGCCAGAAGGAAAATAGCTATCCTGAGAAAGCTAAGTGGAACCACATAGGGAGCCAGTGGGAAAATACTTAACAAAGTTTATCAACAGAGCATATGACCACACCTGGAATACGGGTCAACTGCGTGCGTGGTGTTCAGCATAAAAAACCACACTACAAGAGCTTGACAAGGTGCAAAATCAAGCTCTTAGAGTCATCACATGAGGGATGAGATCAACCCCTATAGTAGCAATCGAGAAAATGGAGAGGACACAAGCACTGAGAGAACGCAGAGATACAAAAACACTAATACAAGTAGACAAGTTCCTCAGCTTGCCAAGCCACCCTATGAAGAACCGATTTGAAAACTTAGCTATGGGACGGTTGAAAAGAAGTAGTTTTATCCACCAGGTCAAACGACTCTGCAGAGAAACCACCGATCTTCCCACAGTTGGTATCCCACTGACAACTATTCCAGAGCGAACTCCATGGAAAGATGAACATATACTATCGCTACAAATCCAGACAAAAGTGAGAGGAATATTTGACAAGGAAGAACAGAACAGTGTACAGCGCAGAAAAGCCACTCTCAGCTTCCTTGATGACGAATACTCACAGGATCTCTGGATCCGAGTCTACACAGATGGGTCAGCGCAAAATGCTGTTCGAAATGGAGGAGCGTTATTGTATATCGAATACCCAAATAATACTAGGGACACAGCCAGAGTTCCAACAGGAAAGTACTGCCATAACTATGATGCTGAAACTGAGGCAATCAGGATAGCAATAGAGAAATTACAAAATACCTGCCATGGTAGTCAACCTGTGGTGATATTGACAGATGCAAAATCAGTAAAAGACGCACTCCTGTCTGGGAAAATACCAGTTCTAAGGACACTACTTTCTGAACTTAGCAGTCAGCATAAGGTCACCATACAGTGGATACCATCCCACTGTGGAGTATCCGGAAACGACAGAGCTGATCGATTGGCTAAGGAAGGAGCAAAAGAAGAACAACCTGATGTGCCCATTACATTCCGCCAAAAGAAAAGAATGATCAAATCAGTCAGAAGGCCACCAAACCCTACTCAAGACGACCACTACGTTATGGACAGACAAGAACAGGTCATTATTCTGCGCCTCAGAACAGGACACAATAGACTACGCAACCACATGTATACAAAATTCAAGATTGATGACTCAGCAATATGCACATGTGGTTTGGCGTCGCAGACAGCAGAGCACATACTCCAGGACTGCCCAAACTACAACATATCCAGGCGAACCTTCTGGACTAGAGAGACAACAGTGGAAGATAAACTCTATGGACCGCTGATTGAACTAAAAAGGACAGTTACATTCATACAAGAGACAACATTGCAGTTATAGACATATTTCAAGCGAAATAAAGAAGAAGAAGAAGTTAACGTGTTATTCGTGCTCCATCGATTTCTTATCATACCCTCTAGTACAGTGGTTCTCAAACTTTTTTCGCTCATGCACACCTTCACCATATGTTCAGAATGACATTTCCCCCTTTCGTAATTCCTCCATATAAACTCCCACCCCTCCCCCGCCCCTTCAATGAATACGTAAAATGGAAGCTAAATGTAATAACACACACTAGAATAAGTTTAGACGTCCACATAAAGCGTGATTTACGGGTCTACTAACGTTATAAAACGAATTTCAGAAGTGCGAGAAGTACAGAACCGTAAAATATGGAAGGAAAAACAATATCAAGTAATCCGTTTTTGTAAATAATCTTACTTCTCTCTCACACACACCCCCCCCCCCCCGTATATTCTAAAATTACACCCGGGAGGGGGGGGGGGAGTGGAATCCCCACCGGTTGAGAACCACGCCTCTAGTAGAATGAGGTAGAGAGGGGAAGAAGACACCTACCACCCAGTCCCTGTCGTGATGGCGTTATTGTGGTGATGGGCTTAACAATGCAATTCGCAGTCCCTCATCAACTATCCATTATGTGCCATGCCGGTAAGCGTGGGCGGTCATGTTTTGCCATCTCATTCGATCACCAGAGTCATGGATCAGCTCTGTGTTTCTATCTCGACTATGCAACGTGGCCAAGTCATCCAGGTATTTACTTCTTGGTCTTCCCCTTGGTCTCTTCATTCGATCTTGCCAGTTGTCACCAAGTTCTCCAATGCATTTTTTCTCATAATATGCCCAAACAATTTTTGACTGTCTACGTTTAATGACTCTAATCAGTTTACGATTTTCATTTGTTTCTTGAAGGACTTGTTCATTGGTTTTTCTGTCTGTCCATAGTATGCTTTACATTTTCCTCAGAAACCACATTTCCACAACCATCAGATGTTTTACAGCTTGTCTTCTCATTGTCCACTCTTCACATCCATACAAAAGTGCAGGTTTTATGTAGCACTTCAACACTCTTTTTCTCGTTTCAATCGATATCTTCTATTGGTCGGTGTGTTTTTCATCCTGCAAAAGGCTACCTTCGCAATGGCAATTCTTGTTCTAATCTCTTCAAGGCATCTCCCATCAGATGTTATGACTGTTCCGGAATAATTGTAGCGATTAACTTGTTTAAGAATACTTGCATATTACATTGTGGTATTTCGTTCTTCCCAATGACGACCATAATCTTTGTCTTCTTACTATAGTATGTCCCGAAAAGAATGCCTTCATTCACGATCAATTATTTTGAAAACTGTCTGTTGCATCGTTATTAAATTTTTCCAGCCGTCTTATATTTACCCCCACCCAAGGAATATGTCTTTGATAGGTCCAAAAGCAACTTAAATCATCGAAAGCGGCGACATTTCTTTGATGTTTTGCTGAAAAACTAGTGATTTCTCGCTAACAAATTTATGTTTACAGTAATGAAATTCAGATGACACACAATGCGGACCCGGATTCGTATGGGAGTGGGTGCAATGAAAGAAGTAGCTTAAAATCGACAGGGTCGGCTGCATTGCACCAGGTTCTTATCCCATATGGCTCAGTTTCTTTCCGCAGCGCGGAAAGCGTCGCACAAAGCGCGAACTCCCGTACCTCCAGCGACGACCCTCGGGAGTCTCCGAAAAAATGCACTCGTGAAATGAAGGACGCGGCCCGGAATCGAACATACAACCTTCGGAGCCGGAGTCAGACGACTTGACCACTTCACCACGGAGAATCCCGAGAGGGGTGAAATGTGTAATATTAGTAAAGACAGAGAATTTACAGAGGCATGGGGTAAATAATTTGTAAATTGACAGGAAGACTTTTTAACATAGCATGGGAAGAAAGAAAAGTCCCAGATGATTGGCAACAGGCAATAATAGTACCAATATGGAAAAAGAAAGGCAATATGAGAGAGTGCGAAACATACAGAGGTATATCACTCCTGAGCCATATAGGGAAAATGTATGCAAAACTTTTGTAACAAAGAGCTAGACCAATAGTTGAACAACAGTTAAGCAAAGCACAATTCGGTTTTCGGAAAGGTAAAAGTTGCACTGATGCATTATTTACACTTAGACAAATTTGTGAAAAAACTATCGAATATAGTGACCAGCAGAATATTGTGTTTGTGGATCAGGAAAAGACTTTCGATAGAGTAGACAGATACAAATTATGGACCATTCTTGAAGACTATGGGATAGAAGGGCAACTGCTAGAAAACATCATAGCCATGTACCACTCGAGCCAAAGTGCAGTTAGAACACAAGAAGGTATATCAAATATGTTCACAGTCAATACAGGAGTGAGGCAGGGATGTGTGCTCTCTCCCCTGCTATTCAATATCTACATGGACAGAATTTCCAAAGAAGCAAGTCTCGACAGAACAGATTCAGAAAATTTAGAACTCTTTACTCCAGATGAAACAACTGACCCACAAGGAATAAATGAACTTTTATTTGCAAACGATCAGTGCCTGTTTTACAGCGATGAGGGCAGACTACAAAATCATATTACTAATCTGAGCTCAACCTGCAGCAGATACAATATGAGTACAAATACAGCCAAAACCGAAGTAATGCAAGTTAGCAGATCGCCAGGCCCACTAAGTATACAGATAAATAATACACCTCTGAAACAAGTTAAAGAATTCAAATACCTTGGAAGTATGATCACAGAAGATGGCAGATTGGACAGAGAAATTGAAATCAGATGTCAAAAAGCTAGTGCACCTACATATCAACTATCACCCTTACTGAAGCATCCAAACATACCCATGTCCGCAAAACGACAGATAATAAACAGCATATTCACACCAACCCTATGCTATCAATCTCAAACCTGGACTTTATCCAAATTACACCTTCGCAAAATCAACACCTGCGAAAAGAGATGCCTGAGGAGAGCTGCCAACTTAACAATCCGAGACCGAGTAAGAAATGCTACTATCAGACAGACTGTGGGATCAACACCTTGTGCCACATTTATTGAAAGACAGAAGATCAAGTGGTTTGGCCATGTCGTTAGAATGCAATCCAAGCAATTACCATCACTGGCCTTACATCAAAGATCATCTGCGACGAGACCACGAGGACGTCCAAGAAGAAAATGGATTGACGACATCAGAGACATTGTGCAACCACACGGAATGACACTATCCAGTGCCGTCCACCGGACGCTGGAACGCAAATTATTCCTCCACACGACGCTTGACGGCAGAAGTGGAAGATGATGATGATGATGATGATGACAGGAAAGTAGAAGGAATATATTTCTTACCTTATTTTGCATTTCCTTCTTGTTTCTTCAGCTGCTGGTTAATAATGTGTACACAAGTATTCGTGTTAGCTTTTTATATTGAGTTTGTGAAAGCTTCCAAATAGCTGTGCGTTAATGTGCGTATGGAGTGACCAGAAATGATACCGCAATTTAGTCATCATGTTTCCATTTTTAAGGATCTGTTCAGCTGTCTGTGTAGTTTGTTCTCACGTACACATGGGTGACAGACCCGCTTTGAGTCTTCGTGAAAGATTGTCTACTCTGCTGTTTACCCTTCAGAGACGGAACATGATTACCTGTTTTGCACTATGAAAATAGTTGTCAGTGTTTCTGTAGTGGGCTTTCTTCTTAACGACCATGATGTCGGTCCTCTTTTCATTGAAGTTTATAGATTGATTCGTATGCACGTGTGTTGTTCCCTAATTTGACAACGTGTTTGCTCTCACGTTTCTTGTTATGCCACAATATGTCAGTTTCCACCGCAATATTACTCTTCTGTTGGTATTCAATGCGTTTAGTGTGTGTGTGTGTGTGTGTGTGTGTGTGTGTGTGTGTGTTTTCAATACAGTTGTTTGTTACCGCTGAGGGCTTGCGGAATTGAAAATTCATCACTGTGGAATACAAAACTGTTGCCATTGACATTATGCTGATCCTGTAATGTTTAGGGCCTGCAATTCTTCTGAATATTTGTAGCAAAATATCCCAGTTGGTGTGCACGTGGATTATGGTCTGCGATCTGCTCAGACCTTAATCTGTGTCGGACGATTCCAGTAGGTTGATGACTGCTCTCGGTTGCATAAAAATTCAATCCATCCTTTCTCCAATAATCCTCTACCTCTTTCAACACAATCAATCAACCATGTGCCATGCCGGAAAGCGTGGGCGGTCATGACTCGCAATTTCACTCGATCACCAGTGTCGTGGATCAGCTCAGTGTTCCTGTCTCTTCCATGCCATGTGGCAAAGCCATCCAGGTATTTTCCTCTCGGTCTTCCTCTTGGTCTGTTCCTCTCGATCTTGCCAGTTGTCACTAAATTCTCCAATCCATTTGTTCTCATAACATGTCCAAAAAATTTTGACTGTCTACGTCTAATTTCTCTAATCAGTTTACGATGTTCATTTGTCTCCTGTAGTACTTAGTCATTGGTTTTTCTGTCTGTCCATGGTATTCTTTGCATTTTCCTCAGAAACCACATATCTGCAGCCATCAGATGCTTTTCAGCTTGACTACTCATTGTCCAAGTTTCACATGCATACAAAAGAACAGGCTCTATGTATCCCCTCAACACTCTTTTTCTCGTTTCAATTGACATCTTTTTATTGGTCAGAATGTTTTTCATCTTGCTAAAGGCTACTTTCGCCATAGCGATTCTTGTTCTAATGTCTTCAAGGCATCGCCCATCAGATGTTATAACTGTTCCAAGATAATTGTACCGATTCACTTGTTGAAGAATATTTCCATTTACTTGTATATTACATTGTGGCACTTCTTCCTTCCTACTGACGACCATAACCTGAGTCTTTTTACAATTTAATTCTAACCCCAGTTGCTCACTGTGTAAAACACCCGCATCTACTAATTGTTGCAGGTCCTGCGCATTGTCAACACATGGTCCTCACATTTTTCCAGTAACTTTTATCAATATTTAATAGCGCGGACTGGATTAGTATCCTGACTTCAGACAATTTGAATATAGTATTGTCAGCTGCCACCTGTCCTTTAATTTTAGCCCACACAAGTTCTATAGGGTTAAAATGAGAATGGTACGGCGGAAGTCTCAAGTACCCATGACGATGCTCTTCTATCAACTTGTCGATTTGATATTTCTTGCTTTTTGGCTTCTGTTTTACAAGGGACAACAATTCTAGTTTGAAATACGTTACTGGAAATGGTATGTTTTCCATTCGGAGTCATATCTTTATTGCTCCCTTTGTGCTCGATGCTGTAGATATGTTGTCTTCTTGGGCAACAACATTGATATCATGCATTGTCCATAATTGGACACGACGGTCTATCTAGGGACGGAAGCACAGTATTCTCGAGCCAATCTCTAAATACATTACCATTCATCTTATTATGATAATCCCTATTGTCTGTATGCTTTGATACGAACACGAGCCCAGCATTCTGTTGTAAACCATTATGCGTATTACCAGCATGGGCCGTGACCAAAAGCTGTTCTTTACTACTGGGCACATATCGCTTTATCTGTCCATCTACTGATTGCCATTCCTTATCACTTGTGTGGTGCGCATTGATCCACATTTCATCCAAACACACTGTGCCATAATTGTCTTTGCGCATTTCCCTTATTTCACGTAGGTATCTGCTTCTCGTGGCTCCTAAATGCGGTTGCTCGCAAAGATAATTTCTACCGCCCTTGAACTTTCAAATAATGAAGATAATGTCCTTATAATTTTCTACAAAGTTGTTTTGGATAGTTCTATGTTATTGTTCTTTCTGAACCAAACCCTAAGTTTTCTTACAGTCACTGTTTCTTTGGCATCCAGCATTTTTATAATGCTGGATAATTCTGGATATAAAATCCAAAATTTTTATAATTTTAGGAGTCTCAGTGGCGAAGTGGTCAAGCCTTTTGTCTCGGGCTCCAAAGGTCGTGGGTTCGATTCCGAGCCGCATCCTTCGATTCACGAGTTAAATTTTTCGGAGACTTCTGTGGGTCGTCGCTAGAGCTGCGGAGTTCGTGCTTTGTGTGATGCTTTCCGCGCTGCAGAAAGAGACCGAGCCATATAGGATAGAACCCGGTGCAATGAAGTCGACCCTGTCGAATTTTAAGCGACTTTTTAAAGCATTTTTATAATAGCTCGCCTTATGACATCTTTGTCAAAGCTGTCTACAATAATCTTTCTACCTACCGTTTTGTTATTGCGTGGTGGTTTAATTCCTGATTCTTGCACCCATCGACTCAAACCCAATGCATGCACTGTTCTTTTTTCGGAATTAGTAATAGTATAAAACAGTTTCCTGCGATCAGCTTCTTGACAAACATATGTGTACAACTTCATAGCGATTCTTTGAAGTGTACAATTTCGCATTAAATCCCATTGAAAAATATTCACACATTTAAATGTTAGCGATAAGTGGTAAGATGTTTTTAAAAACAACAACAAATTAATCAGGTTTCATGAAATAACCCACAATTTGAGACACCCTGAACAGTCCTAGTTTGAACAACGCGGGGAGTTGGCATAAGGCCAATCCCTTCAAAACACGTACAATATTCAACATTGAGCGCTGATTGTCTGGCTACGCTGTAATACATTTAAAATTATGAATTTCATCTCAGACCCGTAAATTATATACCACATATAAAGAAACTTTGAAATCTGCTGTAAAATCTCCAGAACAAACATTTTTTGTAGGGTGGACATAATGATAAGGTTATATACTAAATCTCATAATTTTCTCTCAGTTGGTTACTGAGATATGGATGTTTATATTGGGGCAAAAAAATAAAACACACTATAATCAATTCTAACCCTAGTTGTTCACGGTGTGCAACAACAGCATCCACTAAATATTGCAGGTCCTGTTCATTGTCTGCAATCAAGATTGTATCATCTGCATATCTAATGTTATTGATGTATCGTCCCCCAATGTTGATTCTTTCCATATCTACTATATTTCTGAAAATATTTTCACTGTTCAGGGAAAAAAGATCTGGAGACATTACACTTCCCTGTCTCACACCTCTCGTAATAGGCTAATATTGATCTACTTAATTATCAATTCTTATGGCAGCTTGTTGTTTCCAATATCTGTTTTTTTAGAAGTGTAAGGTCTTTTCCATCAATTTGTTGTAGATCTTCAAGCATTCTTATCATGTCGACATGTCTCACTTTATTGAAAGCCTTTGTGTAGTCAATAAAGCAAAGGTGTAAATCTTTGTTTACTTCTATGTAACGTTAAATTACTGTTCTCTGTATATACACATCATTAACTGTAACCTTGCTTTATACAAACCCACATTGTTCTTCTCCTATTTCAGGTTGTATTTTCTTCCTAACTCTTTGCATGCTAATTCTTAGCAAAATCTTCGTGATGTGACTCATTATACTAATTGTTCGTTGTTTATCACATTCCAAGGCTCCTTATTTCTTTTGGATTGCAATAAATACAGAATTACATAATTCATTAGGTATATCTCCAATATCATATATTGTATTCAGCAGTCTGGTAACTTTAATCTATTCCATATTCTTCTAAAGCATTAATCAATTCTGTTGTGATGTTGTTTGAACCGGAGGTCTTGCCAGTTTTCATATGGTTAAGAGCAGTCTGAACTTCCATCTTCAGAATTGATGATCCTTCTTTATTATTTTGAATATCATGCTGTTATTCTCTGCTATCATCATAAAGGTTTTTCACATAATCTGACCATACATGTAATATCTGAGCGTTCGAAACACAGCTGCATGCGATTTGGAAGAATACCGCCTTGCGCTTGTTTTCATGCAATGGTATTAGTACCGGAAGTTCAGAAAGCAAGGACTACGACAGGGATGTGTCTTGTCACCGGATCTTCTCGCTCTGTAGCGAAGTAATAACGAGGGAGATCAAAGAGAAGCCATGAATATAATAGGTGGTTATAATATAAACAATATACACTATGCAGATGACTCAGTATTGGTGGCTGATAATGCAAAAGATCTACAACAGTTGTTGAACATCGTAGTAACAGAGAGTGCCAAGAAAGGACTCTCCTTGAATATCAAGAAAACAGTAGTTATGAGCAGAATAGTGCAGCCAAAAGCCGCATTTAAGAAAATGCAGAGAATCTTATGCAATAAGTCACTATCATTGAATGTAAAAAATAGAGTACTGAATTGCTATATAGAACCTGTTTTGTCGTATGGCAGTGAATCTTGAAATGTAAATGAACAAATTAGGAAGAACTTGGAAGCAACAGAGATGTGGTTCCTGAGACGAATAATGCGAATTGCTTGGACTGACAAAGTAACTAACAACGATTGCCTGAAAGAGGTTAATGAAACTAGAACACTACATACACCAATACGAAAGAGACAAACATTTTTCTTTGGTCATATGATGAGAAGAGAGGCATTGGAGAACATCGTGTCAACTGGAAAGATCGAAGGGAAGAGGGGCAGAGGCAAACCAAGATAAATGATGCTGGATGGGCTGAAACGGTGGTATGGAGGAATATCATCAGCAGAGTTGATCCAGAAAACCAAGGACCGAGATCTGTGGAGAGGCATGTGCGCCTATGCCAGCTGGCATGACTGCGACGAACTGAAAAGGATAAACAACTAATTTTAACCCTCTAGTAACCCTTTAACTAACAGTCATGTGCTGCATGGTCCATGTAAGGGGGATAGACCAGGATCACAACAAGCTCCTTATTAAAGAATGCACTAGAGGGAAAGTGTGCAAGGGGAAGACAACATTGCATAAAGACAACATCAAAAGATGGACTGGAAGATGCCCATTTGAGTGCACCATCCTGACGCAGGCTCCATGGTGTTGGAGACTCATAGGATGCAGATCCTCAATGCGTGACTAGTACCTGACTAAGATAGTGATGATAATACTTATATATGATAATGTGTGATAGTATAACTGTTTTGCGACGCTCACCAACCCGGCTCCCCACTTTGTGCCAACGGCGTCACACGGATGAGCACAAATGGATATTTACGAGCCTTATCTTAGTGCGAGAAAATGCAGACTAAAAAATAAATGTCATGGCAGGGTAGAACAGGTTGAACCAATGCCCTGAACTGGCTCGGCACACAGAAGCATTCACACGCAAGCATGCTGAACGACTTAATGAACATGCTCAAGAAGGTCTAGAATAGTGTTTCCCAACCATTTTTGTGCTATAGTCTAGTTTAGTTTAGTCGTTTAGTCGTTGGATCAACATCACGGCACACGCTTTAACCCATAAGTGCTCCATTGTGTGCTATGCCCCACCCAAGCCTTTCTAAAATTCTTATTGCCCCCCCCCCCCCTCCCCAATATATACATAATTTTTAATATTCAAAAATTGACATGTTCACTAAAGAAACTTGAATGCTAGGGTTTAGGAAGAAATCACTAGGAAATTTTTGAGCAAACACAGTAAGTCAATTTTCAAAACATATAATGGAGAACTGAAATTCAAGTACAAAATAATTTTAATGAAAGATTTTTCTATATTATTTTAATTATTAGTAATTATTTATTATTTAAATTTAGTGAGATCCTTCTGCTTGATACTTGCTGCAAAGAGATTTTATGTCAGGTTCCAATTTAGTTAACTTCATTCTCAAGTCTCCCCGTTTTGCTATATCCAGCCTATTTCTTTTTTTTTTTTTAGCAGCAAATCATTTATGGCACTAAATCCGCATTCAGCCTAATATGAAGATGGAAACGCTAACAATAGTTCTCTTGGACATTTGGTTGCATTTGGATATTTGATTTCGGTTTCCTCACAATGCCATGCCACCGCTCCTTTTATATTAAATAATGTTTTAATTGACTCATCATTTTGCATTTTTGCGAGTTCTTCTTGATACTGCAAATTTGAAATATCAGACTAATCCACTAACATTGGCTGCATCATCCAAGTTGTGAAATCAATTTGTTTCAAATCAGAAAATCTTTTTTTTTTAAACCAGCCGATAAAATTTTCAGATGATCGACAACAACATATATCGCGGTATCAGTCACTTCACATATTTGGAGCCAATGAAACATTTCAAAATTGTTGTTGTAAATATATGTCTGACATAATTCAATCAAGGTAATGAGACCAAACATCTTCGCTTTTACATCGACAAGAGTTTTATTTGTTCCTTGAAGTTGTTTATTTAATATATTTAGTTTTTCGAAGATATCGGCTAAATAACTCACAAACAGACAACATATGTGAAGAAACCAGCCAAGCAGAGACAGCAAGAATACCGCATGACGAGAACACAGAAGAAGAACCATCTGCAAATCTAACCATTAGAGAACTCCTGTTTGCGGATGACCAAGCACTAATAGCAAAATCAGAAGCTGAATTACAAGACCACATGAATAGTCTAAACGAAATGTGTAGGGAATATAACATGAAAATTAGCACAAGCAAAACAGAGGTAATGACTATAACTAAAGAAGAACAAACAACAAATATTCACCTAAACGAACATCCCTTGAAACAAGTAAAGAGTTTCAAGTACCTAGGAAGTATAATATCATCAAATGGCAGATCAGAAGACGAGATGGAAAATAGGTGCAATAAGGCAAATCAACTCATTGGACAAATGGCACCAATACTAAAGAACAAACATGTATCAATAACTACTAAGAAAGCACTTTACAACACAATCTTCCTGCCAACTCTATGCTACCAATGACAAACCTGGACAATGACAGAAAAAGAGAAAAGAAAAATCACAACAACAGAAATGAGGTTCCTGAGAAGAATACTCAACGTATCAAGAAGACATAAGATCAGAAATGAGGAAATCAGGACTAAAGTGGGGGTTAAAGCAGCACTAGATTTTATCAGAAAGCAGCAAGTCAAATAGTTTCGCCATGCAAGTAGGTTACCATTCAACAGCATACCACAACAAGCAATGATGTATAGATCAGATGGAATCAGAGGAAGAGGCCGACCACGTAAACGTTTGACGGAGGGAATAGCAGAGTCCATGGGAATATCGATATATGAAGCCCATAATCGGACACTCTCACGAAGTTTATACTTTACCTCGACACCGCAAGGTACAAGAGGAAAATGATGAGATGAGATGAACTCACCATCGACCGTTAACAGATCTTTCATTTCAAGTTTGTTGCTGAAACAATCACGAAGAGTGTCAAATAGTTCCATAAATCTTTTCAAGCAGCTCCCTTTCGAGAGCCATCTTACTTCAGTGTGAAGTATAAGTCTCACGTGGTCTTCGTTCTGTCCTTCACAAAATAACTTGCAGAGACATTCACATTTGGCACTAGCTTTAATAGCATTGATACACATTATAACTAAATTTAATACTTCATTTAGAACAGGCGAACTGTTTTTATCTACCAGGTTTTCCCTGTGAATAACACAGTGCACAAGAAGCATTTCTGGATTCTCATCTTTCATCAATTTTAAGCAACAATTTTCTTCCCCATTATATTAGGAGCACCATCTGCAGCACAAGATGTTATATTTTTCATTCGTATATTATTGACATCCAAGTAATTTTTTTTAGCTTACTATATATATCTATATATCTATTTCGCCTATTCTGGTGCTCACTTATGGAATGATCTGCCTCCAGATCTGAAAACTCCAATGAGTCCCTACACATTTAACCGAAAACTCTTTCAATACTTAATCCATACCGACTATATGCCACCGTAATTCATTTACTGGTATAATTGTTCAGTATAATTGTTCAGTATAATTGTTCATTATAATTGTTTAACTATAATTGTTCAATATATATGTGTGTGCGTGTGGGGAGAGAGAGAGAGAGAGAGAGAGAGAGAGAGAGAGAGAGAGAGAGAGAGAGAGAGAGAGAGAGAGAGAGAGAGAGAAAGAGAGAGAGAGAGAAAGAGAAAGTGGGTGTCAGAGAGAGGGAGAGAGTATGTGCGCACGTGCGTGTGTGGAGAGAGTGATTGAGCTAGAAATGGTGGGGGAATGTGTCAGTGCATGCATCCGTACGTGTATGTGTGAGAGTGAGTGAGGGAGTGTGTGCGTGCATGCGTTCATGTGCATGTGTATGTGTATGTGTGAGAGAGTGTGATTGAGAGAGAGAGTGTGTGTGTGTGTGTGTGTGTGAAGGATTGTGTGTTAGAGAGTGAGACAGTGGGAGAGTTGATGTGTTAGTGTGTGTGTGTGTGTGAGCGTGCGCATGCGTGTGAGTGTGTATATGAAAGAATACAGAGAGAGAGAGAGAGAGAGAGAGAGAGAGAGAGAGAGAGAGAGAGAGAGAGAGAGAGAGAGAGAGAGCTGAGCAGATGCATGTCGTGTAACACGCATGTTATGTAACACGCGAATCCATATGTTTGTGTATTCTCATCTGTCATATTATCAGTTAAATACCATTTGATTTTATCATGCATAATATAAACTCATGTTCATTATTGTAGTTTGAGTGAGAGAGTCAGTAAGTGTGAATGAGAGACAGAACGAGTGAGCGTGAGAGTGAATGAGTGAGCGGGAGAGTGAATGAGTGAGTGGGAGAGTGAATGAGTGAGCGGGAGAGTGAATGAGTGAGCAGGAGAGTGAATGAGTGAGCGTGAGAGTGAATGAGTGAGCGTGAGAGTGAATGAGCGGAAGAGTGAATGTGTGAGCGTGAGAGTGAATGTGTGTGTGTGTGTGTGAGAGAGAGAGAGAGAGAGAGAGAGAGAGAGAGAGAGAGAGAGAGAGAGAGAGAGAGAGCATCACTATTTTTACGTCACATACATTTTATGTACACATTTTTCTCCATGTTTAACATTTTTATGAGACTGCTCATGACAAGTGTCAGTGTATGTGTGTGAGTAAAGTGTGGGAGTTTGTTCATACTAGTTTCAATACTAACGTGAGACATTTTGTATGTGTCTAGATGTGAGGAAGTGTGAGTGTATGTGGAGGATGTGTGTGAGTGTGGGGATATGTGTGGGTGGGGGTTGTGTGGGTGTGGGTATGCGTTTGGATGGGTTGGGGTGTGTGGGTTTTGGTGGGTAGTGGTATTTGTGGGTGTTGGTGGGATGTGTGGATGGATGTGTGAGGGTGAAAGTAGGGGTGTTGGAATGGGTGTGGGGGATGTGTGTATGGGTGGAGGATATGTGTATGGGACGGATGCGGGTGATGTGTGTTTATGTGGGTGGAGATGTGTGGATGGTTTGAGGAAGTATGTGTGGGAGGCGGGGTTGTGTGGGTAGGGGATTGTGTTGGGTGGATTGGGGATGCAAGGGCGGGTAGGGAGAAGTGTATGGTGTGTGGGTTTGAGATATGCGTGCGGTGTGTTGGTGGGGGATGTGTGAATGATGTGTGGGTGGAGGGTATGTTTGTGGTGGTATGGGTGGAGGATAGTGTGTGGTGTGGGGGATGTGTGTGATGGGTGCGGGGAATGTGCGTATGGGTGGGGTGTATGTGTGGGTGAGTAGGGGATTGTGGTGGTTGGGGGAAGTATGTAGTGTGTGAGTGGGAGATGTGTGTGTGTGGATGGGGAATGTGTGGGTGGGGGTGTGTGAGTGGCTTAGGGATGTGTAGGTGGGTGAGGGAGTTGTATGTGTTGGGGTGGGATGTGTAAGTGGGTGGAGGGTGTGTGTGGGTAGGGGTATTGTGATCGAGAGATGTTTGGTTGGGGTGGGTGTGTGGGGGATTGTGTGGTGGGGGATTAGGTTATGGCATGTGTGGGTGGGTGGAAGTTGTATGTGTGGGTGGTGGGGTGTGTGTGAGTGGATTGGGGATGTATGGGTGGTTAGGGAGATGTGTGTGTGTGTGTGGGGGGGGGGGACATGTTATTTGGTGGGGATGTGTGTGTATGGTTTGGGGATGTGTGAGTGGATGTGCGATGTGTGGGTTGGTGGGGGATTGTGTGCATGGGTGGGGAATATGTTGTCGATAAAGATGTGGCTGGGGGATGGGTGGTTTGAGGTGTGGGTGGGGAGAGGATGTGTGGGTTAGGATGTGTATGTGGATGGGCGTGGGATGTGTGGGTTGGTGGGGGAATGTTTGTGGGTGGCGAGTGTGTTTTGGTTGGGGGATCAGGTGAGGGCAGTGTGTGCGGGTGGGGGATGTTCGGGAGGGGGATGGGTCGGTTGGTGGGGTATGTATGTGTCCCTTGGTGTGCGTGTTTGTGGGTAGGTGGGGTGTGTATGTGTCCCTTGGTGCGCGTGTGTGTGGGTAGGTGGGCGTGTTGTGTGGGTGGGGTGATGTATGGGTAGGTGGGAGATGGGCCTCATAACATGGTAATTAGCCTTGTTTATGTTTACAACATTCATTTCACAATGTTTATTTTTTTCCTATGTAAATGTATAATGCTCTTGATGAACGAAAGACGAGTGATTGGAAGGGCCGAATGTAAGACGGGCCTGCGCGCCCAATTTGTGACCCTAATAAAGTTGATTTGATTTGATTTGATTTGATTTGATTTTATATATATATATATATATATATATATATATATATATATATATATATATATATATATATATATATATATATATATCTTTGGAGGTATTGGTGCTTTCCAATGATATACAGAACAACATTTCTTCAGCAAAATCACCTTTATCAATATATCTTACGTAAGTTACAAATACGGCCTTACTGTCTCTCAAAGTTGATTTATCCATTTGCACCGAGAATTTTCTTGTTTTCAGCTTTTCAACAAGTTGTATTTCAATATCCTCACTCATTTCGTCGATTCTTCTGCTAACAGTATTGTTACTTAGTGGCATAGCTTTAACGTCTTTGTCATCGTTTTCCAGAACCGTTTTAAGAAATGTTGATATTGATGGTTTGATTAAATTCTCCCCTATAGTAATACTTTTCCCAGATTTAGCGATGGGTAATAAAATTTGATAACTAGCCTCAAGAGTACGATTGATAGTTGCATTATGAGCAGTAAATAGAGACTTTAATGTTACTCTTTTTACAAAATGTTTCTTTAAAGTTTGAAAGTAATTCAAATCTGAATTAATGTGAGCATTATGTTTCGCCGTCAAATGTGCCTCAAGACGACCTCGGTTCATTGATTCGTTGGTTAAACATTGTTGGCATAAAAGACAGAAAGGTGACCGTTTATCGTAGACAGCGGGTATGAAACAAAATTTTAAATATTATCCTCCGAATACTGACGAATTGTTTTCTTGCTTGCACCTCTCATTTCAATAAGGGCTGAAATACATAAATATAAGATACATTAAAAACTAAAAAAAATAATATGAACTGGAGTAAACGTTGACTAAAAATGCATATTTAAATATGTATGGCACATTTACACCACCGCAAAAAAAAAAAAAACAATCATTCTATTTGACAAAATTTTCTGAAAAATGATGCTTCTAAAACAGAAATAAATTTAAAAAAAAATACTATTTGAGTTTACATACCATTTATATATCACTTATATTTATACAATGTATATATGTTTTTAAACAACGAGACTTTTACAACAATTTAACGGACACTTATTTCAAATTAACACCAACGTTGAATGCTAAGCTTTACTGCGAAACTGAGATCCCGGCACTAAGCATTTTGCGCCATTCAGAACAAATAGCGTGAAATGCTTAGTGCCGGCCCAGTATAACCAGTAGTTCAACTCTAACGTCTAACAGTGAAATCACAGCTATTAACATGGCAGACAGAAGTTACTTAAACTAGACGTTTACCCAGATCGAGTAGCGATTGAGAGTCGCCATACGGTTAACTTAAACTCTGGACGAGTACATTTTCGAATTGCCCCCCACCCCTTAACAATCGAATTTCCCCCCTGTTGGGAAACACTGGTCTAGACTGACTTAATACGACAAGCGTGGTTCGACACACTGAGCACATCACAACTAGTCAAGCTAACTGTCATCTATTTATCGGGACACTCAGGTATGAAAGGCAACCAGCGAGCTGATCGGCAGGAAAACATAGCTATGATCGAGGAAGGAAGAGCAATAGATGGACCAGCCATCACCAGCGACAGAGAGATGCTGGACAAACAGATTAAAAACGCTTGCTCTATGGTCCAGATGGACGGAAATGCGAGATAAGCGGTAACAACCACACATGCACGTTTTCTCATGGACCCACAACTTGTGGTTAATCAGCACAGAACGAATGCAGTCAGTAGATTTACGATAGCGGAGATGTTAAGGAGGAGATCGGAAGCACCTATAGACCTGTCCGGAGTGCAATAATGACGATCTTCACGACTAACTAATGTTCTGAAATATTTCTAAATGGTTGTCGCACCTTATTTATTGCTGCTATTAGCTGCCAATATATATGTTTAAAACATTATTCTAAGACAGCACAATTTATTGCCTGCCGTATTTCATTGCATCTCGTCAGGTACATACAGTCTGAATAACGAAGACAAAAAAAAAAAAAAGAGGTATAGCGAAATATGCCACGTAATACATCGTGAAATCTATTGTTTGTGTTTTTATTATTCAAATTCACTACAGGAAAACATTGTTTTGAATTATTCTAAGGTGTTTGCCCTCAATGTTTTAGTGTTCTGGTACTTTGATAATTTTTTTTATGTGTCACTTTTGCAAATGTCGTTGTGTAGCTGTGTTGTCCGTTTTGAAGCGGTAAAACCTATATAAATTCATCGGCGAATTTAAGGTCCAGTATGGTGATGCATGCCTAACAGTCCAGAAAGTGTATGAGTGGAGTAGGAAGTTTCAAAAGGGAGTGACTTCTGTGACAGCCTCTTCACGACCGGGTCAGGCACACCGAGTATTGACCCCAGACGTTTTTCTTTTTTTACCACAGGAATCCAAGCACTTCATCGGCGCTGGAGGACTTGATTTGAAAGCAGTGGTGCCGGGATGGTTAACCGGGTCAAAAAATACCCGCAGAAGTTGCTGTGTCGACCTAACGACGCATTGACTATATCGAAAAATGATACTTTTGTTCTTTACTATTTTCTTCCACAATATATTCACAAACACAACACATAAAAAATGTTTTTAAAAATGTCATGTTTTCATCTGAAAACCCCGCGTACTTATATGGAAACAATACACATGTATAAGAATCATCGCCGGAGTTATGGGTAGCGTGCTCTGTGCTCGGTGTCATCTTCAGCAACCAGTGAAGTGAGAGTGAAGAGAAGAAGACCAGGGAATGGTGAGAGAAGGAGGCATATACACAAGATAGCATAAATCATAAAATTATAATGGCTTGTAAGGAGTGACCAGGGGATCTTGTCGACACTCAAAACCCCGAGATAAGACCAGATATATGTTGGCCCACACCTGCTTCATTTGAAGACAAGCTCTATGGAGATATCAACAAGCTCAAGTTGACTACAGCTTACTTTAGTTACATTCAGGTGACATCTATAGGTGCATGAAGAAGTAATTAGACCTCCACACTTCATACAACAGGTATGTCGGTAACAAATGCGTCCATGAGGCATGAAATGGAATATTGGTTGGCTAGCAAATCCATTAGTGGACAGTCAGAATCAAAATCTTATTGTGTGGGTGTCATCAAAGGTGGAAAACGTGTTCAAGTGGCACGAAATGGAATATTGCTTGGATAGCAAATCTATTACGTGGAAAGTCCGAATCGAAAGCTCACTGTGTGGATGTCATCTGCAGACTGCATTCTTCTGGTTTCCAGAGGAACAGTCTGTGGTGAACGGAAGCAAAGATAGGAAGTGAGACTAAGCAGCCATGTGCTGGACGTGACGATTCCTTGGGTGAGCCCAGTACCAGAGCGCCATGTGTCTGCTCTGCAAGTATGGAAGACTCCTTGGATGGCGGGAAATGCCCATGGTCTGCACCTGCCTTCCCTTGAGGGCTGACCGGGATGTCTTCGGTTGTTCTAAATGGGCCAGCTTGGATGGGGGGATAACACCACAACAGTGAGAGTCAAACGTCTTACGAGTTGAGTTGAGTTGAGTTAAGAACCGACATCACTGCACTCAGGACATTCCCATACGTGCTCCGTCCCCTCGTTCAACAGTCAGCGAAGAGTCATACTACTAATCGTTCCCACCGCTATCTGATTAAAAGTTCTCCTGGTCTTCCCTCTCAGTTTTGAGATTCTTCCAGAACCCCTGCCGATCCTTCGCAATCTCATTCTTTCCACATATGGGTTCTCAGTCTGTTCCTCCGCCTTCTCCACCTGGTCCCACAAGCGCACGACCACATCCCCCTTGTCCATAGGCAAAAATACCACCAAGAGGTCAATTTCCTGCTAGCCTATCAGCCTGTTCATTCCCCCGTACACCCGCATGGCCAGGGCAAAATATCCATACAATTCTCACAATATGTGACCTCTGAAGCGACTATAGACATTCCACACGAAACATTCCTTTCTCCACCTTACTAAACATACTCGTTGAATCCGTAATGAATTCAGTGTGTGTTGCAGTAGTCTCCTCTAACAAATGCCGCTGTTACTGCTTCCACCTCCTATTCTCATGCTGGATGTCGTAGTTATCATATGCCAGACTCTTCTTTTTCTTCTTTGTTTTTTTTAAATACATGTTGTAATTCAAATTGATGGTATTTAACCAGTATTGATGGTGTATTGAGGAGCGGCTGGCCGGGTGGCTAGAACGCCGGACTCTTATCATTCGAGAGATCCGGGTTCGATCCCTCGGTAAGGTGTGGGATTTTTTTCTGTCGGGGGCAAAAAGAAAATCCTAACCTGCACAGTTCGCGGCGACTGCACTAGCCAGGCGGCCTTAATTCCTCAGGCTCAAAGATCCCTCTGCCATACACCGCAAGGTACTATATTGGCAGTAAATGACAGTTTTTTTTTTTAATTGATGGTTTAACTATAGTTTGATTTTTGCATTGAGGGATATGGCAGCAACCGGGGTAGATCAGAGGATGCTGTACAAGCTCTTTCAGCAGTTAATAATTTCTGTCATTGAGTATGGTTTGGGCTGTTGACAGTATCAAAAAGCCAGCTTGAAAGGTTGGAGCGCATACAGAATGCTGCCATGCGGTTAATACTGGGGTGCACAAAGGACACACCAATTATCTGCATGAGGCATATCCTGGCGCTACCTACAATGACAGATAGGCATAGGGTCCTTCAGGCCAAATGGTACCTGAGAGTTGCCGCAGACAGGGATTAACCGCTGCTTGCAACAATGGATATGGTAAAGGTTCATAGACTAAGACGAGGCAGGTCCTGGATGGCACAGGCAGAATTTTCTATAAGTCAGTTGTGTGATCTAGAGACCATCAATCGTGAAAGAGAGTGGGTTGAAGTTCCGGATGACATGACGGACTGGCACAATGTAATAATAACACTGGGTTGTGAGTGCAGAGAATGGGCAGCGGGCCGCACTGATTTTGAAGTGCAACAGCTGATCCAGACCAACACACATCAAGGTGACATAGTCGTCTACACCGATGGGTCAGTGGTGAGAAACAGACGTAGTGGCTGGGGCTTTATTGCAAAGGCTAATGGGCGAGTCTTGAAAAAGGAGAGCCTGGCATATGAGACTACGACATAAAGCATGAGAATGAAGGTGTAGGCAGTAACAGCGGCATTTCGGTGGCTAGAGGAGACTACTGCAACACACGTTGTGTTCATTACGGATTCAAAGAATATGCTTAGCAAGGCTGAGAAAGGAATGTTTCGTGTGGAATGGCTCTCGTCGCTTCAGAGGTCACAGATTGTGAGAATTGTATGGACATTTTGCTTTGGCCATGCGGGTGTACGGGGGAATGAACAGGCTGATAGGCTAGCAGGGAATGCACCTCTTGGTGGTAGTTTGCCTATGGACAAGGGGGAGGTGGTCATGTGCTTCTGGGACCAGGTGGAGAAGGCGGAGGAACAGATGAGAACTCATATGTGGAAAGAATGAGATTGCGGGGGATCGGCAGGGTTCTGGAAAAATATCAAAACTGAGAGGAAAGACCAGGAGAACTTTTAATCAGATAGAGGTGGGAACGATTAGTAGTATGTCTCTTCTCTGGCTGTTGAACGAGGGGACCGAGCACGTATGGGAATGTCCTGAGTGCAGTGATGTCGGTTCTTAACTCAACTCAACTTAATTCAACTGAATGAATGAATCAATAAATATATTTGAACTCCTACGTGGCAATAGCTTATAAGCTATTATAAAATATGCACCAAATATTAACGAAATAAACTTGCTTAAAAAACTACTACTAAACTACCAGATTACAGGAAATTAAATTAATACAGATAATATATTTATACATTTATGTAGTACTGAACAGAAATGTACAGTATAATAATAGCGGTTATTTTTGTTTTTTACGCAAAAAAATTAATTTCTACTAATTTCAGAAAAATCGTAACGGTTGCGTCTAATATTTTAATGATATCAGGGTATGCCATTGCCCCAGACTAGAAGTTCGTGACTTGAAGTTACAGATTATCAAGTCTGTGTAATGTTATCACCGGACAGGAGTGTGCGTTTTCACAGAATTATTATATAGATAACAATGAGACATCATGGGAAGTCAAAGCACACGTAAAGTTGATATTGGTATTGGCACTGACAACTCGGAAGATGGAGACGACGAAAAGAAGTCTGAAATTAAAGATGAGGAAGAGGATGACTCAGATTACGAAGATGTAAGTAGATGTAGCATCAATTGTTGTAAAAGTGTGTTTATGTAAATGCTTGTTTGATTATTGTATTAGCAGGAATCAAATGTCTCTCAAATCAAATCTCACAGAACACGCCCATATTTGCCCAGCATCTCTCAGACTGAGAGTCTCAGCAGACGCCAGGCAAGAACGCAGTTTTGCTGATTATTCCTACTGAGCACTGATTAGAAAAGTCGCCAAGTAATTCCCGCTGTGATCATAACTTAAACTACAACTGCCACAAGTGATACCAATTGATCAAATATTCAGTTGATTATTCAGTCTCTGTGTCAACATCAGTCTGTCATATAGTTAGCTGTATGACCTTCATTGCAATCAAATGCAACCGATTGGCGTGGGCGATTATGCTTCTCTACAACTTGCGATCTTCAACAGCATGCATCTGTTCACGTGCTGACTCCCTTTTGTGCCATGACAGAAGGCTGCCAAGAATTCTCTCTCGCTGTCTTCCTTTATCTCTTTCTTCCACTAATCTTTTCAGTTCTCACATGTTCCATTTTTTGTCTTCTTATAATGTGATCAAAACATGACTAGCTTATTTCTTATGTTTGTGATAAGTTAGTTAGTCGACAGTCAGTGAGAGTAGTCAGTCAGTCAGTCAGTCAGTCAGTCAGTCAGTCAGTCAGTCAGTTAGTCGACAAATCATTCTCATTGCATATCGAACCATTCAGTCCATAAATGCTCGGATCCCCTCCTCAGCAAATCCCGCAGCGTTTAGCGGCTAATGACGCCAGTTCTGTGTTGGTTTATCAATCTACTTTGGCTTCCTGCGTAGTGTTCTTGTTTGGCCACACCTCTTTTAAATTGCTGTTCTCGCAGTTTGACCATGGTTGTAGATTCATAGTCATCACTTGGTTCTCGCAAAAATCTCACTTCTTGTAGTGCATTAAGAATGCCAGCCTGGTTCATGGCGTATCCGCCCTCCACATTAGCCTTACCTGCGAGCTTGTCAGTCCTCTCATTTCCTTGTACTCCCGCATGCCCTGGCACAAAGATGGAACTAATCTTTGCCAGCCGAGACCGCTCCAGAGACAGCATCTCTTCGGATCCATCCCATCTCTATCTTCTTGAGCATGCTCATTGAGTCGCTAAGGAAACATGCCCTAGTGAATGTCTGTGTCTCGAGCCATGTTATTGCTTTAGTTACTGCCACAACTTCCATAGTCGGGCTACTTGTGGTCACAACACAAGCACCAGAGTCCTCCTTTACAATTCTCCCTCCGGCCTAAGCCGTACAGGCCCATGAGCTTCTCACATGTCGGACGACGGAACCATCTCTGTAAATGACAGCATCACAGTCTAACAAATTCTCGAAAATCAACGCTTGTACCTCCGCCTCCACCCAGCCGGACTTTCTTGTCTGCATTTTCCGTCTAGTTGAATGCAAACTCAAAAGGAGGTACAGAAATCTGTTGGCACTTGTACCCACTCCTCGTCAGGTTTTAAGTCCTCAAGTGAACACACCTATTGAAGAATGACTTCGGCTTGACCCATCCACGGCCTTCCTCGTTTTAATCTGCTGCCCTTCACCTTCATAATTTCACTATGCAGTGGATGTGTGTTTGCGTTAATTCTGAGATAGGCACGTGCTCTGCAAATTTGTATTCTGTCTTCAATGGTTGGAAAATCAAGAAGGTAGCGTATCGCCCTGCGTGCTGTATCTCTTGTACATCCAAGAATAATGCGCATAGCTTCGTTCTGTATCCTTTCCATCCTTTCTATCTGCTTACGTCTGAGAGTCAGGATCGCCATCGCATATACAAAAACAGACATGACTAGCCCCTCGTATAGAAGACACAGATGGCGCTGCTCACAGTTTGCTGCCGCCATCACCCGCTTCGCAGCCAAACCCCGTTTGGCCTTTGTTATCACCTGGTCTATGTGCTCATTATAAGCAAGGCTTCGATCAAAACGTATCCTCAGGTAATTCATTGCCTGCGTTCTTTCCACAGTCTCTGAACACAGATTTACAGTTTGTGTTGGAGTGTTGACAATATGATTATTCAAAGAGAACCATGTCACTGTTGCCTTTGTTGGGTTGACCATTGCCCCAGCTTCAACACACCAAGTACTTATGCGATTGAGTTCGGTCTGTAGTTCAACAGCAACCTGATCTCTAACCTTACCCTGACGATACACTAAAACATCGTCTGCATATGACAATGTCCTCCCCGGTCCAGTGATCTGCTCGCTGGTGATTCTCACAGTGTAGGCGTTGAACAGCACCTGAGATAACGGTGATCCCTGTGATAGGCCAGGATATATTGTTGTTGGTTCCGTAGTCCAACTGCCACATCTAAAAACTACTTTCCGTTGGAAGAGGGCTGCAGCGATCCAACTAAGGAGGAAAGGACTTATCTACAGTTCGAGAAGCTGAAGCATTAAAGATCCAACGGTACTCTGTAGTACGCGTCCTCAAGATCAGTCGCTGCAGCAAGGTTTCAATGCCTGAGTGAAATAGACATCATGGGCAAAAACTGCTGCATTGGTCCAGATTTCTCTTTTTGGACGGTACCCTCCCAGGGTAGGTGGGAAAACACCTTGCCACTCTAGCTGGCTTGATATTTTTCTGGCAATTAACTTCAGCAGCTTGTGTTAAGTTGTCTTTGGGACTTAACCCCCTTCAGAATGTCCAGATAGCCCATTGTGGCTGTTTAATGTATTGTCAACAATTTTCTATAAAACCACATCTCCAAAGCTTCTATGGATTTTTCACATTTACTAATTGTTCGAGAAAATTATTGAATAATATATTCTCGGGTATTTATCACCCCCCCAGGAAGTTAAGTAAACAAACAAATATCAGAGAACACACTGGAACAATATACATTAATGTATGCCTACAGTTTTTGATTTCTATATTTCCTGTGTGTTATCTTATCTCATTTTTCTTTTCTTGTATAAGTGCCAGTCAATGCCTGTGAATTAATTGTACATGCTTTAGCTCTAGACGCAAGGTGCACTGATGTAGTATCTGAGACTAAAGATAGCACCATATATGAAGCACATTCCAGAACTCCTATTTGATGTCTTGTTAACCTGATTCTGAGTCACTAAAGAGGCATGGAGGAGCAGGAGATGAAGAATATATATATTGCTACATTTGTTTTGTTTTTTTAACAAACAGCACACACATGTTGCCATCATGGCGTACCCACTCTGAATTCAGAGGTACTTGTAATTTACGTCCCCAAGTCAAGGAAGAGAAGTCAACATTTTAGTCCATCTATCCGGGGTAGGGGTTGAACCCCTTACTCCGGAATCAGCACACAAGATATTTAAGAGCACTTGTTCTTATCAATTCTGCTATGCTGACCTCCGTATTTGACTTTATTGATTTGGTTAGGCATTTTCCTTCTATTGTGATTCCACATTTTGGTGTCATTTTTTTCTGTTATGCAACCACTTCTTTATAACTAGCAATGAGTTCCTGGGAGGCCTAATAACAGTATAATTGTCCACAACAGTAAGAAAGAGGCATAAGGTTCTCTTGTCATATAATGAGAATAGAGGCGTAGAAGAACAACGTGATGACTGGAAAATGGCATGGAGTAATATTATCAGCAGAACTGATCCATAACACCAGTGACCAAGATTAGTGGAGAGACGTGGATGCCTAAGCCACATGGCAAGACACATGATGATAATGATACTATTTAGATGTTAAATCTGTTTTTAGGATGGTTTTATGCTATCTTGTACATTGACAAGATTTGAGAATAGTCTAATGTGAGATTTATACATTTATTAAGATGGTTGTATGCTATCTTGTAACATTGACAAGATTTGATAACAGTCTAACTTGATATTTATATATTCACAGTTGTGCGTAATTTGTTTAGGCAAATGGACGAAAGAGGGAGTACATATGGCAACTCGTCTGCCTTGCGGTCATGTCTTTGGATTTAGGTAATTATCAGTTTGCAGTCATAGTTAAGTCTCTAAGTGAGTTTAAAACACTTATAGATAGTGACAGTTAGTAGAACGTATCAATAATATACTTCTTTGTTATATTATATTTACTTTTTGTATTCTTTCGTGAGAATTATTTTAATTTTTTCCCTCTATGTAATGTTTATGTAAGGGAGCCATGGTAGCGTAGTGGTTAGACACTGACCTGCTGGTTTGGATTCGGTCTGCAGCTGGGCGGTACCTGGCCTAAAATGGGTACCAAGAATGCCTTGGGAAGTGTTGTTTGTCCATCAAGAATGAAGATGACCATTCATTTCATCCAGTAGGGTTGAAAGTATGGAGCCGTGAGTTCTAAGATGGCTGATAAGGCCAATTTTGGCTCGAAATGTTCTTTGACAATATGGGCAAAGAATGCTTGACGTCCCAGGAGGAGGATTTCATGCAGTGGTTTTTCTGTCCAGCCTATTTCTTTACAGCTCTTGCAGTCCTGGTTGCGTGACAGGCGACTGCACCCTTATGTAATGAAATAACATGTCAGTATGACACAGATCATATCACCCACAGAGTCATGATTGATCTATATAAATATGGGTTGTCAAAAGTGGGGTGTGCCTGCCACCAAGTTATGTACTATCACTTGCGGGAAACCCCAATTTGTCAGATATTGACTCGGCACAAAATCTATGTGGCTAAAATACAGATTAAGCCCCTGGATAACCAAAGAGTACAGCTGCTAATGGCTCGTTACTAATTAGCTGATCTTGGCATCCCCAAGGAGTGGGAAAGGGAATGTTAGTTGCCTAGAATTAAGTCTAATAATGGACTACTAGACAGTGCAGGTTTCCCGCCTGACAAAACTCCCCTCCCTGGTGTGTAATTATCTCCCATCCAGGTATACACACACGCGCGTATGCACACATGGAAAATAACAGAACTATGAGTTAAAGCAAACTACAACTTCTTTAATATCTATCAAGATGAAAACTTAAAACATGACGTTGAATAGTATGATGATATTGGGTAATGTTAGTTTACATCAACATACAAAGGCACAATACGTAACTGCTGTGGAGGTTTGTGCGACCTCAGGAGTCCAGGTGAAAAGATGCCTCAATCGTCTCCCATCAAGCTCCAATAGGCTTAGCCAGGGTCCGCTATAGTTAGCTAAGGACCTCTATGGTCCGCTAAGGACAGCCGGTCGGTGTTCGGAACCAGTGTTCCGTCTTGATGTCACCTGGTCCCTCCTAGTTGTCACTGCAGGGGAAAACATGGTGCTCTTGGTGAGAGCTGATCCGTTTTGAATACACTTCTCATTCGAGCAGTCCTACTCAGGAATATTTATACCTGGTTTCTTAATTACTCTTATCTATTGGGTAACTTTGATTCATAGATCTAGAAGCAGTGGTTCTCAACCTTTTTTGGCCCGTGCCCCCCTTCACCATATTTTCAGAACGTCATTCCCCCCTTCCTATAAAAAAATTTGGCCCGTGCCCCCCTTCACCGTATTTTCAGAACATCACCCCCCCCCCCCCCTTTCATATTTCCTATCTAAAAATCCCCCACCCCTACACAGTATACGTAAAAATGGAAGGTAAATTTAATAGCATACACTAAAACAAGTCTAGACATCCACATAAAACATGATTTGTGGGTCTACTTACTTTATAAAATGAATTTTAGAAGGATGAGACGTACATAACTGTAAAGAATGAAGGGAAAAACAATATCAAGTAATCGGTTCTTGTATTAACGCGATCTTGAAATGGTCTTCATTCCCCCCCCCCCCCCACCCCTGGAAACCCTAAAATTCCCCCCTGGGGGGGGGGGGGAATTCCCCACCGGTTGAGAACCACTGATCTAGAGTTTATTTCACTGCATCACACGTCGTGTCGCTTCCCACCTTCGCGTGGTTGTAAATTCCAGACGCGTGTCAGTCTCAAGTCTGCCAGTTTCATTATCAGTCCAACCATTCACTCCTTTCACACATTTTGCTCTGATGGACAGACATGTTATCAGCGTGAAAGATTCCTGTCAGTCTGACAATATGATTAACTAGGGAGTCTTTGCTCTGCTGGTAAACATAAGCTTTCTAAGGCGTCACGTTTGAACTTGCTCAAGCATAGAAACCAGACTGTATTTGTTTTTTAATAACGAAGACACAAACAATAGATTGCACGATTTATTGCCTGGCATATTTCGCTGCATCTCGTCAGGTACATACTGCAGAAATCACACAACTTACGTGAATTAATTAGATAAATCCTTCAAACTGAAATATACACATGTTCGCACAGTAATGTCGATTGTCTACCACGGTAATTTTAAACTGACTAACATGTCTTTCTGCTTACACAAGGACGGCTTACGTAGGTTGATTAGTATAGCTTCAGCAAACTTTAACAATCGACTACTTTGTGTGTTGAACAACACACGGAAGGCACTGTCTCTTTCAACCACGTGACCACTCCCGACCGATGAAGCCAGACTTTTCCGGTGTCGGCCTGCCTAGGCTACCATCTTCTGTGTGTAGTATCTTGTCCAACCAATTCGGAATATGTTCCGAAACCCTGCAATGTAACTGTCGCTCAGTTCTGCCTATGTAGATGGCTTCGCATCTGCATGTAAATTGGTAAATACAATTTGATTTGGCGTACAAAGATACAGGTTCTTTTACTGCTGGGACTGGGATCAGTGTGTTTCTGTACCTGATGACTAGAGCTGCAGCACAGAATGTTCGCTCGACTGCTGTGGTGAGCCGGTCCCGCAGACGTTGCATTACGTCATCTCCTCGGAAGGTTAGCTGGATGAATACTTTGAGTTTAGGGACTGTAGTTACTTCTGATTTCGGTTTGGGCTGTTTGCAGTGGCGCTTTATAAATCCTGTGGAGTACCCATTCAAGTTTAAGGCATTCTTCAGAGTTTTAAATTCCTCTGTCAGTGTGTCCTGGGTGCATATCTTCCTAGCACGGTCAAACAGGGTCCGTACTAAGCCCCGTTTGTACTGGACAGGTGGGAAGCTCTGAAAATTTAAGTATTGGCCAGTCCATGTTTCTTTGCGGTACACCGATCTTTGAATTATGCCATCTGCTCTTCGTCTCATTAGGATATCTAGAAACGGCAACGCTTCGTTGTGTTCGTGTTCCATAGATAAAGAGATGTTTATATGTGTCTCGTTCATTGTGGCCTGGAACGACGTTGCTTGTAGCTCGTCTGTGGTGATAATTAGTATATCGTCCACGTAACGACGGTAAAAGGCCAAGTTATTGATTTCTGAGGATCTCTTTTCTTCTAAGTGTGCCATGAAGATGTCCGCTAGAATAGGTCCAAGTGAGCTCCCCATGGCCACTCCGTCAATTTGGCGATATGACTTGTTTAGAAAGTTGAATTGTATGTTGTATGCATTGTATGTATATACATGATAACATATATTTGTTTTCACTACTGGCCTTCTCCTTGCGTAATCATGCACTATAGCTATGTAGAAAGTGGCTTTGTACAATGGCGCGTAACATTGCGCCAGCTTCTTAAATGTTGAGAATACCGTTTATTCTCCTTTAATTCCACCTTTGTGTGTCCATCTTAAGTATAGACTGAGATATATTCTGGGATGGTAACGCGGCGTTCTGTGACATGGGCCTTGCACCTTGTGTCCGATGCATCCTGATTGATAGATAGATAGATAGATTGATTGATTGATTGATTGATTGATTGATTGATTGATTGGTTTAGGAATCGACATCACAGCATTCGGGGCATTCCCATAAGAGCTCCGCCCCCATCCTCAGCAGCCAGCAAAGAGTTCCAACACCAATAATACCAGTAGCAATAGCAATCTGATTATATGTCCGTCTCGCCTTTCCTCTGAGCGTTGAGCGTCGGCCAGATCTCCTCATCATTCCTCGCTGTCTCACTCTTGCCAGACCATGGTTATCCATTTGCTCCTCCGAGGTGTACATACACCTCACACAAGGCCGCAACCATGTCTGTCTTGTCATGTATCAATACTCCACCAAGTTCTGCAGAGCCAGCCAATCTGTCCGCCTGTTCATATCCCAGCACACAGGCATGCCCCGGAGAAAAGATCCAGGTGATGCTTGTCACCTGTGATCTCCGAAGCGAAGCAAGCCACTCCGCACGAAGACTGCCCGTCCTCACCCTACTCAGCACGCTTTCTGAGTCAGTTACAATCACGATGTGTGTGTGTGTGTGTGTGTGTGTATGTGTGTGTGTATGTCGTATTCTCCATCTAACGGAGAGCCGCAGTGACTGCCTCCACCTCCATTATTAAGCTGGATGTTGTGGTATCATATGCCAGGCTCTCCTGCACTAAACAATCGACCATTAGCTTTGGCTATGAACCCCCAGCCACTTCTCTCACCTCTTGACACCGAACCATCTGTGTAGATAATCACATCACCCGAGTGAGTATTGTCTTGAATTAGTTGCTGGGTTTCCTCTTCCGTGGTCCCTACTGGCCATTCCCTGCACTCCCGGCTTAATGTGATTATAACTCTGCACAAGTCTGACTGCTCCGCTGGCACTCTAACCCACTCCTCTCCTCGCCTAATGTTCTCCAAGGGGCACACCTGTCTGATCGTATCCTCCGCCTGAGCCATCCGTGATTTCCCTCTTATCAGTCGCTGACTCTTAAATGCGTTCAGCGCCTCATGCAGTGGGTGGTCTGTGTCTGCAGCTACTCTGAGGTATGCATTCGCCTGCATCACCTTGAGCCTACCAGCAACAGTCGGCAGACCAAGGATGCAACCATACAGACTACTGGGGTGTCACTGGTGCATCCCAGAATGACCCGCATAGCTTCGTTCTGTATGCGCTCTAACTTCACCAGCTGACTCTCTGAGACAGTGAGCAGTCCTAATCCATAATCAATTACTGAGAGGATCAAGTGCTGGAATAGTGTGAAAAGCATTCTCTGCTCTGTGTCCAGGGGAGGGATAGGGAGCAAACAGCCCAGGATCTTCAGGTGACAGTAGATAAAGTGATTGACTGGTGCACAGAAATGAGTGCTATCATCCACCCGGAAACGGCGGCTGTTTTGTGGTGCTCTCTGGACAACAGGATTGTGAGATCTGATGTCCCAAGCCTCGCGATAGATGGTAGAAATGTCAGCAGAGAGAACAAACTGAAGTATCCGGGGATCTGGATAGTTGTAAGTGCACTGAGTCCCTTTTGAGATCTTGTCACAACCGTCTCCATGTGGTCCTTGAAGGATAGGCTCCTGTCAAATGTGATCCCCGGATACTTCAGTTTGTTCTCTCTGCTGACATTTCTACCATCTATCGCGAGGCTTGGGACATCAGCTCTCACAAATCTGTTGTCCAGAGAGCACCACAAAACAGCCGCCGTTTCCGGGTGGATGACAGCACTCATTTCTGTGCACCAGTCAATCACTTTATCTACTGTCGCCTGAAGATCCTGGGCTGTTTGCTCCCTATCCCTCACCTGCCTATATGCAAGAATATCATCTGCAAATGTTAGTATTCTTCCAACCCCTGGTGCTTCTAGGTTTGCAATCTTGGTCGTATATACGTTAAAGAGCACCGGTGAGACTGCAGATCCCTGTGGACAGTCCCGGGGTTAAAATATGTGGCTCTGAGGTCCATGCACCCAGATGGAGAGCAACCCGACAATAATGGGACGGCTGCTATCCAATTCACCAACCAGGGATTGACCCCCTTCTCCATCTGTGCGGTCATCAAAATATATCGAACTCTATTGTACGCATCCTCGAGATCAAGCGCTGTCGCCATCGTTTCCTATCTACTCTGGAACCCGTCATAAACGTCAAAGGCGAAAGTGGCTGCATTTGACCAGGTATCTCTTCCTGGCCTGTAGCTCCCCAGGCCTCTTGGAAGAGGCTTTCCCCTTTCCAAAAACTCTCGCAGCTTGACAGCCACTATCTTCTCTAGAACCTTCTCAAATGTATTATGAAGAGTGATGATTCTACAGCCGCTAAGCTTTGAATGCTCCTTGAATAGTTTTGGGAGAGGGTTGAGATAGCTGTGCACCCAATCCTGCGGTACTGATGCTGTTCTAATGCTCTGGTTAAAGCAGTCGGTCATCTCTCCAGGTCTACATCGCTTAAAGCCTTCATGTATCCATACCTGACCCCATCAGGCCCTGGTGCCGTGTCTTTTGCCTTTTTTCAAAATATGTTTAACATCTTCCACCCGTATGATGTCTTCATACTGCATATTCTTCGTGGTGCCAGATAACTCCTCTCTAACTGCATCCCTGGTGTCCGCATCATTATGATTGGTCTGCTCTAAAAAAATCTCTGGAGAAACGCCTCCCCTTTCTCTTTGTGGTTGAGGGATGTGTGTTTGGCTGGGTGGTTGGATGTGTGTGGGTGGAGGAGGATATGTGGGTGGGTGATTGTTCTGGGTAATGGGACGGGTGGAGGATATGTGAGTGGGTGGGGAGATGTGTGTGTGTGGGGGATGTGTGGGTTGGGAAATGTATGTATGCTTGGGGTGTGGGTGGATGGGATGTGTTGTTGGTGGGAGTGTGTGTGGATGGGGAGATGTGTAGGTGTGGGGATGTGGTGGGTGGGTGGGGGAATGTCTGTGTGCCTGGGGTGTATGTGTGTGTGGTTGGGTGGGTGGGGATGTGTGGATGAATGGAGGATGTGTGGGTGGGTGGTGGATGTGTCTCATAACATGGTAATATACATTGTTTATGTTTACAAAATTCATTTGACAATGTTTTTCCTATGCACTATTGATGAACGAAAGATGAGTGATTGGAAGGGCCGAATATAAGACGGGCCTGCGTGCCCAATTTTTACTCTTTGAAAATAAAGTCCGTTCTTTCGTTCGTTCGTTCGTTCGTTCGTTCGTTCGTTCGTTTTGTTGTCACGCGCACACCATCATCTCTATAAATTGTTCCCACTGTCATAGGCCGATCTTTTCTTTGCATTTGCCTGTGCAGTTTCCAGACTTTTCGCAGTGTTTATCACCTCCAATTTCTTTCATGAAACATTCCCATTTTGCGTTTTTGGCCTCTGCAGCACAGCGCTTGAAAACCTCCACCTTGTCTTTCTTGACATTTTCCGCTGTATTCATTTCCCCTCGTGAGCTTCGAGGTGTCTGTCGCACTTTCCTTAGCTGCTTCACTGCAGCTCTCTTTGCTTTTCAAGCATGGTCTACTTCAGGGGTTCACCATGGGGGATGCAAAAAAGGAGTTTTAACAGTCCTGTTGCATGCCCCTTGTCTAAGGCGTCCAAGAAGGCAATCGGTCCACTCATGCCGGAAGGTCTTGCGCGCTCTCCCAGCCTTAACTTTCCTGGGTTTAGAGATCAGGACTGAGCATGGCATGTGATCACTCCCATGGTCATTCAAAACAGTCCCCTTTACATCTGTCGTGGATTTATTTATTGTGTCGTCCCTGGAGTGAGGGGAATCAATACCCACATTATATTTAACCCCATATCATTATTCTGGAGAATCCACCAGATTCCGTCCACAACACTGCGTCAGTCAATGGATACCTCTTTCTCCCTCACTCACCACTGGATCATGCCCCCTCTCACACTTCCCCAAAACAACATACTCAACAACTCTAGCTTCTAAAAATTAATAACAAATTAATTTAATAAAGAAAAGTGTATGTATGTGAGAAGTGTATGTGTAGAATGTATGTCGTATACTCTAGTGTGTCTGCAGACTCAGACCGAACAGCTCAGGAGCACAGCCCGATCATCCCGGAAAGGATCACACCATATCATCATTCAGTACACGATAACCTCACCAAATGATGTGTCCCTCCTGCTAGATGTTGACTTCCACCGGTAGCTGTTTGATAACTCAAATACCTGGTCACAGTCTGACACTGATCCTGAATAGATCACACACCGTTATTACATGTCCCTATTGTTCTGAGACTTATAATATCCTTGCCTAGTGAGAACACGAAAATACTGTTCCTTGAAATAAATGTAATTCATTTCTAAATTTTCTATTGTTCACAAGAACACTGTTATGGTTTATCGTCTCACAGGAATCTAATAATTTCCTAAACAGTTCCTAATGTGGGAAAATAAATACTATTGTTCTGTTCCTATGTGATGTGGAAAAAACAGTACCTAATGGTCTTTTTACATGTCGTGTGGAAAAAATAATACCTATTGGTCTTTTCCCATGTGGTGTGGAAAAACAATACCTCTCAACTTCCGTGATCCCTATCACTAAGAAGTCATCTGCCGAAAAAACTTATATGTTCCGGCTCAACCGAGCCATGTTCTTTCCGACCCTTTGTCTCATAGGGCCCAAGTGCAAAAGCCGCTGATTAGATCTTCTTGCACTAATTTCTCCATAATAGTAAACTGTGATGTTTCAGCTTTCTTTCTTAGCAACTTGAGGGAACCTGTGAAAGAGAGACAACACACCCGGTGAGAGCAACCCGTCACTGACTCCTACTAGATGAGTGTAGGCCGATGGCCTCACTCAGATACATGACAGTGAACCAACTCTGTCATGGGCAGAGGCGCTCATCACCTCGGTCTGAGGTAGAGCAAGACAAGGACAGAGCAAAATGTAAAGTGTAGAACCCCAGTAGACCCCACTGGAAGATCCCACCATTGGACATTCTCCATACCCCCCAACCATCCTCAATCTCTCCAAACATCATCCCATTTCACTATTCCCAACCAGCTGAGCCACTTGACTTCTCACACTAGTTAATTTTAACAATGCGACTGCCTACTGTCGCCGATACTCCTTGACTACCTAACCACAACAACAACAACTACACTATGATAGAGTTCTAAACTCTATCTATCACTAAGCTATTCCACATTATTTACAGCTAGATGCTATCCCGCAAATACCTTATGCAAACCTGGCTCAATCCGGAATCGAATTCACAATTTGCCACAAAAGACACATGTTAATTGATACATAACACATGCGATCTATTCAACACTAGAACCGAGCCAGCTAACACTTCTGGCGGCAAAAGAATTTATGTTTTCTGCAGTCAGAGATTGTCCGAGTGACGTCATTCTCCTATCAACAACAGGTGTTCTCAGGGGCAGACAATCCGTCCCTAACTTCACAGGAATTTTCGTCTCCCCTTTCTACAACCAAATCAACAGGCTTTTTCTCTCAACGACTACATCAAACAATTGCCGACAAATTTATCGTTCCTAGGGAACTCTCAAAGACCTGTAGTTTACTTTGATCCGACTTGAGTTTTTCTCCACTAGTAACAAACAATTGCAGCTGTGAATACAGGCTGGTTCTCTGTTGGTTTATCATCTTATCGTTAACGACAGTGGGTTCGTGACAACATCAAGGACTGATGACTGGGAGACAAGTGCCAAGTTAATAGCTGTGTCTGCATAGCCAGGCCTCATTGTCCATTCTAGTCGGCCTACCATCATTTATACAGACCACGTCGGAGTCCTCCATGGCATCCGCAAGGGCAATTCCCTGTCGGTTTTCTCCACTACTGTCCCAATCTCTGTTCCTCTCATTGAAGTCTCCACATATGAGTAGCCTATCACATGGTAATTCCTCCAGTTCCTTAAGCCTGTCCCAGTGTTCCTTTCTGACAAAACAGTCCACTGTGGCATATACATTTATGATGTTCCAACTTAAGCCACCAATCTCCATTTGTATACCCCTGACCTCTCTTGCACTGTGATTCCACTGGCTCAAGTCAAGTACCTCATGCTTCACTTCCTTCCTTCATCAGCAGACCTTGTCCATGTCTCTTCTGCCCAGTAGGGTTTATATAATTGGCATACCCAGGGCAATGATATTTGTCTGTATTTAGCTCCTGGAGCATGAGGACATCACAATCATATATTAGTCTCTCCAATACAGGACCTCTCTGTCTGGCACTACGACAATTCCAGTATCCCACTCTTACATAGCTGAAACCTAGTCTCTCCACTTTTCGTCTTGTTCTCCTGGCGCCTGCCCTCCTATTTCTGTGCCTTCTTCTCACACCATTTCGTCGTCTTCTCCTCCTCACTCTACTTTTCGCTAGCCTCTGAGGGATGTGTCAAGCGCAGAGCACGTGCTCCGTAGCTCCGGCGACGATTCCGGTGTTTAAATAAATCCATAGGCAAAGTTTGGATATTGCAGGAAATAAACGGTCACCTTAGCATTGCCTGCTTGCTATGGAAGAGGCAGGGGATATCCCGCAGGAGTCCATACGCCTGGTGCCACCCCGCTTGCCTGCCAGACTTCCAACGTTCACGACCAGTTTACCCATGACCATCCAGTTCCTCAGCACGCTGGTCCACCTTGTACTTGGGGGTTTATATTTGGAGTTTTCCGTCACCTAGACGGACTTCTGTCCAAATCTAACGGGTTCCACCTACCCGCGGGAGGGATTAGAGCGCCCCGACTCGCTTGGCAGGCACGTCTCCGAGCATATGAGGTATTTTCTAAGGAACTGAGATCCCACCCTGAGATCTCGCCTCGCCCTCTGTGCCCACCGCCAGTTGGTCCGTGGCTGCTTATTCGAAGCTAACCTCTATATCTAGAGGCCGTTCCACGATCCGCCAACAATGGACGCGCTGGGTCGGGGATGGTCGCCCCAGCTTTACACAGCGATGCATCCTTAATGTGTATAACGTGATGCTTTACTTATACTAACTAATGTTCACAGATGTGGTTCTGTAGACAAATGATCATAACACCTCATGGACAGATAGAAAGAGCAATGCAGATATATTGAAAGAAGTCAACGCACAAAGAGAACTAGTTACTCGCATCAGAATCTGACAGTCTATATTCTTTGGGGGTGTCACGAGAAGAGGAAAACTGGAGTATGTCGTCACAACAGGAAAGTTGCAGAGGAGAGGCAGGGGAGACCAAAAGAGAAGATTCTGGATAGTCTGACATCAGTTACGTGGAGGAACATCAGTTTCAAAAATGTTTGGCAGCACAAAAGGCAGAAGGCTGCAGACAGATAGGTTCACCAATACCACACGTCATGAATTATATAAGAAGAAGAAATCCTTAACTAGGTGTTGAAAGAAGAAGTTATGAATTAATCTGAATGCTTTGTTCAATCAGTATCCTTGTATTCGTTGATCTACTTATATTTATTGTGCCTTGTTGATTCCAAAGAAAGATCTTTCTAGTAATGCTTCCTATAAGCTGTGGTGTGTTGCAATGAAGCAATCGGCTCCGTGTGCATTAAGGTTGTGAAAAAGCATTCATTTAACTATAGCGTACATTTCATCCATATATATCTGTTTGTGTCCTGAGCGAAATATATGTGTTAATAATTTGCATGATGCGTAGTCGAGAATGTGAGGGTGGGTATAACCACTTCGAACAATAGCGACTGCTTGACCACTCATCATTCGATGGGATGTCATTTGTGTTCAGACCTTTACTCTCTTCTAGAGCCGTCTTGAAAGTTCTGCCTGTTACACGCCAGTTGTCAAGGTTCTCTTGCTGTCATGTACAAATTATCTATCACATCTTGAATCTATCCATGTTTTGGTCTTCCTCTTCTCTGCCTCTCCGATTCACTTTGCTGGATAATGATCTTTTCCAGATTTTCAAGTCGTTTTAAATGTCAAAAACATTTCATTTTCCTACTTTTTGTTTGTCGTCATAGTCTGTCTTCTTCAATATTGAGTTCTTCATGGCAAGATCTGCGAACTCCTTTTAGTCAAATGAATTTGTAATACTCACATTACTTCTCGACTGGAAAGATTGATGGGAAGAGAGAACAGAGAAATGATGCTGGATGGATTGAGACGATGACATGGAGGAATATCAGCAGCGTAGTTGATCCAAAACACCAAAGATCGAGATGGATGGAGAGACATGAACGCCTTACGCCAGCTGGCATGGCACTTGATGATGATGACGTTACTTCTAAAGAGGTTAAATACACAGTGGAAGTGTATTTGGTCAATATTATTGATGAGAATCAGAACTGAATCACTGGAGACGCCAGATGTGTTTAACATGCCCTGACCTAATATAAAAAGTAAGAGAACTCATTGCATGATAGCGGTGATTCACAGGGAAGAGGCAGACATCATATGTCATACATTGCTTTGGACTACAAGACTAAATGCATTTTTATTATTCATTAGACACTGTTTTGTTTTTCTCCACGTGTGTGACCCATATAACAGTACTGATGTATATGTTTTGGGACTTTTCTGCAGCTGCATAAGTCGATGGGTAAACGTGGCATGTAACTGCCCTGTATGCAAATCCGTTTGCCACTTGCGTCAATTGACAGGCGTATATCAAGTATGTGTAATTGTGATCTTTCGTAATTACGAATAAATATATTTAATATTTTAATTTTGTACATACGCGTATTGGTTTCATTCCGTGGAGATTGCAATATATACTTAGAGTCACCACAAGAGGGATGAGATCAACCCCTATAGTGGAAATGGAGAAGATGGGGAAGACACAAGCACTGAAAGAGCGCAGAGATACCAAAACGCTAATACAAGCAAAAAAGTTCCTCAGCTTGCTAAGCCACCCTATGAAGAATAGATTAGAAAACTTAACTATGGGGCGGTTGAAAAGAAGTAGTTTTATCCACCAGACCAAACGATTCTGCAGAGAAACCACCAATCTGCCCACAGTTGGTTTCCCCTGACAATTATTCCAGAGCGAACTCCGTGGAAAGATGAACATAGACTATCACTACAAATCCAGACAAAAGTGCGAGGAGTATTTGACAAGGAAGAACAGAACAGTGTACAGCGGAGACCAGCCACTCTCAGCTTCCTTGATGAAGAATACCCACAGGACCTCTGGATCCGAGTCTACACAGATGGGTCAGCACAAAATGCTGTTCGAAATGGAGGAGCGGGAGTGTACATAGAATACCCAAATAATACTAGGGACATGGCCAAAGTTCCAACAGGAAAGTACTGCATAACTATGATACTGAAGTTGAGTCAATCAAGATAGCAACAGAGAAATTACTAAATCCCAGCCATGGTACACAACCTGTGGTGCTATTGAGAGATGCAACATCAGTACTCGAGGCGCTCCTATCTGGGAAATTGCCAGTACTAAGGACACTACATTCCGAACTTAGCAGTCAGCATAAGGTTACCATAAAGTGGATACCATCCCACTGTGTGGCTCTATGGACCGCTGAGTGAACTAAAAAAGACCGTTAAATTCATACAGGAGACAACATTGCACAGATGGAAACAGAGGAAGAGGCCGACCACGCAAACCATTGGACAGAGGGAATAGCTGATTCCATAGGAATGTCGATATACGAAGCCCATAATCGGGCACTCTCACGAAGTTTATACTTCACCTCGACACCGCAAGGTACAAGAGGAACATGATGAGATGAGATGCGATGAGACAACATTGCAGTTAAAAACATATTTCAAGCGGACGAAAGAAGAAGAATTGCAATATATGGAGAAGCATGAACGTTTACAGGTTTTTGGTAAGGAAGTCGGTGCTGAAGATGGTATTTCATATATGAGTATGAGTTCAAGAATCAACATAGTTGCACTTGGTACATTCCTGCACATGCTGCGATCCCATCTTCAGTGAACAATAATGTTTGCATATCCTTTACAGGACATCGCTGTCAACATCAGCATCTTTCAGCTGATTGTAGATTTCTTGGCAAGATTATGCTCAGTAGTTTGCCATTGCTTTCTGAGCGGCCGGCTCACATACCCCGTAAGTTACCGACGCGATTCGAACCACTGCTGATTCACACCCTCGTCACGTTACTTACGAGAGTATACGAGATTACGGAGAAAAGTCGCTAACCTCTAGGCCAGGAATCCAGCCCATCTTAAGTAGCCAATGAAAATACTCTGAAAATTGTTTCTTTTCAAATATGTGTCTTGTTGATATTTCATATTCTAAGTATCTGCATTGCTAAATTTTAATATGCATATATTACGGATGATTAATGATTGATTATATATTTAATATACACATATTATTGATGAATTGATATCAAATATGTGCATTGCTGATGCTTATCATTTAAAGCCAACTCCTTGCAATTTCCAACTGCCTTCCTTGGAATTTTTAGCATGCACAACTTATGCACAGGATCTCCTGTTTTTTCATACTTATCCGAGAGGGCTATAAGTCTGATCTCTTAACCCAAGAGATCAGTGGGACACATGATATTACATACCAATGGTTCTTGGAAAAAATCCCACCTCTATGCTAGGATCGAACCTCCTACCTCAAGGCAGACACCTCTCAGCCTTGACTTCCCCCCCCCCCCTCCACTGCCATGTCGTTTCTCCTATTCATATTTAAGGCCATATTTCAAAACCTTCAATTTTACCCCCACCTTGTTTATTCACCGGCTCTGTGATGAAGGGATTATGGACGCAGTTCGTAACCCAACATACCACGTTCGAAACACTTTGGGCGATTGATTGATTGATTGATTGATTTAGGAACCGACATCACAGCATTCGGGACATACCACTTTGAGTTGGTTTTTATAAAATGGCATGAGTGCCTGTCGTTCAGACAGCAGTGGCAAACTACTGAACGTAAACTTGCCAAGAAATCACAAACAGCCAAAAAGAGTATGAGGTTGACTGCGACATTCTGTGCAACTAACTTTAACTTGTTTATTTGTTGTGGTCCAAAGTTATCATGTCTAGATTTAGGTTTAATTGTTATTATCACTATAAATGAGAACTTCACCCTTTTGCCGTTGCACGTTCTGGCCAGCTAGTAAACCTTAGAGCAGTGGTTCTCAACCTTTTTTGGCCCGTTCCCCCCTTTACCATATTTTTAGGACGTTATTCCCCCCCCCCCTCACAATATTTTTAGAACGTCATTCCCCCCCCCCCCCTTTCTTATTTCCTCCCTAAAAATTCCCCCCTGCCCCTACACAGTATACGTAATAATTGAAGCTAAATTTAATAGCACATACTAAAACAAGTCTAGACATCTACATAAAACGTGATTTGCGGATCTACTTACCTTATAAAATGAATTTCAGAAGGATGATACGTATAGAACCGTAAAGTATGAAGAGAAAAACAATGTCAAGTAATCGGTTCTTGTATCAACGCAATCTAGAAATAATCTTAATTCCCCCCCCCCCCCTGGAAACCCCAAAATTCCCCCCTGGGGGGGGGGGGGGGAAATTCCCCACCGGTTGAGAACCACTGCCTTAGAGTGTAATCAGCGTGAACTGGATACGAGGAAATGTCACGGAAAGGAAAGGCAGCTGCAATAATATTGATTACTCCTAGAGTGTTGATTTGTGAATAAATATATGTATCTATCACCATCATATGTCCTAAACTCCTCAAGTCGTGTAAAAACTGGTACTTTTACATTTATTTTTCTCTAGGTAGAATTCACATATAGTTTATTCACTGGGTATGATTTCTAATGCATATATAGATTATACCCTGAAACAGTTCCTTTTGGAAAATAGGCTAAAGTCTATTGGCAGTGTAATAAGTAAAACTCCTGTAGGAAACATTAAACACTCCCCCCCCCCCACACACACACACCCTTCCCCCCCCCCCCCAATCCTGAAGAAGGAACATGCTATGGATCTGTAAAGTGTTAAGGCTGTCACAGTTTGTATGCATGATTACACGTAGGTGGGCACGTAAGCGGACTGCACCGATAATGTCATGAGCCGTGCCAGTTGCATGTTTGATGCCAGGACTCGTCGCCTGCTAGCGAAAGTGAAGGAAAGACTGGCCACCTATCCCTCCTTGCATTCAGGTCTGCGAAATGTGATGGTGCTACCACATCACAGAACCCTGGAAGTGCCATGATAGAAAATCACCCTAAAACAGAGTAATGCAAGTAGCGACAATAATTAAATATATCAACACAACCAGAGAGGGTTAAAAACAACTGTGCCAGTAAACAGGAATCCAATACGATTCACGTCAGGCGGGTTCAAGCGAACAACGGTCAGTGAACACGGGGACTGGTCACGTGACAAGACTAGAAGGTGGCTACCAGTGGCTACATGTCTAGCTCATGACGGGCAAAGGCCTGTGACGGATGAACATCGAACCACATCAACAACTTAAGATTAACTTTCGGAACAATGGCGGCCGGTGTCGCTGAATTGACTGGTTTGCCTTTTCGGTTCACGAGTGCATTTTTCAGGAGACTCCTGGGAGTCGTCGCTTGAGCTACGGACTTCTTGCTTTGTGCAGCGCTTTTGGCGGGTAGCGCTGCGGAAAGAGACCGAGCCATGTGGGATACAACCCGGGTCAATGAAGTCTTTCTGGTGACTGCCGATTATATCGACGATGAACTGTATTTTTCGTGGAGGACTTTTGTGTTGGCATTCTGACGGCGGCATTATGCACAGTGTACATGTGCGGGCTGTTGGTTTGCCGAGACTCCTGTCTGTTCCACTTTTCCCATTGGGCAGTTATGAGCATTTTGTGTGATTTCACTGGTACAGGGACGGAGCATAATGGGGACGACCCGTTGCCGTGAAGTTGGAACCGCGATTAACTAACTAACTTGGTTAACCACCCGACATCAGAGGCTGACTGAAATTGTAATTGATGAGTTTTCAACTTTAAACGAACCAGTGTATCAGACTTTATAGCCAGATAGAATCTCCATCGAAGCATCAATGGGCCTATAACGACAAGTGTAGATGTGTTTAGGCTATATTCTTGAACGACCAGCTTAGAGTGTTACGTGTTATGAATTCTCACAGGATGAGTCAGTAAATTGGTCATCTTTACTATTTTATGAACAAGTATTCACTGTGACAAATGACTAAGACCATGACGCCAGCTGTGACGAGGAAGTAGGGCTCCGGTGACAGACTGCCTTTGCATGATACGAAGTTCTGGCAGTGACATGTATTAAACGGGGACGAAACCTGGTTGATTCGGATGTTACTGTTACACCGAGAATTTCCAGATAAACATTTCGCGTACTCTGAGACGGGTGTGTTTTCACGTCATTTTGTCAACTGTGGTCTGATTAAATAAAAGATGCCTGTTGCTGGACTTGACAGCGAGCTTGTATTATAAACACCCCAGCAATATGGCAGAAGTGACCTGCTTCTGGGACACTGTTTAGATACACGCAGGAATCGGCGGCAAGTCATTCCCCCGCTTAGTGGACGACAAGCTCTGCCGTCGAACCCTCGCCTGACCGCGCTCTTGGTATTATCAGCATCACCTCCCCAATGTTAAACTTCACCAGCCTTGACCCAGTTTCATCCAGTCCCTATTTGCTGTGCTGAGTCGTGACCTGGTTGCATCCAGATATACCTCTTCACGTGTACTGACCTTCCAGTACTGGTCGCGCACACCCCGTTAGTTTCTGAGCTTGGAAAGGGGAAGGGGATCACAGTCCCCCTGGATATGGTACTCCGGTACCCGGTTGTGAGTAAAATATATGCCACAGCCTCATTGCCATAGATGCCAGCCCTTTTAAGGGCACATTCAACCTGAACGCTTATGCATCGGCTTAAGAGTTAAAACTCCATATACTTCATACATAAAGAAGATTAATTCTACACACTTAACTATTAAATCTAAACATGAATCTTTACACAGAAAAGAGATTACCTTCTGTACTTAACTAAGAAACCTAAGCATTATACCGTATACAGAATGTAATTTTGACCTCAAACATAGTCCATACACGTGCTACTTCTTTTAATACATTGGACTCATTTTTGCGTTTGGATTAGCTTTCCCAAATACAAGAGTCCCAAATCACCAGGCAAACTCACCCCGACTTTAGAGGTACTTATAATTTACGTCCCCAAGTCAAGAACGAGAAGTCAACCTTTTAGTCCAACTGATCGATGTAAGGGTTGAACCCGTTACATCACTATCAACACACCGGAAGTTTAAGAGCAAGTCATCTGATCCATTCAGCTATGCTGACCCACTAGAACGGTGATTGCGATCAAGATTTCACTAAGAAAACTAAACATTATAATTCATGTGTGAAGGAGATGGCTATATCATGCTATTTTATTAATGCAGAGTTTGGAAACCCTCTATGCTAGCTCTTCCACCAGTGTGGGTGAACTTGTCAGGCTTGAGGTTAGGTGGAATGCGAGAAGCAGAAAGAAGAGCAGCTCGAGCCAGAAATGCTTCGTGAGGCCAGACGTCTACTCAACCAGAGATATCGTGTAGGATCAAGGTAGAAAAGTTACTTTCACTCTACGTATTTCGTTGATTCTTAGCTGCCCTGGGGTAAGGAGGTCAGATAAAGAACTGCGGCTACAAATGTCAGAGCATTCTGTATGACTTGTTTCATAATTATTTAGTCGTTTGTTAGTTAGTCGCGGTTCCAACTTCACAGCAAAGGGTCGCCCCATTATGCTCTGTTCCTGTGAATATCACACAAAATGTTCTTGGCTGCTCTGAGGTAAGGAGGCCAGATAAAGAACTGCGGATATCCATGTCAGAGCTATTTGTGTAGTTTGTTTCATAATTAGTTCTTGATATTTCGGTATATTTTTGTTCATGATCGTCTAAAAAGTTATTTAGGTTTTGAGTCTTCCATACTCAAATTGGGGCAGCAGAGTGGCTAGCACGCTTTGTTGCCAGGTTGGTGGTCATGTATCCGAATTCCCATCGATGCGCATGTTTAAAATTGACCCCGGCTAAAATTGGCAAAAGGAAATGTTATGGAATTATTATGGATATTACTATGGATATTAGCCACATCACACATCGAGTACCGGTTGTTTTATAAAAGTATGGGGCCAGTACCATATGGTGAACAAAAGGTGTGTTGGTATAGCCGTTAGGGCGTTACTTTGACATTGATATGAATGTCTGTTCTCGTCGTCCGCTTTGGGAGGGGAAGACTGGCAGGTGTGAGTAAGGTGAACCAGGCTTCACTGCCATAAAGAAGAGTACTAAGGACACACGCTTGATAGACAAGAATTTTTGTTTTTGCAGTAAGCTTCAAGTTCTCTCAGACTCCTTTTGTTAGAATGCTCATTGTTGTTGCTGCCTTACAAATCCTGATGTTAATTTCCTGATCTCGGGATAATTTTCTATTTACCTCTGATACCTAAACATGTAATATGGTCTACTATCTCCAGTTCGGCATCGTCAATAAAGATTGATGGTACCCCATGTTCACCTTGTGACATAATCTGTGTCTTCTTTTTGCTAATTGTTAAACCAAATTCCAGAACAAGCAATGGAGAATGCAGATAGTAGACATTGTAATTCTTCCTCTGAGTGGGTCGTATTTGCAGCATCGTCTGCAAACATCAACTCTCTGATCAGTACCCTCCTAATTTTGGTCTTCAATCTCTTAGCATTATGGAGTCCAATGCTAAACATTCCTTCTCTATAGTAGAATAGTTTCTCTCCACCGAATTCAGTTTTCTACTTGCACAGGCAACCGGAAATAATACCGAGTGCTCATCTTCCTTCCTTTGAAGAAGTGTAGTCCCAATTCTTATGTTGCCTATATTCGTTCGAAGAATGAATGGACGTTTGAGATCTGGTAAATGAAGTGCTGGTCTTGTCAGTAAGCACTTCTGCATAAGTATTTACTTTGGCATACGGAACTGAGTAAGTTTTGACCCGCACAGGAGTAGAGTCAATCAATATTATGTCGAACTCAACTAAATTAGTAAGTTCTGGCTTTTCTGTAAATACTTTTGCATAAGTAGATAAAAGATCCCGAATCTGCTTCTGCTGATCCTATGTTAATGTAGGACTGATGTCCACATCTTGAAAAATTTATTTTGCTTGCAGAGGGTACTCCACTCCCATTGTGTTTCCATGGTCTACTTCTGTAGTCACTGCCAAAGCCATCAGATGTGCTGTCTTAGTAGAATGCCTTTCATTATATTTCCTCAAGAGTTTATGTAAAAAAATCTTCAACTAGCCTCTGATAGAAATATTATAATTAGTGCGAGAAATCTTCTCCATCTCTTCATATGGTCCCTTCCATCCGATGTGCAACTTATTAGTTGCAATCCGATGTGCAACTATTGGGAGAAGTAACAGCACTTTCTCTCCTACCTCCAACTCTCTATCCTTTGCTTGCTTGTTGAAATAGCGAGAAATGTTACGTCGAGCTTGTTGTAGATTGTCAGACGCCGGTCTCCAACCATGTTGTAGACGTTGTTTCAACTCAGCAACATAAATAGATGCAGTTACAACTGTCTCATCCACTTGATCATCGGTCCATGATCCGAAGTAAAGTCTCAAGTGGTCCCTTTATTGGTCGTCCAAACAACAAAGTTGCTGGTGCGATTCCAATTGAGTGATGGTGTACTTCCCGATTAGCAATTAAGGCTGCCAGGTACTTACGTGTCCAACTCCTGTGGTTTTTTCCTGAGCTAGTTGCCTCAAAATACTGATACGGGTACCGTTAAATCGCTCTACAGTTCTGTTCGAAGCCGGATGATATAGGGAAACTATGAATCTGTCGAGATTAAAAGAGTCTAAAGACTTCTTCCATAAGTTTTCCTCTGAACTGAGATCCATTATCAGTTAGACTCCTAAGTGGAAATCCTAACCTGGTAAATATTACCAGACTATAGCTGCATGCTTGCAATCAAGATGCAGACAAAGCAACTTCTGAATGTGCAGCATGTGCGAATGGATAGATTGCATTACTGTTACGTTTTGCTGAACATATGGAGAAGAAGACATTGTGGCAAACCAATAAACTCTGTGTGCTGTTGTGGCATAGAAGAATAATATACACACATGCAACCATTCTAGGGAACCTAAAATTCTTAAAATCTTACAAGTCGAGAGAATCGACTTCATTGTCCCGAGTTTTATCCCATATGGCTCGGTCTCTGTCCGCAGGACATCCTGCCGAAAGCATGGCACAAAGCACAAATTCCGTAGCTCCGGCGACGATCCCCTAGAGTCTCCGAGAAAAATGCACTCGAGAATCGAAAGACGTAGCCAGGAATCGAACCCACAACCTTCGGAGCACGAGGCAGACGGTTTGACCACTTCGCCACGGAGACTCCTGATACAAGGGAATCGCAGTAGCATAATGGATAGACCCTCTCCTGAGACCTACTGGTAATGGGTTTGATTGCTCATTGAGGTGGGGATTTTTGTGCTACTGACACGGACTCTCAGGTCTACCCAATCTAGCATGGTTATCAGGCAATGTCCTGGGAAGTAAAAGCAGCCGGTGTGATATCGACCACATCAACAATCAAGTGCTGCTTGGTCTGTATGAACATATGTCTAGTACGCCTGAAGACGTGCAGACAGGCCCTTTACTTTTACTAGACTGGCACCTTGCCGCCTCGACAGACGATAGTTTGTAAAATGGAGTTATACCTCTCCATAGAACAAAGCCTGATCTGAATTTAAAGACCATGTGTTGCTCCTGCATTATGATCCCTCTCTCGGCCTGTCTAGTTTACTCCACAACAAAGGTAACACCAATAGGTCTGGAACAAGATCAGCTGCTAGATCCGCTCCGGAATGCTCTATCTGTCAATACTTTTATTTACTAGCGCACTCATTCAGTAGTATGTCTTTTGCAGAACCACGCTCCCATAACAACCTTCCCGAAATCTTCTTGATCATAAGCAAGATGTCCCGCATCCAATACACCAATCGGGAGATTATCTGCCACATCCTGCACACCATCTTCTCTTTGGCCTTCCTCTTCCTCTCTTTCCAGGCATGTACCCCTCCATTATTGTTCTCTCTAAACTTTCGTGACGTTTCAAGTGACCAAAATATTTAAATTTTATTTGTTTTATCGTCTTAAATAGCAACTGTCTTCAATATTCAGCTCTTGAAGTGTGGATGCATCTGTTCGTTTCTTTATCCAAGATATTCTTAGAGTTGAGTTGAGTTGAGTTAAGAACCGACATCACTGCACTCAGGACATTCCCACACGTGCACAGACCCCTTGTTCAACAGCCAGCGAAGAGTCATACTACTAACCGTTCCCACCGCTATCTGATTAAAAAAAGTTCTCTTGGGCTTCCCTCTCAGTTTTGAGATTCTTCCAGAACCCCTGCCGATCCCCCGCAATCTCATGCTTTCCACTTATGGGTTCTCAGTCTGTTCCTCCGCCTTCTCCACCTGGTCCCACAAGCGCACGACCATCTCCCCCTTGTCCATAGGTAAGATACCACCAAGAGGTGCATTCCCTGCTAGCCTATCAGCCTGTTCATTCTCCCGTACACCCGCATGACAAGGGCAAAATATCCTTATATATTCTTAGAACTCGTCTATAACATGTATATTCAAAGGCATTTATTACTAGCTAAGGTTCTGAAATAGCTGAAGAGAGTAATATATCCCTACATTATAACATGACAATATATTTTTAACGCCCACATGGAGAGTATTTGTAGTACATATTGTGTTTCTTTCTGCGTATTTTTTTCCGCAGGTGCCTCAGGGTCACAGGATAGTTAAGGAGTTGCCCTTGGAACAGTTGCATTCTGCAGTCAAAACATTAATAAAGTATGAATAGTGTCTACATACCGCCACTTTCCAGTGATTACAAAGAGAATGTGGTATAACTGTTTACAGATCGTAGGTTAGAACTTACATGTTGGTTGCTAAACTTGTCTAAGGACGTGTGTGAGTCTAGAACAATACGATAATATGTTTTGTTAGAAGAAGAACATTATTCATATCTACATTATTTATATGTGTTTTACATGAAATTATTTGGCATCGTCGTAAATTGAATTACTGGCACTGTTTGGTCAAGTGTGTGGTCCAGTGCATTCCATTCTTTTTTTCTCCTGTCTTCCCTAGCCAACGTCAGTCCCTAGTGTAGATACAAGACAGCCTGTTTATCTCGATAAGTCTGGTTTCTTACCCAGACACACCCTGTTTGTGAGAACATGCCAAAAGTTACACTATCACTCGGGATCATTAAGAGGTTGATGTGAGGGGGAACACACACACATATAAGCTTCTCTGTCACTACAATTTGTAATTGTAGGAAATATGCTGCCTGTTATCTTTCTTTTCTTTTGTTTGTTACTGAATGTGTAATGTTTTAAGCAATAATTTTGTTATTAGAATAAACCCGATGTGTTTCAGTGCTGTGTGTGTGGTCATGCTTGCTAACCATTACTCCATCTTAGGAATATTGCTTATTATCAGATAGCATCTTACAGCGGCCGCTCTTTATGTCTTTGAGGGGATAGTAAACTTACTCGTTGAATTTTTTACCAAGTATATAAATGCCGGTCTCCGTGGCCAAAGGCTTGCGAACGCGGTTCATGAGCCAGGCACCAGGCGTTCGAAGCTCAGCTGCGAACGATTTGTGCAGCAGACCGTGTCGAGTTGTGTTATAACGTGCTGTTATGGGAGTTGGTCGTTCAGCAAGCAATGGCAAACTACTGAACATAACACTTGCAAAGCACATCAACAGCAGCTGAAAATTGCTGGTTTTGACTGCAACGTCCCGCAACAACAACAAAAATATAAATGAAACAGATCATCATAAGAAAGTACCAATACAAACGGCCAATATATGTTACATTAATGTGTAAATATATTTTATATCTTTAACATATTCTAGACAAGGGAAGCCAATAAAGATTCAAAAACCCAAAAATGTATAGTTTTGATTTCTTTCCCCTGAATTGGATATATTTCACACTTTTGAATCATCGACATAGCTATATTTAAGTCCGTGCACTTCAGTTTCTGTAACACTGGAACAACGACTAAACAATTCACGTCACGATTTTCCATGTAGAAGCGCAACAGAACTATGGTGACTCTTTCGTTTTAATATTATGGTTATTTTCTCTAGCAGATCTATCTACACAACTGATGTCAGGAATGAACAACCGATGTCAGAAATACACAACTTATGTAAGAACTACACAACAGATGTAAGGAATTCACAACTTATGTAAGAACTACACAATAGATGTAAGGAATTCACAACTGATGTACGGACTGCACAACTAATGTAAGGACTACAGAACTGATGTATGGAATACACAACCGGTGTAAGGAATACACAACCGATGTGTGGAATACACAACTGATGTAAGGAATACACTATTGATGTAAGGAATACACAACCAATGTATGAACTATAAACTGATGTAAGGAATACACAACTGATGTAAGGATTACAAAACTGATGTAAGGACTACACAGCTGATGTAAGGGCGATTAACAAACCAACTTTCAGCTAACCACTGATTTCTAACTATAATGATTTAAAGACCATTATATTGGGGTCATGTTATAATATTACTAGTACCCTTGTCATTACGGTGCGTCTGATCTCCCAGGCTGATTAAACTCAACGATTCGTTTCCGCTCAACACTTTCAACCACCTGTGATTCCCAAGTTCTGAGTGAGCCACACTCCACACACTGATTTCATCTCATTCACCCCAGCCATCTTAGTTGCATGGGATGGTCCTGGTTAAACTGGGTCGTGTCGGACATTCTATCTGAACTACGATAGTGGCGTAACACAAGTATACTGTTAGTGAAGTCATTAGTCCTGTTGTGCAGGAATTTGCATTTTGCGTGTTGTTCGAAATGCATTGCAATTTTCCTTAAAGACGCTATGGGAATGAAAATGCATGAGACTGGGAATGGATCGAGAGTCTTTCCGGCATGTGGCGATGAGAGGTACTGTTAGCAAATGATTGGCTACACGACAATGTATATGGTGTATTTGTAATGACTGTGCAGTGTTTTGAAAATATTGCCATTCCAAGTTTTGTTTTGACCTACTGTGGAGTTCATACAAGACAATGCAACATAAAAGGTAAATACAAAACTTGGACCGGCAATATTTTCAAACACTGCACAGTCATTAAAAATATACCCTGTATTTGGTGGTCTTTCACAGATAACACGCTTCAGTTTGCGAAATGGAGTCTCCGTGGTGAAGTGGCTACGCCGCTTGTCACGCGTTCCTAAGGTTGTGGGTTCGATTTCGATTCTGGGTTACGTCGTTCGGTTCACGAGTGCAATTTCCTCAGGAGATTCCTGGGTGTCGTCGCTGGAGCTGTAGATTTCGAACTTTGTGTGACGCTTTCGGCAGGCCGGCCTGCGAAAAGAGATAGAGTCAAATGGGATAAAACCCGGCGCAATGAAGTCGATCTTTTATTTTAGTTTGCGAAAAGGGCGCTATATGCAATAACTAGGTATTAATGGCAAAGACATGAGATAGATAACAGACTTATACTGGGAGGAAAAAAGGAACAGAAAGACAAGGGAAATGTTAACAATCTCTTTTATAGAGAGGAGTGCGACAAGAGTTGTATTATTGCGATTAATGCACTATATTTATAGACTATTTTTAAACAGAGAGAAAACCAGGACTTAACATTGAATAGGAGTCACTAAAAATGTAAAATAACGCGATTGCGACGCTTCATGGTAAAAACAGTAGGACAAAAGAAGAAGCGAATTAAACGGTTTTGTTGACTGAAACTGAGCAGGATGTCAAAAAAATTAATAAATCGGGTAGAAAAGTTAAGTAGTAAAAGTGACTTAAACATAAATATAAAGATGAAAAAATTATCAACAAAAACGGTATCAAAGTAATTTTTTATAATTCAGTGGATGGAAACAAAATCTAAAAAGCCAAAGGTTTATATTAACCAGGAGAGTTAATAACACAGTGACAGGTGTGGGATAGGAATCACCATCGTCGTCATCATCAAGTGCCATGCCGGCTGGCGTAGGCATTCATGAATCTCCACAAGTCTCGGTCTTTGGTTTTCTGGATCAACTCTGCTGTTGATATTTCTCTACACCACCGTCTCAATACATCCAGCATCTTTTCTCTTGGTCTGCATCTGGCTCTCCTCCCTTCGATCTTTCCAGTTGTCACGATGTTCTCCAATGCCTCTTCTCATCACATGACCAAAAAAATGTTGTTTGCCTCTTTCTTATTGTTGTATATAGTGTTCTAGTTTCTCTTTCAGGCAGTCGTTGTTAGTTACCCTGGCAGTCCAAGGAATTTGCCACATTCGCCTCAGGAACCACATCTCTGTTGCTTCCAATGACAAACATAAAATAGTAATGTCCTTTATGGGTTCGCACAGGAAACATAGCACACTATCAGCCATGAAGCTGCTTTGTTTCATTCTGCTTGTTAATTCTTTCCTAATATAAATATAGCGGTACCTTGGGTTACGAACTTAATTCGTTCCAGAACTCGGTTCGTATCTCGAAATGTTCGTAACACGAAACATTGAAATCAATGAAATAGAAACAATCCGTTTCAAGATGAAAGAATCGTTCTTTTTTTTTTTTTTTTCTTATTTATATTAACATCCGGTCGTTTACCAGACAAAACGCAAAGAATACGTGTATTTCAAATATTAAATAAAGTGAAAGAAAACAACCAAATAAATTAAATGTAAAATTTAAAAACAACGATTTAGTCTATCTTTCTTACCAAAAAGAACGACTATGGGAAATTTGTCACTTTCTTTGCTATTCTGAATCATTAGTTTCAGAAGTTTGTTGTCGCTGTTTCGTGACAGCCGACTGGGAATCTTTCTGCACCAAAGAATCTTTCTGAAGTGGGCTATCGCGTTGTCATTCATCAGGTTTACTGCCCTGTTAGCAACAAGTTTGTTTGGATGATATTTCACAATGAAGTCTTCGAAGTCTGCCCACATGCTGCAAATTTCTTTAATCCTAGCAGTCGAAACGGTCACTGGCACCTCATCATGGGACGACTGCTCCTCCTTTAGCTGTTTATTCTGAACATCCATAAGCTCATCTGTAGTGAGCTCCCCACTGTGGTCCTCAATCAGGTCCTCCAAGTCGTTGCTGTCGACTCCCAGGCCTATATTTTTGCCCAAGGACCCAACCTCATCCAGTACATTGGCACAGAACAGCAGAGTTAACCCGTCCTTCATTGGTTTGTGCCCCGGCAGTGTTTTCTCCCCCTTGGTGATAAAGGTCCTTTTTGGCATTTTCTTCCAGAAGAGGCCCGTTTCATCGCAGTTAAAGTCTTCCTCTTTGATGATCTTATCAAATTCCACCTTGAACGCTTTTGGTTCTTTCTCGTTAGAACTTGCAGCCTCTCTGTGCCTAATTACGCTATGAATACCACTTCCTTTTTTTTTTTTTTTTTTGAACTTTTCAAACCAGCCTCTGCTGGCTTTAAAATCGTCAGTCTCAGCACTTGCACCAAGCAATTTCGACAATAAATCACTGTGCAACAGAGAGGGAGGGATCATCAAAGAGGAAGACTTTAACTGCGATGAAACGGGCCTCTTCTGGAAGAAAATGCCAAAAAGGACCTTTATCACCAAAGGGGAGAAAACACTGCCGGGGCACAAACCAATGAAGGACGAGTTATCTCTGCTGTTCTCTCTCTCTCTCTCTCTCTCTCTCTCTCTCTCTCTCTCTCTCTCTCTCTCTCTCTCTCTCTCTCCTTCCTTCTTTCGTAGCCAGAGGCACTGTTCGTTACCCAAGACAAAGTTGTTTCTCGTAACCCGAATTGTTCGTGACCTGAGGCGTTCGTAACCCCGAGATACCACTGTATTGTTCAATCCAAAAACAGTGCATACCGCTTAATGCGATCTCAGATGTGGCGAATTTCTGTTGTGAAGAACAATTTGTTTATCCCCGAAAATGTTTCTTCTTTGTCTCTTGTCTCTTATAAGAGGCATTTCTGATAAGAAGAACTATTTCTTGGGCCCAAGGTGAGTTCGCCTTATCAGGTCTCTATATCACGGAGATACAGTAGAAATCAGTTATACTTTTATTATACTCTATTATTCTCAATATATAATCTCTAAAATGTCTATATGTAATATCATCACCATCAAGTGCCATGCCGGCTGGCGTTGGCGTTCATGACTTTCCATAGATCCCTCGGATCCAACTGAAATAGTAAGTTAGTTTAAAATCAATTTTTTATTTTTACACGAAAGAAAAAGGCATTACGAGCTTCAGAAACAGACGAGCAACTGGAACGGGAACGGGAGCATCAGAAACAGACGAGCAACGGGAACGGGAGCATCAGAAACAGACGAGCAACGGGAACGGGAACGGGAGCATCAGAAACAGACGAGCAACGGGAACGGGAGCATCAGAAACAGACGAGCAACGGGAACGGGAGCATCAGAAACAGACGAGCAACGGGAACGGGAGCAGGGACCGAACGTGTACTCTGTGCGCTTAGAGAAATATAGTTGAATGTATAACGACTACTTATATGAATTAAATGGACGCTCCCCGCCAGGTGCCTGGCGACGCCGGGTCGGGTCGTCAGCTAGTTGTCAGATAAATCACAAATAGCTAACATATGCTTTGGTTGCCTACAACATCCGGTAAAGGACATGTAACTAACTTTAACATACATACTAAGGAAAGACTGGCTCTGTAGCGAATGGGTTACAAACGCAATTCGTAATCCGGCATATTGCGTTCTTCTTCTTCTTCTTCTTCTTCTTCTTCTTCTTCTTCTTCTTCTTCTTCTTCTTCTTCTTCTTCTTCTTCTTCTTCTTCTTCTTCTTCTTCTTCTTCTTCTTCTTCTTCTTCTTCTTCCTTCGTTGGAGTGTTTTTTCAGACATGATTGCAGTGTGTTTTGTTATGCACCCTTGGGCCAAAACCCTTAGGCCAACACATCAGAGTTTTGCGTGCGTTTTTTAAACCAGGTTAACATTCCTCTCACTTTTGTGGTGCCGTCCAGAGCTCGGCTGGTCAAGTTAGAGCAGTCGAAGACTTCACGGTCCGCCCTCAAGGGAAGGCAGGGACAGTCCATGGGCATTTTCCGCCATCCAGGGGGGTTTTCATAATTGCAGGGCCAACACATAGCACTCTGGTGCTGGGCTCACCCAAAGAATCCCCACGTCCTACGCATGACTGCTTTAATTCCCCACTTCCATGTATTGGACATTTCGTTCACCACAGGCCGCTCCCCGCACAAACCTGGAACGGTCAGTCTGCAGACGACTTCCACTCAGCGAGCTTTCGGTTCAGACGTGTATGGACGCTGTGCCCGGAAGACTAGATTGTCAGAGCTGTTTCGGCCGGAAGACAAAATAGTCAGAGCTGTTCTGGCCGGATGACAAGATAGTCAGAGCTATTCCGGGCACGAGGGACATTTCACTCGGACGATTTTGCGTTATGCCAATTTATTTGCAACCTTTAGGTCGGCACATCCGACTTCTGCTGGCATTTTTTAATCAGGCTGGCCTTCCTGGAGGTTTCGAGGGACATTTCTGTTGTGGTGTCATCCACATCTCAGCTGGTCAAATTATAACGGCCAAAGACATCACGGGCAACCCTCAAGAGAAGGGATGGGCAGACCATACTCCGCCATCCAAGGAGACTTCCATATTTGTAGAGCCGGTACATAGCGCCCTGGGACTGGGCTCACCCAAAGGATCGCCACGTCCCGCTATTGTCTGCTTTAATTCACCACTTCCATGTATTGGGTGGTTCTTTCGCAACTGGCAGCTCCCCAAGCAAAACCAGGAACAGTCCGTCTGCAGACGACATTCACTCAGCAAGCTTTCGCTTCGGACTTCCACATAATGGATTCGCTAGCCAAGCGTTCCATTTCGAGTTAATGAGACGTTTTTCTACCTCAATTTGTAGGTGACCTCCAGACAGCAAACTTTCACTTCGAACCTCCACGCAATAGACTCGCTAGCCAAGCGTTCCTTTTCGTGTTAATGAGACGACAACCACTCAGTAAGTTTTCGCTTCGGACTTCCACGTAATGGATTCGCTAGCCAAGCGTTCAATTTCGTGTTAACGATTTTTCCACCTTAGTTTGTAGGCGACCTCCACACAGCAAGCTTTCGCTTCGAACCTCCACGTAATAGATTCGCTAGCCAAGCCTTCCATTCCGTGTTAATGAGGCTTTTTCCACCTTTGACTACGCTCATTCAATGAGCTCTAGTACAGACTTGTATCGTAACCATTGCATGCGACTGGGTCGCTTTTTCACTTTTAGTAACGCTTACGAGGTAGGCTACGGGTGCTGCCGGCTCAGCACCTTACCTCAATGCAGCAGAGAGCGAGTAACGGCCAGGCCCTCTCATCCGGGGATCCCTCATATCCCTCGGTTGAGAGCCGTAGAACACATATCTGGACCAAGCATGTAGCAGGCTGAACATCTCACACCCCTTTTGCAGTGGGTGAGTATCGGCCCCGCCCTCACATCCGGGAGATATTGAAATAGAGGCGTTCAGCCATATCCCTCAGCTGGGAGCCTTAGAGTATGTGTCTGGACTAAGAATTAGTGACATCGTGCACCTGATTCGGACTTTAACTGCCTATCCTCAGTCTACCTGCAAGGCAGCAGGTTGTGTCTCTCTTGGTCTGGTCCCTATCCCAAGACCTGTCCGACATGTAGTGGTGCTTCCGTCGGCATAGCTCTTGGGGTCATTGGGACACGCAAGCCCCTCTACCACGGCAAGTTGGAGACACGTCAGAGGGGATACAGAGTTCGAAACACAGCTGAGGGCGGTTTGAAAGCAGGCCGCCTTGAGTTGGTTTTCGTACAATGGCATGGGTGCCGGTCGTTTCGAAAGCAATGTCAAACTACTGAACGTAAATTTGCCAAGAAATCACAAACAACCAAATATGCTGAATTTGACTGCAACGTCCTGTAAAGGATATGCAACTAACTTTAACCTTTTTGAAGCAAGGCTGTAAACTCGTCTAGTCACTATATTTATCGAGACTTCACCATTATGCAACGTCTTTCACGACGTCTGTTCCTTGAATGATGGCGTTTCCATTACCTGGTAGCTAAGTTAGTTGCATGTCCTTTAGAGGACGTTGAAATCAACCCCAGCAAATATCTGTTGTTTGTCATTTACTAGGCAATTTTAGTTCGGTAGTTTGCCTTTGTTTTCTTAACTGTCTACGCCTCATGCCCTCGAAATCAACACAATGCGGTCAGCTTCTAAATCGCTCGCAGCTGATTTTTAACCCTCGACTCGGCATCATCATCATCATCATCATCATCATCATCATCATCATCATCATCATCATCCACTGCCTTACCGGCTGACGTGGGCGATCATGCCTCTTCACAAATTACTCAAGAGATCAACATACAGCTGAGAGATGTGGTGTTGACAGCAATGTCCTGTAAAGGATATGCAAAAAACAAAAAAAACAAAAAACAAATAATAGTGCTGTTAGTTACAATGAAATTAATATCACTAGCATATGTTAGTGATGGTAGTTACACTAAAATTATTATCACTAACAGTGTCTTGGAAATAATAAGGGTCAGTAAGAAGTGGCTAAGACATAATAAGGTTCAGTAAGAAGTGGCTAAGACATAATAAGGTTCAGTAAGAAGTGGCTAAGACATAATAAGGGTCAGTAAGAAGTGGCTAAGACATAATAAGGTTCAGTAAGAAGTGGCTAGTACAAAATGAGGTTCAGTAAGAAGTGGCTAAGACATAATAAGGTTTAGTAAGAAGTAGCTAGTTCAAAATGAGGTTCAGTAAGAAGTGTCTGTGACATAATAAGGTTCAGTCAGAAGTATATGGGACATAAATGATTACACTAATGACAGGGTGAATGAGTCTGTAAGACAACAATCTGAGACAGAACAATGTTAATGATCAAACTATGGTAGCAGACTTTGAACTCTTTCCACCCATGTATTATGCTGCTGTAAACATTTATGTTTTAAGCAGTTGTTACTTTAAAGTGATCTGCTTGTGTGTCCGTAACACATAGTAATACTTAGTGCAGTAGTGGTTATCGAAACAATATTTATTGACAGCAGGAATTAACACCTCGATACAACATAATACACGAATCAAACGTATATTATGTTTGAAGATACCAGTGAGCGTATGATGCGGCCTTTAGTTCTGAACAAGTTTGCTCTTCGACCCGGCCCCTTCAGCGGTTAATTGTTTGCTGTATGTCTAACCCTATGTGCGCAGCGCTGGCTTTTGCGTATGGATTAGCTTTTCCTTATTACCAGTGCCCCTCGTCATCACACCAACCCAGTCCGACTTCCAAGGTACTTGTAATGCACGTCCCCATATAAAGGGCGAGAAGGATTTGTCCTTTTCAGGACATTTTTCGACCAACCCCACCCCAGATTTCATTTTCTAGGCAATTTTACGCACATCAGTTTGCCATGCTTTCTGATCGAGAACTCAGTCCTAAAAACCAACTGACCACTGTAGGGAATGAACCCCGTATCCCCGCCGTGTAAGCGCAGGTGCGCGAAGTCTCACGGCCAAGCTGGCATCTCTAAAACATAGCAACTGTTACCTGCATGTGGCTTAGGGGATAGTGAGACATACGGAGTCTGTCAACTGTCGTCTATTGCCTGTAGTACCTTGCAGTGTAGAACACGGGTGGGGGGGGGGGGGGGGCTTGAGCTTGTGGAATTAAGGCCGCCTGGTTAGTGCAGTCGCCGCGAACTGTGTCGGTTAGGGTTTTATTTTTACCCCGGACATAACAAAATCCACACCTTACTGATGATTCTAACCCGGGTGTCCTGAAGGCCACCTGGACAGTCGCTCCTCGACATACCAAGTCGAGGGTTCGAAATGAGCTGGGCGATTTGGAAGTAGACCCATTTGCATTGATGTCTATAGTATGAGACTTCTGCCGTTCAGACACAATGGCAAACAACTGAATTAAACAATCGCCTAGTAAATTACAACGAGTTAATAAATGCTGGGGTTGATTCCAGTGTCACGTAAAGAACATATGACTAACCTTTAATTTTATTGTGATTGAATAGCTACATAGAGTTGAGGTGATACTTAGAACCTGTGCTTTTGTCATAATTATATGGTCACGTTATAAGAGGAAATATATTGGAGAACTTGGTGACTGCTGGCAAGATCGAGGGGAAGAGAACGAACGAACAAACGAACGGACTTTATTTTCAAAGGGTAACAAATTGGGCGCGCAGGCCCGTCTTACATTCGGCTTCCCTTCACTCATCTTTCGTTCAACAATAGTGCATAGGAAAAACCATTGCCAAATGAATTTTGTAAACATGAACAATGCATATTACCATATTATGAGACACATCCACCACCCACCCACACATCCCCCATTCACCCCACATCCCCCACCCAACCACACACACAACCCAGACACACATACATACCCCCACCCATCCACCACATCCCCACACCTACACATCTCCCCAACCACACACACACACATTCCACCCACCACACATCCCATCCATCCATACCCCAAGCACACATACATTCCCCAACCCACACATCCCCCACCCACACACATTCATCCACGCACGCACACACCTCCCCGCCAACTCAATATCCCGCACCTACACACACACACACAAATTCCGCACCTACCCACATAATCTCCCATCTCCCCCATCCCACTCACAGATCCCGAGCCCACCCATACAAACATCCCCTACCATCTCCTAATCTACACACACTCACCCACCCACATTTCCTCTACCCACGCACACATCCTCCACCCACCCTTCCTCCAACCAAAATCCCTCAACCACACATTCATTAACCACACACCCTTATCCATATGCAATCACCCACCCACACATCCTTTCCCCAACCATACATCCTGCACCCACCCATCCCCCAGCCACAATCCCTTAACCACACACCCCTACCCATAAACACACCCACACATCCCCACCCACACACGCACATCTCCCAACCCATACACACATCCCTCACACACACATCCCCACCCACCAACACATCCCCCATTCACAAACACACACCTCCCATCCACGCGCACACAACCCACACACTCATCCCCTACCCTCACACACATCCTTCATCCACCCGCACACCCACACCCAACCACACACCACCCACCCACACACACATCCTTTATCCACACCCATCTCCCCTCCCACACAAGACCACACCCACACACATCCCCAGGACACATCCCTCACCCACACACACATCTCCCCACACATCTACTACCCACCCACACATCCCCCACCTATAATCACCCTCATTACCCACACATACATCCTCCATCCAGCCACACACACCCCCACCCACCCAGACGTATCCAGCACCCACACACACACATCCCAAATCCATCACCCACATCCATCACGCACCCATCCCCCAACCCACACAATGGGTATGCAGAGAAGTAAATACGTGGATGGCTTGGCCACGTGGCATGGTCCAGACATGAACGCTGGGCTGATCCACAACTCTGGTGATTGTGTGAGATGGCGAAACATGACCGCCCACGCGGTGATGATTGAATAGGCCAGAACGCTTCAATACACATATATTTACATATCCTCATCAAGCACTGTTTCCCCGTTGAAGGCTGGCTGTAGCTGGTACTTTGCCGTCTTACAGACGATAGTTTGTTATATTGTCCTTCAAAGAAAAAAGGCATAATAACTACAACCCACGGTGGTAGCGAATGTGGCTCATTGACACCAATTCGCGCAGTAAATATTAGTCCTAATGTATGCAAGTAAACATATGGCAAGACATTCAGCCCGATGTCTTCACGATACTTACCTAAGGCTTCTTATTCTCCGTCTGTTGATGCCCCCCCCCCCCCGTTCGCTCGCTTTGAACTCAAGCGTAGTCCATACACGTGCTAATGCTTCTAATGCTCTGGACTGGATTTTGCTTGTGATTAGCTTTCCCTATTACCACTGTCTCCCGCCTTCAGGCGAAACCACCTCGATGTATTTGTAATTTACATGTTAGACTAGCGGTGTAGGGGGTTGATCTAGCTATCTCGACATCAGCACACCGGACGTTTAACAGTGAGCGTTCTTATCCATTCGGTCATTCTGACCTCAGTCTTGTGATGACTCTACCGTTTGTGTTGTCCACCCATCTGTAACGTTGTATTTGTCTTGCAGCCTCCACCCACTCAACACACACAACTTAACCTTCCAGAATAATCTTGTCAATAAGAAGCTGTGTCTCATTTACGTCACCGTGGTGGTGGAGAGGGGGGTATTGTTTCTGGGCAGGTGAAGACCAGCACGAACATGGACACAGGACATTGAAGACACATTGGGCATGATAATGCAAACAGAGCTGGTAAAGTATTGAGGCTTTTGAGACGGACACGTGGTTTGTGAGACGGAGAAGTGGTTTCTGAAACAGAGAAGTGGTTTTTGAGACGAATGGTGAGAATACTGTAAGATCAGAACAAGTGTTTGTTCTTAAATATCCGGTTCAACCTCTACACCGGTCGTTTGGACTAAAATGTTGACTTCTCGTCCTTGACTCGGGGACTTAAATTACAAGCACCCCTGAACGCAGAGTAGGTTTTCCAGGTGGCGAGGGACACAGGTAATAGGGAAAGCTAATCCATACGCAACTTACTGTTAGAGGTGAAAGGGCTAATGATTTAATATCGTCAATTGTATTGATATTATGTCTACTCAAAACCTGCATTTCAGAAGATTAAAAGTGCCTTATGTTATAAATCTCTTTCATTGGGTGTCACAAAAAGAGTATCATCGAGTCAGTTATGTTGTATAGCAGTGGATTTCGGAATGTGAGCGAATAAACTAGGAAGAACTTAGAGGCAGCGGAGAAGTGATTTCTGATACGAATGTTGAGAATACTGTAACGGTCATCACCATCATCCAGTGCTCTGCCGGCTTAAGCGTTCATGTCTCTCCACATATCTCGGTCTTTAGTGCTAAAGATCAACTCTGCTGATGATATTCCTCCATGTCACTTTCTCAGCTCATCCAGCATCTTTTCTCTTATTCTGCCCCTGCCCCCCTTTCCCCTTGACGTTTCCAGTCGTCAGAATAAACTACTCGGGGGGGGGGGGGGGGGCTGCGTGGTCTCGAGGTACGGTGTCCGCCTCGAGTGCTGGAAGTCCTGGGTTCAAGCCCCGGAGATGACCGGGATTTTTTCCTCGTGGACTTCTAGTAATCAAATTTCCCCTTGTCTCTGGATAGTGAGATCGGACGCCCGTGTGTATCGTTGCGCACGTAAAACATCCCTTGGCAGTTGGAAATCGAAAAAAGAGTAGCCTAACGGCGCTGCCCGGGCAAAATTTCGAGTTAAAAATCTACCCAAAGTATTTCAGGATCCTCGCCGGTGCTACGAAGTTCGTGCACTGAGCTGAGTTTCTCCAGACTCAGGTTTGAGTTAGGAGAAGAACGGAGCACTTATGGGTTGCACCCGTGTGCCGTGATGTTGATCCATCGACTAAATTAAACTAGAATAAACTACTGAGTTCCCGGATTAGGCTAATTGTCATCACCTCACCTAAAGTAACCAGGAGATAGAATTAGAGGGCTGCAACTCTAGCCCAAGAGAGACAACCGAGTTGCTCAGACTAAGAAAAGTCCAGAACCTTATCGAAGGTCAACCCTCGAGTCCATGGGTCCGTGGACACTAATGTGGCCCGCCTGAAGCGGGGTCCACGAGGAACTCGAACAGGGTTACCGCCCGTCGAATAGCGACACGCGGTAAACCGGGAGAGGACAACCGGACTGAGACCAGGCAACAAGTGCCTGCCTGAGAGGGACTCGATAGCTCTTTGTATAGAGATAGAATATAGGCTAGATAGTGTGCGAGTTTGTCATATGAAATGTTTGATGATCTATAATCTGTGATATGATGCTGATGTAAAGCGCGGGCTGTTAACCCACTGCGCCAACTGTAAATTGCCACAATAAATAGGCTATATCATAGCGAACGTATTTATTGTTTGTATTGATTAACACCTGTGTGAACCCATTAAGTTACCTAGACAAAGTAAGACGTTAACAGGTTTTTGGGGGCTAGTACCGGTTTTGACATAAGATGTTATGAAATAACTGTGAAATGCCATGTAAAAATATTTATTCATATCACATTGATTTTGTTAAAGTATAAGAAAATTATTTACCATGAAATGTTCAACATATTTAGTAGCTATCTAGCAATATAATAAAAGTAATCAGAATAAGCAGAGTCCCTCAGCAGTCTCAAAACAAAGTCCATACCATACACAACAATATTACTAGTCTGTAAACAATGTATAACTGTTTAACATAACTATGACATTTTTGTTTTTTTTTTGTTTTTTGACCGTGACTAATGTTTCTTGCTCTACGAGCAGATTGTGCCACAAAGATTACCGTGGGCAACACATGTGATTTTTCCAGCCACTAGTTGTGTGACAGAGAGGACCGCGTGCAACGCAGTGTAACTTGTTCCAGCAGTAACGAAAATCCAGAGCAACATCGAGCGCTTGAATTCAGAGCTAAGTTTCACTTCATACTCATTGTAAAGTCTAGGCTGTTACTTCTCATTCTCATTATCATCAATGTATTATTGTATATCATATTGATTTCTTTGCATATTCATAACTTTGTCACCAACATAACCTTGCATTTTGATTTACACATTAATAATTAGGGGAGTTAACCAAATTTTCGACCACACAACATATTTTTCTAAGGGATTTAACTCTATAAATTGTACAAACAAGTAAAATACAAAATGTCTAGCTTAGATCAATGTATTGAGCAAGGAATAAAGTTAGGTTACAAAGAAGAGAAACTGTCAGAATGGGCACAGAAAACACACACAGAAAACATTGCCCGTGAAGAAAGAGCGATAGAACGTGAGGAAAGAAAACTGCAAATGGAGGCCGAAGAAAAGAAATTGCAATTGCAAATGCAAGCAGATGAAAAGAAAATGCAAATGCAAATTGAAGAGAAGAAAATACAATTGCAGGCTCAGGAAAAACAGATGGAGCTTGAGGCCGCCGCCAAACAGGCCCAATTGAATGCCGAAACACAGATTAAACTAAAACAGATGGAAGTGGAGGCCAACACAGAAATATCAATAAATAAGTTAAAGAGCAAAGAAGAAGAACAAAAATATAATAAATATAAAGGTCTCGTGAAGGCTTTCTGTTCTGGAGATTCCATCTCCGCCTACTTAGAAAATTTTGAGTGTCTCATGTCTCATCATAAAATCATGAAATCAGATTGGGCATTTATTCTAATGAGGAATTTAGCTCTTGAACCACTGAAAGTAATAGAGACAATACCACAGGAGATGCGAAAAGACTATGAGTACCTAAAACAACGCATTCTCCAACATTTTTCTTTAGACACTGCAGGTTACCAACAACAATTTGCCAAATTATCTCCACAACCAAACCAAACATTCATAGATTATGTTAGTACAGTACAAGACATATGCACTAAATGGATAAACTCGGCTAAAACCAACAATAGCCACGATAAACTCAAAGAACTTATCATCATAGATAAAATAGTAAGCACCATCCCCACACCTTTTGCAAAATTTTTAAAACAGATGGATTGCAAAACCATCCAAGAAATTGAGTCCAAAGGCAATGCATTCTACACAGCAAACAGAGATATATTTCAACTCAACATTAGCCACAATGACACAGCAGCTGCAGTAATAAATACTAAGTACTCCAAACAAACGCAGGGCAAATTCAAACCGCGCTCCAACAGTGGTAAGGTAGCAAAGTGTCAGTATTGCAGTATGACGCACGACGTTTACGAGATGTGCGACAAGTCTCCGAACTATCCCCACCACCTAAAAATGATGGTGGATAAACAGAAAACAAAACGTAACGCGTACCAAAAAGCTGTAAAATGTTACTTTTGCAGAAGCTGGGGACATTACTCACGATATTGTGAAGGTCGTAAATTATTGAAGCAAGCTAATGCTGCATTAGTAGCAACGTCTTCTGATGATGAGACTGAATCACTGATTGAAGGTTATAATCAGCATGACAATGAGAGCGAGCTTGGTAATGCTGTACATATAGTTAACACCATAGTAGATGAAACATGTAACGCTTGCACGAAATTCCAACTAGACCCATCATTACCATGTGGCCACAGGATACCTATTGCAAATGAGACAGCCAACGCTGCTTTGTCAGCCACAGGGAAGCTAACATTTTTGACAGGCTTCGTAAACAGGAAAAAGTGCTCATTAATTCGCGATTCCGGAGCAACTCTCTGTGGAGTAAAGAAAACATTAGTAGACACCGCAGACTACACAGACAAACACGTTAACTGTCGCACATTTTCAGGTACTATAGAAAGATACCCCCTTGCGATGGTCGAAATTCAAACACCATATATATCAGGACAACTTTTGTGCGCTGTCCTTGAAGACCCAGTCGCAGATATCATACTTGGTAATTTACCTAACATCCATCCATGTTCTGACAAGGAAATTAAAGACTGGGAAGAAAAACACGGTATCCACCACACAAATACCGATGCTAAAGAGAAACACCATGTTAATTTGTCTCAAACTGCCAAAATACCAAGGGAGACAAACACTGAGGTTATTCAAAAAGAATTCACCGAGGTGCACAACGCAGGGGCGGTCGAATCTTTTAACGAGACGACCGAATTAAAACCTCGAATTGAGGTCACTCCCATGCTACAAAGTACCAAACCTGTAAATGTGTTACAAAACACACACGACACAAACGCCATTACACGACAGACAACCCACAAAACCAACACGGACCAACTACAACAACCATTAGAAACATTCGCACCCAACTCAACTAACATCAATGTTGGAAAAGAACAGAAATGTTCAAAAACATTTGTATCAAAACCATGTCACAGATTGAAATTGCTTGTATTATTATTGTATATTTTATGTAACAATTGTATTGAAACCTCTTGGCACGGATCTCTTGAAAGTATCAGAACAATTTCTAGACTTGAGTACAAAATTGCAGTACATGGAAAAGTAGACATATTCAATTTAAATGGGTTGAAACTAGACTATGCTAAACAAGACACGGAAACGAGTAGACAAATGAAACGAACTGATGACAAAAACAAAAGGACAATCACCCAACTGAATGACAGTCCGTCCTATGCCAGACATGACAATGAGACAAATAAACAGACGCAACAAACTGTTGACAAAGACAAAACGACAATGTCCCGACAGAATGACACTTTGACAAACGAAGCATCGTTAACGACGCACTCTCACAACAAAAACGACGAAGAGATATGGACATTACCGACATTCTGTGATATCGACAACGACAACAAATTTGACGACATAAACAACGAAGACATATGGACATTACCGACGTTCTGTGTTAGCTACAACGACGACAAAACTGACGACATATTGACTGTTGACCTTGACGACGACGACAATGACATTGAAGACAATTTACAAACAGTAGCACCTGTGATAAATCAGACGGACATAGACGATACTGAAGTCCCTATACCAATCATGACTAACGACGGGAGCATTGACGACATTCATATCAGTGACACATTAACACAGTGACAACGGCAATACAATTTGCCTATCCTGGATAACTACAAACCTATCCTTTCTAACAAACCTTGTATTATCCTGGTATTAAACCACTTATTGCATTTTATGATATCTAACTTCACTTCTCATCTACTTACCCTAAAACAAGTCTTCAACCAAATTTCTCTTTTCGGACTTACTATCAAACCTTCCAAGGTTGAAATAGGTTATACAGAAATAGACTTCCTCGGGCACAGAATTTCTCAAGGGAAATTACTAACTGATGAGAAAATTGTTTCTAAGATTTTGAATCTAGAAGTACCTACCACAAAGAAGCAGATTAGGAGCGTACTAGGTCTCATTAATTATTATTCCAAATTCATTCCACATTGGGCAGAACTCACCTCAGTGTTTTCAGATATGTTAACTAAAGATCACCCATCAAAAATTTGTAAAAGTACCAGCTTAGATGATGCAATGTGTAGATTGAAACATATTTTTTCAAATCCTCCAGTGTTACGATTACCCAACATAAAATTACCTTTTATCTTAACCACAGATGCAAGCGCCATAGCTATAGGAGGTTGCTTAATGCAGGAAGTCGACGGAATTAGACACCCTATTCTCTATGTGAGTAGGAAACTTAAGAAGGCTGAGACTCGGTATGCGACAGTTGAATTGGAGTGTTTAGCCCTATTGTTTTGTATACTGAGGCTGTCAAAGTTCCTTTTAGGGAGCCACTCCTGGTCCTCACCGACAGTTCGCCATTGTGAGTCCTGAACCAAGGAACGCCCAAGAACCACAGGTTACAAAGATGGCGGTTATTACTTCAAGATTACAACTTTGAAATACGCCATATCAAGGGCACCGACAATATTCTGGCAGACGTATTATCACGCCAGTCAAATGCACCAGTAGAATGACACTACTCATTCAACCATTAGCCATATTATATACTGTGATACTTTTATACCGTTGCATATGTATACCTCTACACCTGCTAAAGTACTCTCAGTGATTAGTTTATTACAACACCCATGAATACGGTACTTCAAAAACTATACCATCAAGTACCTAAGCTCTATTACTAGACCATCAAGAAACAGTAACTCTGTTTATGTCAACCAGTAAGATCAACCAGAACAAACCATGAACACTGTAATATTTCATACGAGACATGGAAAAGAACCCATAATTTACTGTTGCTACAAACATTGCAAACAGCCGAAATAGTACGACATCAACTACGACACGCAAGAGACAGCTATACGAACTTTAACATTTATAGCAAAACACAGGAACAACAGGACGGCAACACGCACATCATCGTTGGAGTTATTTAATTAATTAGTTTACTATTAAAAATGTATTATATTTCCATTAATGATGTATATAAATTGTGTTAACATGTAACTGCTACATATTCCACTTTAATATTACAGGCGGTGCCATTCATAGGCTAAGAAAACCCGTCCTATACAATTGTCTCTATTTAAATTATAACCTAGTTTTCCTTCATCGTACAGAAAGTACGTATTTTCTTAAAGGGCGAATATCGCCTAGCCCATTGTTTACAAGGGCAATAACATTTACCTTAACTTAAATTATATATTTTAATCGAATACTATTGTGTTTGAAAGACGAATGAATGAATGTGTGAAAGGATTAAATAAGAGAACGATACACTTGGCGGACAAATTGTACGCAACACGTATTTATTGTAATTTGTCTGCGTCTTTGATGTAAAAGTACACAACTCGTCTAATTTGTGAATACATGTATAGAACTTAGTTTAGTAGTCAGCTTAGTTAGTAAATAGTTAACATACTTAGGTTAGCATTAAGGATACAACTAAGCATCACTACTTGGAATACCTAGTCATGTAGTGCACACAGTGCAAGGATTCATGATTGAGGTTATCCCAACTCGTGACGCTTGGAAATACACCATCCATTCAGCACATACACAAACCTGAAAACTCAACACTTTCAATTTAAAATACAGTCACTTTATTAGAGATATCAACTTATTAGTCAAACACACTAACAAGCCAACAGGGACACATGTAGTCTGAGGGGGATAAGAGAACATTGTAACTACATATTTAGCATTAGATGACATACGAGAGTAAAAGTGTATTAAAATGCACTCACGAATCAAGATTTGAAAGTGTACTTAACTAGCCAGGACTTCGGTCCTGTTAACTCTCTTTAACCAGAGATTAATTGTCTGGGCACTAATAGGGTGCGTGAGAAGGGCGAGTTGTCAATACAACTATTAAAACGCCACGTAACTTCGGTCTGATAAGCATTGTTAAGGACACAGGAGACAGAGTGATCTCTTTAGCAAATCAGAGAAGTAGTGTATGGTAGAATACATGAGTTACTAATGCCATTAGGTAGTTTACCAAGTTACTGTCCACCAAACTACAAACCCTAACTTTAGATGAGTCGATGACAGAATTAGATTAAATCTAATTGACCAATAACAAGCCAGATCAGGAGGGGAGAGGGGAATCCTGTCATCACCTCACCTAAAGTAACAAGGAGATAGAATTAGAGGGCTGCAACTCTAGCCCAAGAGAGACAACCGAGTTGCTCAGACTAAGAAAAGTCCAGAACCTTATCGAAGGTCAACCCTCGAGTCCATGGGTCCGTGGACACTAATGTGGCCCGCCTGAAGCGGGGTCCACGAGGAACTCGAACAGGGTTACCGCCCGTCGAATAGCGACACGCGGTAAACCGGGAGAGGACAACCGGACTGAGACCAGGCAACAAGTGCCTGCCTGAGAGGGACTCGATAGCTCTTTGTATAGAGATAGAATATAGGCTAGATAGTGTGCGAGTTTGTCATATGAAATGTTTGATGATCTATAATCTGTGATATGATGCTGATGTAAAGCGCGGGCTGTTAACCCACTGCGCCAACTGTAAATTGCCACAATAAATAGGCTATATCATAGCGAACGTATTTATTGTTTGTATTGATTAACACCTGTGTGAACCCATTAAGTTACCTAGACAAAGTAAGACGTTAACACTAATGAAATAGAACATTAAATACAGCCATAAGAAAGAAATCGGAATCAGATGTCAAACGGCTAGTGCACTTACATATCAACTATCACCCTTACTGAAACATCCAAATATACCCACGTCCGCAAAACGACAGATAATAAACAGCATATTCACACCAACCCTATTCTACCAATCTCAAATTTGGGCTTTATCCAAATAATACTCTCGCAAAATCAACACCTGCGAGATGAGATGCCTGAGGAGAGCTGCCAACTTAACATTCAGAGACCGAGTAAGAAATGCTGTTATCAGACAGACAGTGGGATCAACACCTTGTGCCACATATATTGAAAAACAGAAGATCAAGTGGTTTGGCCATGTCGTTAGAATGCAACACCAGCAACTACCATCACTCACCTTACATCAAAGATCAACTGCGACGAGACAAAGAGGACGTCCAAGAAGAAAATGGATTGACGACATCAAAGACATTGTTCAATCACACGGAATGACACTGTCAGGTCCCGCCGACCAGGCGCTGGAGCGCAATTTATTCCTCCCCACGACGCTTGACGGCAGAATTGGAAGATGATGATGATGATGATGATGATGATGATGATGATGATGATGATGATGATAAGAAAGAAAGATAGTCTTCTTTAGTAATGAATTGAAAAGAGGGGTATTTGAAGACATTGGGACCACTCGAAGAGATAGACCAAGAGAAACAATGCTAGATGGGCTGGAGTCTATACAGTAGTATGGTGGACTATCAGTGAATGATCTAGAGCAGGGGTGGGCAAACTACGGCCCGCGGGCCGCATGCGGCCCGCCAAGCGATTTTATGCGGCCCGCGAGGGCATTTAGAAATAAAAAATTTCAATTCGTTTTTAAGTTATTTCGTTGAATTTTACAGAATTTCATGAACCGTTATGATGATTGTCAATAACAAACGTAAAATTGAAGATAAATGCCACGTTTTTAATGATAAATGGATAACTAAGTTGGTAGCAAATGAGTTTGCTTGTTGTGTCGTGAGTCAATGGCTGTCTTCAAGGAGTACAATTTAAAAAGACATTATCAAACAAAACATTCCGATTTCGGATACAATTTAACGACCGAAGTGAAGGAAAGGAAATGCCTTGAGTTGGTGAAAAATTTTGAGAAACAGCGAACTGTTTTCACTAAACATTCTTCAATTCAAGATGCTGCAACTGAAGCTAGTCTTGTGCAGAACAAGTCATTTTCAGAAGGCGAGTTCATCCAGGAATGTTTGCTAGATGCAGCAAACATTATGTGTCCAGAACAAAACAAAAAAAAGAAGAAGAAAGAAACAGATTTGACAACATTACTTTATCAAGGAGAACTGTAGTCAGACGTGTTGACAAGATCAGTGACAATTTGATGCATACACTTCAAGATGCAAGTAAATAATTTTTGTGGTACTCTCTTGCATTGGATGAGAGTATCGATGTACATGATACTGCCCAATTATTGATATTTATACGTGGAATAAACACTTCTTTCAAACTCACTGAAGAGCTACTGATTGTTGAGTCACTCAAATTCACAACCACAGGCCATGATATATTCAATACTGTTACTAACTGTATTGAAAGAACTGGGTTGGTTTGGAACAAGATGGTAAGTGTTATAACTGGCGGAGCTCGTGCTTTGACTGAAAAAAAATGTAGGTCTGGTAAAGTTGACAAGTGATAAGATTAAAGCAGAATATCTTGACCACACATTATTACCACTTCACTGTGTGATTCATCAAGAAAGTCTGTGTAAAACTGTTTTGAATATCAAGCATGTTATTGACCCAGTTGTCAGTGTCATCAACCTCATCAGATCAAGAGGACTTAATCACAGACAGTTCAAGTCATAACTCGACGATTTGGAAACTGAACATTCCGATGTCCTGAACCACACCAATGTTCGATGGCTGAGTCTCGGCAAGGTGTTGAGGCGAGTGTGGGAACTCAGAGAAGAAATAGTGATGTTCCCAGAGATGAAGGGCATTGCATGTGACTTTAATACTAACATTGTCAATAAAGAGTGGCAGCTAGACTTTATGTTTGCCATTGAAATTATGGAAAAGTTAAATGAACTGAATGTCAAACTTCAGGGCAATGGTGTGTTTGCACATGAATTGCATGCATATGTAAAATCATTTCAGGCAAAACTCTCACTGTTCTCCAGACAAGCAAGTGAAAAAAGATTTTGTTAATTTCCTTTGCTGAAACAAGAAACCATTTCTGGTGAAATGACTGAAAAATACAAAGCCCAATTAGATGCATTGATTGAAGAATTTGGATGGAGATTCCAAGATTTCAAGAAATTAGAGCCATAGTTCAATATTCTCAGTTCACCTTTTAGTGCAGAAGCTGATACAGCCACAGAGGACATACAGTTGGAGCTGCTTGACTTACAAGCAGATCATGACCTGAAAGAGAAATTCAAGACAGATGGTTTGCTGGATTTCTATGGATCTTTATCACAAGAATCATTTCCCAACTTGAAAAACTTTGCAGCTAAACTTTTATCATTATTTGGATCAACATACATTTGCGAACAAGCATTCTCTTGCTTGAAGATCAACAAATCTAAGAATAGGTCTTTATTGTCGGACTGCAACTTGCATGCTGTCATGCGAATTTCAACAAGTAAACTTGCTATAGATTTCAAGAATATTGCCAAACATTGCAAGCAGTTACATACATCTCATTAGAAATCAACAACTGTAGTGACAATGTAGTCGCTGTGTGTCTAAATTAAAGCCATTGGTAGATAATAAATAATATTTGTTATAATAACAAGTTGTAAAATCGTGTTAACAAATTAGTAAAAGTTTTTGTCCATATTGTCAAATATAATGTATAAGTGTATAAGTAAAATAAAATTGCAATAGTTAGTTATTTATACTGCTTAATAACCTATAAATAATTAATAATTACTTATTGTCATAGGTTGCTGTACACAAAATGGATATATATATATATATATATATATATATATATATATATATATATATATATATATATATATATATATATATATATATATATATATATACATGCGGCCCGCCACAGCTTTACATTTGTCAATGTGGCCCTCCGCACGAAAAGTTTGCCCACCCCTGATCTAGTGTACCAGGTATCGAAATCAGTTGAGTGAACTCCTTCACTACTCGGCAAGGCCCGTGATAATGATGATGATGATGGTAGTGATGCGTGGTTAAAGGAAGTTAGCTGCATGTCCTTATAGGACATCGTCATCAGCCCCATTATTTATTGACAGATTTTCTAGGCAATTTTACGCTCATTAGTTTGCCATTGGTTTCTTAAAGGCCGACGCTCACATCATTCTAAAAAAAAAGCATTAACATAACTTGGTCTACACCCAAATCGCCCCAGGCTGACCATGAGTCTAGTATGTCAGAATTGTGAAACTTAAGGTTATAATAAAACATAGCGAAGGCAAAGCGAAGCAAAACATGCATTAGGAATGAACTCATCATGGACGCTTGGAAATATCAGCTCTAAACACGGACCTCTTCACCATTACCAGTTAAGAAGCTCTCTAATTCAAACCTTGTAATTCAGCCTTGTATCTTTCTCCCAGATTATCGGCGTTTTAAAGACCCTGTCCTTGAGACTCGCTGTCCGTTCGAGTGTTTTCATCCGTGAACTGGGCTTCGCAAGGAAAAAGTTGAGTTTCAGGGAGTGGGAGGAATTGTCCCGTTTATAAAATAGCGAACTCCTGGATTTCGTTGAGAACTTGACTAGTGAAGAGCGGCCATAAGAGGCTGCCGCTGGCTAATAGTGTCATAGTTTGACAAAGACAGGGATTTAAATGGATCGACTTCATTGCACCGAGTTTTATCATATGGCTCGCTCTCTTTCTGCAGAGTGGGAAGTGTCACTGAAAGCGTGAACTCCGTAGCGACGACCCCCTGGAGTCTCCGAGACAATTACACTCGTGAACCGAACGACGTAGCCCGGGATTGAACCCACAACCTTCGGAGCGCGAGGCAGGCGGTTTTAACCGATTCCAGCCTTAGCTGGACAGTAAGCCGCAAAGTGAATATTGCATGGTTCTTGTGAACACACATAAAAAGTCGCTTAAAAGTCGACAGGGTCGACTTCATTGCACCGGTTTTTATTCCATATGGCTCGGTCTCTTTCCGCAGCACGGAAAGCGTCGCACAAAGCACGAACTCCGCAGCTTTTTGCGACGACCCACAGGAGTCTCCGAAACATTTACCTCGTAAACCGAAGGGTGCGGCCCGGAATCAAACTCACAATCTTCGGAGCACGAGTCAAACGGCTTGACCACTTCGCCACAGAGACTCCCACACAGAGAACACACATATACAGAGCCTCGGTGGTGTAAGGGTGTTCGTGCGCTTTAGTGAGATTCTCCTTGTGAATACAAGTAGAGTAGGTGTTTGGTGATGGTCACAATCAGTGGTGGTGATAACAATATAGCGACGAGTTTATGATCACAATCAGTGGTGGTAATGGTAATGTAACAACAAGTATCTGGTCTCGTTGTTTTCAGTTATTTGGCCAAGGTATTCACACTTTGTGACATTTGTAATTCCTTCTTTGTTGATTGTACAAGGGGCGTTCATTTGAAATTCGTTCGTGCCGCACCGCGCGTAATTGCGTACGTTGAACACGATCATGTCATAGTCATGTGGTAAGTACTGACCAATGAATAAAAGAGCACGTACTTATCTTCCCATGATGCATAGGTTCTGTTTCTGACCGTTGAGAAAATGGCTGGGTTGATTCAAAATCCGTCCAAAGATGCTCAAAGAGCGGTGGTTCAGTTTCTTTCATTTGAAGGATGTCGACCAGTGGACATTCATCGAAGAATGCAGGCAGCATACGGTAACAAATGTGTGTCGAAGAAAACAATGACAGACTGGGCACGCATGTTTCAGTTCACGACAGATCTTCAACGGCCGGGTCAAGCGCATATTGTTGCAACAGGAAAAAAAAAAAACATCGCCAAAATTGATGCAGCAGTACACATGAACCGTTGTCGAAGCATACATTCGCTAGCGAAAGAATTTGATGTGTCAATTGGGACAATTCAAAAGGTCGTTCGTAAGAAACTGCAATATCGAAAGGTGTGTTCACAGTGGGTACCACGGATATTGACCGACCACAAAAAAGAGGAACGCATGGGATGGTGTTTGAACCACTTGCTGCGTTACAGAGTGGAGGGTGATGCATTTCTCTTCCGCATAGTGGCAGGCGATGAATCATGGTGTCACCACTTTGAGCCCAGCATCAAGAGAGAGAGAGAGAGAGAGAGAGAGAGAGAGAGAGAGAGAGAGAGAGAGAGAGAGAGAGAGAGAGCGAGAGAGAGCAATGGAAGCATGCTGGATCACCAAAAAGCCAAAATATTCAAGTTACAGGTTTCCTCTGGTAAGGTTATGCTGAGCGCATTTTTTAAACCATAAAGGGCTATAGTTGGCCGACTTTAAAGAACCTAGTGTGAACATCAACTCTACCCACTACTTGTAAACACTAGACAAGCTGCAAAAAGCCATCAAGAAAAACGACCCGGCATGCTTTCTCGCGGTGTGATTTGCTTGCACGATAATGCTCGTCCGCATGTCCCAAAGATTGTGCAGGAAACATTAGCAAGAAAGAAATGGGAAACTCTGCAACATCCAGCCTATAGTCCTGATTTGTCACCATGAGATTTTAATTTGTTCGACCTCTGAAAGAAAAAAAAAAGCTCTCAAGGGGCAACAATTTCACACAGATGCAGACGCAATGAACGGGGTAAACACTTGGTTCAATGAGCAACCACAATCCTTTTTTGCGGACGGCATTCGCCGCCTACCTTAGCAATGGGATGCTCGCCTGAATGCATACGGCGACTTCTTCTGACCAACCCATGGTGCATAATTCATTCAAATTGAATGCTTTGTTTAATTCTACCGCACCTGTTAATGTTTCTTTCTTGCTTTTGTAATAAAGCCATTGGAACGGGTTCCAAACCGAATAGGTCAAAAGGGCCAGACTAGGAGAGAATAATGATTATACAATGTGAACGCAGTGCATCGGACTTAAGAGTTAAAACTCATTGGCCGCGCAGACCGAATAGGCGTCTGCTCTTGCTAAGACAGTACATATCCACAACAGAGACCGCTCTTGGTAGTGTAGTTTTTTGTCTCTCGGGAGACGATAGATAATACTTTTGTACCGGGTCGGTAGAAAAATCGCTTCACCAGCCTTACTCAAGAGATGCAAGTTCTCTTCATTATGACGATGACATCAACGGCAGTCTTCCATCTTCTAGAACAGTGGTTCTCAACCTTTTTTTTTTTTGGCTCATGCCCCCCCCCCCCTCCTTTACCATATGTTCAGAACGCCATTCCCCTCCCCCATTTCTAATTTCCTACCTATAAATCCCCCTACCCTTACACAGTATACATAAAAATGGAAGCTAAATTTAATAACACATACTAGAACAAGTCTAGACATCTACATAACACGTGATTTGCGTATCTACTTACATTATAACACGAATTTTATTAGGACGATAAGTACAGAGCCGTAAAATTTAGAGAGAATAACAATATCAAGTAACTGGTTCTTGTATCAATGCGATCTTAAAATAATCTTAATTCCCCCACCCTCCTGGAAACCCTAAAATGGGGGGGGGGGGGAATTCCCCACGGGTTGAGAACCACTGTTCTAGAAGATTTACACCCAAGCAACCAATCAGCTAACCCATAACAGAATGCTTACAGCACCCGTGATCCTAACATACGTATGTTGACGCTGGGGCTACAGGCTTCGAACACTGAGTAGAGAATCTACTAGCGGACTTAACCATCGATGAAACCAGGACATTGATTTATAGTTTCAGTTGCTGTGAAGATTGTCCTTAAACCCAATAAATCGAATAAGCGATCAGTCAATCATGAGACTAAGTTCCACTGTCAATACCCTGCAACAGCGGTCTCTGTGGTCTAAGCCAAAGAGGTCTAGTCGTCTGGCACGCTGTCTGAGGGTCGTGGGTTTTATTTTCAAACTTTTTCGCTCAGACCACATGTGCAATCTTTCTGGAGATCACTGGGGGAACATGGCAGCATGTTCTAATGGATCAGAGCGCTCGCTCTTAAACTTTGGATGTGCTGATGCCAAGGTCGTGAGTTCAACTCCTACACCGGTCAGATGGACTAAAATGTTGACTTTTCGTCCTTGACTTGCGGACGTAAATTATAAGTACCTCAGAAGTCGGAGTGGGTTCGCCTGATGGCGAGGGACACTGGTAAGAGGGACAGCTAACCCACATGCAAAAATCAGTCTAGTGCACCAGAAGTCGTAGCATGTGTATGGACTACGCTTGAGTTCAAAGCGAGGGATTGCAAGAATAAAAATGTTATCGTTGGAGCTATGGAATTCATGCTGTACGCGATCACAACAGGTGGTTGACATTCCTCGGGAAGAGACTAAGCCAAACAGGACAAGTCTCAGTGCAATGAAGTTGAACCTCTCGCCTTAACCTTTAACCCCGTAACGCTTTCTTGTTCAACTTTCGTCCGTTCATGATTCATAACCTCATGTCCTATTATTGATATTTAAGTTGCCTAGCCAGGCTCGTAAAATATATATAATGCGTAGAAATGTAGGTCAGCTTGGTTCCAGTCTTATGTATTTTTGTATATTTGAAGGGGGAAAAAGTAATTTAAAAACTATAAATATGGCCAAACCTTAAAGCGCATTCAGATGTGCCTATCCAAATGTATATTGGACACATAAAGGCAGATCTTGCAGGGTTCACATTTGGTATCCCCAGCCACCAGGCTGGTTATTTTACGGCACTCTAAAATCTGTGCAATTAATGGCATTCACTGAAATAATTGTATGCGTCAGTGGTGTTAGAAATATGTGTTAATGTAATCTTCACCGCAGTAAAAAAATTTGGGCACGTTATGAGAAAAAATAAATTGGAGAACTTGGTGACAACTGGTAACATCGAGGGGAAGAGAGCAAGGGGAAGGCAGAGAAGTAAATACCAGGATGTCTTGGCCATGTGGCATGGTCGAGACAAGAACACTGAGCTGATCCACGACTCTGGTGATCGAGTGAGATGGGAAACATGACCTCACACGCTTATCGGCATGGGACGTGTTGAATGAATCTTCACCGCAGGCTAGTCGTGCAGTTGATATGACAGAAAGAATGTTATTTAATAAAGCTTTCACATTATCACATACCAGTCTGAAGATGTGTCGGAGGAAAGGACGCTGTTTGCAACAAACTACCCATACCAGTCTGAAGATGTGTCGGAGGAAAGGACGCTGTTTGCAACAAACTACCCATACCAGTCTGTGAATGGATCAGATTCACTGCGGATCACCATCTTCATGTGCCACGACGATAAGCATGGACTTATCATGTCTCGATTATGTCATGTGGCCAGACCATTGAGATATTTATCTCTGTGCATTCCCCTTGATCTTTTCTCCTTAATCTTGCCAGATGTCACTAGGTTCTCCAGTTTATTTTTTTTTCTCATAATGCGCCCAGAAATCTGTGAATGTGTCATTGAGAAGAAAAAGTATTGACAACAAACTTCTCATATGAATCGGTGATTGTGTCAGATAAAATTTAAGATTCTAACAACAAATTTCTCATACTAAGTCTGTGAATGCGACAGATACAATAAAATTCATTGACAAGACACTTTCCATATCAATCGGTGATTGTGTCGGATACAGTTAAAGATAACAACAACAAATTCTCACACAAGCCTATGAACGCGACAGATAAAATTTAATCCATTGACAACAACCTTGCCATATCAATCGGTGATTGTGCCGGATACAATTAACGGTTACAACAACAAAATTCTTACACCAGTCTGTGAACGCATCAGATAAAAAAAGTGGCACAATTGAAGACAGTATGGAAGGATGGTTGAAGGCTTTGACGATGTGACATGTGAACAGTGACACTGAAGTTCAGAGAATTGGAAAAATGCGTCTAGACAATAACCATTAGCGAATTGAGGAATTTGCTGATGAGCACTGGTAAAGTGATGACAAAAATATATATCAATGAACCGATTTGGAATATAGACTCCAAGAGAACAATGAAGAAAATGTAGTTAATAGAGTACTAGAAACGGAGAGTTGGAAATTGTGGTGGTGTGATACGGGGCTATGATAACAAGGAGGGTGGCCATTGAAGAAAAATATCAGTCCGATGAAATCCTATTGAATAAGGAAGGACACATACGACGCAGATAATATGATGTGAGGATTGAAGTCGATGGCACGAAAAGCCAAATTGATTTGCTCATCAGCAAAAACAAAAAACAGAAAGAGAAATATATCAGATGCAAGGTCAGTGCCCAACTTAAGTATAAACATAGACCACAAAGCAGTTATTACCACAATAAGAACCAGTAGGAGAAGAATGGAAAGACCAGGAAAAAACATGTTTGTATCTCTCTTCGTCTGGTCCCTAGCCTTTGATTGTCCCCAGCCCACCTACAAGACAGCATGTTTGTGTATCTCTTCGTCTGGTCCCTATCTCTTGATCTAACCGACACGGATAACCCTACCTGTAGTAACTGAGCTACCGGCGGCATAGCTCTCGGCTTCATTATAGCGTACAAACCCCTCTACCACGGCAAGGTGGAGACACGGCAGAGGGAAATACAATATAAACATTTTTTTTTTTAGCTCTTTGAATTTTGTCATCTCATTCAACGATCTAGAAGCTGTTGTTGACATAGTTTGTTTCTTCTTGTCCGAGTCACGCGACACTATACATTGTTTTGTTTGTCATAGCTAGCTTAAATCTGCCTTGTTGATCCTCCCCGGGGAGGTGGCCTGCCTTTGTGTATTGTTAGCCACTTTTATCGGGTGTAATAGAATATTGTTGATTGAAGTATTTCTCGTGATCGTCCAATTACCGCTCTTTGTGTGCACAGTTCATGGGTTTATAATCACTAGTATTACAACAACAACAACAACAACAACAACAACAAAAAGGTAAACTTAAGCATCCTTTTCAGTGCCCCGAGGAGTAGTAGGTTAGTTAGTTAGTCGTGGTTCCAACTTCACGGCAACGGATTGTCCCCATATTGATCCGTTCCTGTGCCAGTGAATATCACACAAAATGCTCCTCACTGCCAAAAGTGAACAATGGAACAGACAGGAGTATCGGCAAGCCAACAACCCGCACAGGTACACTGCATAATGCCGCCGCCAGAATGCCAACACAAAAGTCCTCCATGAAAAATACACTGTCATATTACCACCGAATGCCGATTGGTCTATAGAAATATTCCAGCACATGATGCCCACTGAGTCTTAAGGCATATCAAACAGGACTTTTACTTCACTTGTTTGTTTACAAGTGGAAGGACATTAAGAGATGGACGAACTACAGGTAGGTAACGATACACGCTGAAAGATAACATTAGGTGATGGTCAAACAAGTCTGTCTGAGTGTACACTCAATGCCAGAGACGGAAAATATTGGAGATTCATTGCAGCCAACTTTTATTGTGGAGACGGAAAGTGACCATCATCGTGTTGCAGGTCATGTGCAGAACGTCTGTCACAGCCCGCCGAAAAATGTTTCAATCCGTTGCCATCTCCCCTACCGCACGCACTTTCATGCCCCAGGTGTCTTCAATGCCACATGTCCGTCTTCCTGCTGGTCGACCTCTGTCACTTCTTCCTAATCTCTTCAAGGTACCTTCCATCAGATGCTATGATTGTTCGGAGATTGCTGTAACGATTCACTTGTTTAAGAATATTCCCATTTATCGTACATTATAATGCAGTATTTCATTCTTCTTAGAGACTGCCATCATCTCTACCTTCTTACATTTTTATTTTAACCCTACTTCTTCACTGTGTGCAACAATCGCATCTGCTAAATGTTGCAGATCCTGTTCATTGTCAGCAATCAGTATAATACTGTATAATCCGCACATCTAATGTTATTGAAGTAATCACTGTATACTTACACAAACGTACAATCGTCTGCCACGAATGGCGCCACTCGCGGTTGTGTTGTCTGGGCTGTCCACATATTGTCATCGTGAAATCCAAAGGCTGTATACTAGACAATGGTAGTAGACAGCAACCATTTTATCAGTAAAGATGCCAGTCCACTAAATCATTAAATTTAGCATTGCGTTTCATCATTAAATAGTGGTTCATAAATAAACACACGCAGTATTGTGTGACACTCATAGAAGTGAGAAGAAGGAAGTAGAGACTAGAGGACGCACTCCATCCATCCATCCATTATGTGCTATGCCGATAAGCCTGGACGGTCATAATTCGCCATTTCACTCGATCACCAGAGGCGTGGATCGACTCAGTGTTCTTGTCTTGACCATGTCACGTTACCAAGCCATCCAGGTATTTACTTCTATGTCTTCCTCTTGTTCTCTTTCCCTCGATCTTGTCAGTTGTCACCAAATTCTCCAATTCATTTCTTCTCATAACATGACCAAAACATTTTGACTGTCTATGTCTAATTTGAGAACAAAATTTTAAGACGCATCTTTGGACCCATTAGGGATACACAAAGTGGAGAGTGGAAAAGAAGAAGTAACAAAGACATTTATGATCTGTTTAAGTCCCCGATAATCACTGGTATCATGAAGGCTAATAGACTACAATGGCTGGGGCATAAAGAAAGAATGGAAGATAATAGGGAAACAAAACTCGCTTACACTCAGGAAATAAATGACCGTAGAGCCCGAGGTAGACCAAGAAGACGGTGGAGAGATAATACATGTACAGACCTACAAGCACTTGGAATCAACGACTGGCAAGAGAAGGTCCACCAGAGAGACGAATGGAGACGGATTGTATTTGCAGCAAAGAAATTCAATGGCTCGGAAAGCTGAAGAAGAAGAAGAAGAAGAAGAAGAAGAAGAAGAAGAAGAAGAAGAAGAAGAAGATGTCTAATTTCTCTAATCAGTTTACGATTTTCATTTATTTCTTGAAGTAATTGGCCATTGGTTTTTCTGTCTGTCCACTAGACAACATAAAAATTGAAAGCTAGTTACCACCCGGTATTCAAGCCTGTCACCTCTAATTGACGACGGCGCCTCGCTGAAGGGACAAGTGTACTTCAACGCATGCGTTAAATAGTGGACGCGCTAGCGAAGTTGATAGCGAACTGAACTGGCAATGTCTTAAGCACGGTCGGACACGGGTTTGATGCATGGGTTCGTCGCTGGCTAAAGTGAGGTAAAGTTTGGCCACCAACCACTTCTTGCTCTCAGGCATACACAATGTGATGTTATCAGATCAAAATCCTATAGCAGGACCATGATATCATTGGGAACCAATGGGAACGGACTTTAATTAATCAACTAGAGTACAAAATATGTCAATAGAGTAGACAACAATTATATCAATAGAGTAGACAACAATTATATTAATCAAATAGACAAGAATTATATCAAAATAATAAACATCAACTCTATAAATAAAGTTGACAACAATTCTATCAATAGAGTAGACAACAATTCTATCAATATAATAGACAACAATTCTATCAATAGAGAAGACAACAACTATATCAATAGAGTAGACAACAATTCTATCAATAGAGTAGACAACAATTCTATCAATAGAGTAGACAACAATTATATCAATAGAGTAGACAACAATTATATCAATAGAGTAGACAACAATTACATCAATAGAGTAAACAACAATTCTAGCAATAGAGTAGACAACAATTCTATCAATAGAGTAGACAACAATTATATCAATAGAGTAGACAACAATTATATCAATAAAGTAGACAACACTTCTATCAATAGAGTAGACAACAATTATATCAATAGTGTAGACAACAATTCTATCATTAGAGTAGACAACAATTATATCAATAGAGTAGACAACAATTCTATCAATAGAGAAGACAACAACTATATCAATAGAGTAGACAGCAATTCTATCAATAGAGTAGACAACAATTATATCAATAGAGTTGACAACAATTATATCAATAGAGAAGACAACAATTATATCAATAGAGTAGACAACAATTATATCAATAGATTAGACAACAATTCTATTAATAGAGTAGACAACATTTATATCAATAGAGTAGACAACAATTATATCAATGGAGTAGACAACAATTATATCAATAGAGTAGACAACAATTATATCAATAGATTAAACAACAATTATATAAATAAAGTAGACAACAATTTTATCAATAAGGTAGACAACGATTATATCAATAGAGTAGACAACAATTATATCAATAGAGTAGACAACAATTATATCAATAGAATAGACAATAATTATATCAATAGAGTAGACAAAAATTATATCAATAAAGTAGACAACAATTATATAAATAGAGTAGACAACAATTATATCAATAGAGGAGATAACAATTATATCAATAGTGGAGACAACAATTCTATCAATAGATTAGACAACAATTCTATTAATAGAGTAGACAACAATTATATCAATAGAGTAGACAACATTTATATCAATAGAGTAGACAACAATTATATCAATGGAGTAGACAACAATTATATCAATAGTGTAGACAACAATTATATCAATAGAGTAGACAACAATTATATCAATAAAATAGACAACAATTCTATCAATAGAGTAGACAACAATTATATCAATAAAGTAGACAACAATTATATCAATAGAGTAGACAGCAATTATATCAATAGAGTAGACAACAATTATATCAATAGAGTAGACAACAATTATATCAATAGAGAAGACAACAATTATATCAATAGAGTAGACAACATTTATATCAATAGAGTAGAAAACAATTCTATCAATAAAGTAGACAACACTTCTATCAATAGAGTAGACAACAATTATATCAATAGTGTAGACAACAATTCTATCATTAGAGTAGACAACAACTATATCAATAGAGTAGACAACAATTCTATCAATAGAGAAGACAACAACTATATCAATAGAGTAGACAACAATTCTATCAATAGAGTAGACAACAATTATATCAATAGAGTTGACAACAATTATATCAATAGAGTAGACAACAATTATATCAATAGAGTAGACAACAATTATATCATTAGATTAGACAACAATTCTATTAATAGAGTAGACAACAATTATATCAATAGAGTAGACAACATTTATATCAATAGAGTAGACAACAATTATATCAATGGAGTAGACAACAATTATATCAATAGAGTAGACAACAATTCTATCAATAGAGTATTACATAAATGGACACACATAGCATTATTTGGCACTCACAGAAGAAGAAGAAGGAAATAGAGATTAGAAGACGCACTAGACAACATAAAATTTGAAAGCTAGAATAGTTACCAACCGGGATCGAACCTGTCGCCTCCAAATGACGACGGCGCCTCGCTGCAGGAACAAGTGTACTTCGACGCACGACCAACTAGACATATAAAATAAAAATGTCTTCATTGGTCGTGTCTATCATTATTTCTTATCAATAGAGTAGACAACAATTATATCAATAAAATAGACAACAATTCTATCAATAGAGTAAACAACAATTATATCAATAAAGTAGACAACAATTATATCAATAGAGTAGACAGCAATTATATCAATAGAGTAGACAACAATTATATCAATAGAGTAGACAACAATTATATCAATAGAGAAGACAACAATTATATCAATAGAGTAGACAACATTTATATCAATAGAGTAGACAACAATTCTATCAATAAAGTAGACAACACTTCTATCAATAGAGTAGACAACAATTATATCAATAGAGTAGACAACAATTCTATCATTAGAGTAGACAACAACTATATCAATAGAGTAGACAACAATTCTATCAATAGAGAAGACAACAACTATATCAATAGAGTAGACAACAATTCTATCAATAGAGTAGACAACAATTATATCAATAGAGTTGACAACAATTATATCAATAGAGTGGACAATAATTATATCAATAGAGTAGACAACAATTATATCAATAGATTAGACAACAATTCTATTAATAGAGTAGACAACAATTATATCAATAGAGTAGACAACAATTATATAAATGGAGTAGACAACAATTATATCAATAGAGTAGACAACAATTATATCAACAGAGTAGACAACAAATATATCAATAGAGTAGACAACAATTTTATCAATAAAATAGACAACGATTATATCAATAGAGTAGACAACAATTATATCAATAGAGTAGACAACAATTATATCAATAGAATAGACAATAATTATATCAATAGAGTAGACAAAAATTATCTCAATAGAGTAGACAACAATTATATAAATAGAGTAGACAACAATTATATCAATAGGGGAGACAACAATTATATCAATAGAGTAGACAACAATTATATCAATAGATTAGACAACAATTATATAAATTAAGTAGACAACAATTTTATCAATAAAGTAGACAACGATTATATCAATAGAGTAGACAACAATTATATCAATAGAGTAGACAACAATTATATCAATAGAATAGACAATAATTATATCAATAGAGTAGACAAAAATTATATCAATAAAGTAGACAACAATTATATAAATAGTGTAGACAACAATTATATCAATAGAGGAGACAACAATTATATCAATAGTGGAGACAACCATTATATCAATAGAGTAGACAACAATTATAGCAATAGATTAGACAACAATTATATAAATAGAGTAGACAACAATTATATCAATAGATTAGACAACAATTATACCAATAAAGTAGACAACAATTCTACCAATAGAAGAGACCACACATCTATCAATAGAGTAGACAACATTTATATCAATAGAGTAGACAACAATTATATCAATAGAGTAGACAACATTTATATCAATAGAGTAGACAACAATTCTATCAATAGAGTAGACAACAATTCTATCAATAGAGTAGACAACAATTATATCAATAGAGTAGACAACAATTATATAAATAGAGTAGACAACAATTCTATTAATAGAATAGACAACAATTCTATCAATAGAGTAGACAACAATTCTACCAATATAATAGACCACACTTCTATCAATTAAGTAGACAACAATTATATCAATACATTTGACAACATTTCTATCTATTCAGTTGACAACATGATTGAAGTTGACAGTTCATTGTGGCATTATAATTTGCAACAATTCTGTAAACAAATATGACAGATTGTGGCGTCAATAAAATTGACATCAATTCTGTAAAAAACATGTTGACAACAATTCTACAATACTGTTGCGAACAATTTTATCAATAAAGTTATAACTTAGTTTAGTTTAGTTTAGTGTATGGATCAACATCACGGCACACGGGTGCAACCCATAAGTACTCCGTTCTCCTTTTAACTCAAACCTGAGTCTGAAGAAACTCAGCTCAGTGCACGAGCTCCGTAGCACCGCCGAGGATCCTGAAATACTTGGGTAGATTTTTAACTCGAAATTTTGCCCGGGCAGCGCCGTTAGGCGACTCTTTTTCGATGTCCAACTGCCAAGGGATTTTTTACGTGAACAACAATACACACGGGCGTCCGATCTCACTACCCAGAGACGAGGGGAAATTACTGGAAGTCCCGGTGGATTCTTTAAATAAATCCTGGTCCTAACCGGGGCCTGAACTCGGGACCTTCAGCACTCGAGGCGGACACCATACCTCGAGACCACGCAGCTCCCAAAAAAAAGTTATAACTGCAGACAGCAAATGTATTGATTAAAATTTCAGCTCATTATGCCAGTAAGTTGACAACAATTCTATACAAAGATGGCACTTATTGCGTCAATAACTTTAATTATTCTGTCAATAATACTAGCGGTACATCTATCACCAGCTAGATCTCTGTTCCTGCCATGAAACAACCTTTTACCATAGCGTTAACGCATGTCCCAGAAGCACACGTAAACACAAAATCAGTACAGCCCAGGCAGTCTAGCTCTAGGTCGAAGATTCCTGCTCCCCACTACGTTGCTCATCATGATACATATTGATAATGATGATAATGACAGCCATAATGTTGATGATATTGAAGACATAGAAACAGAAAAAGGAGGAGATAAGGAGGAGGCGAAAGGAGGAGAAGAAGAAGACACAAATTACGAAGAATAATAAGAAGTAGAAGAAAAAGAAGAAATCGAAGAAGAAGAATAAGGCGGAGGAGGAGGAGGCGGAGGAGGAGGAGGAGGAGGAAGAAGAGGAGGAGGATTATGAGGAGTGGGAGGAGGAGGAAGAGAAGAAGAAGAAGAAGAAGAAGAAGAAGAAGAAGAAGAAGAAGAAGAAGAAGAAGAAGAAGAAGAAGAAGAAGAAGAAGAAGAAGAAGAAGAAGAAGAAGAGCAACAAAAATGCAGTATAAGTTTTTCAGCTCAGTGCACTAAATCAGCAGCACCGGGATAGATGCCACAAAAGACAACAACAAAATACAAATCTCCCACCCTTGTCCCGACAGCATCCCGTTCAACAGACTTGTAGTATGCATAAAATTTGGTGGAACTGCGGTAAAGCTGTGAAAGTTTAAACAATATATAATGACACAAAGTAGTGCAGCTTTACATAACAGAGTTACGACACATACAGAACGTTGCGGCGGTTAGCCTTCATCAGCAAACAAACACATTCACAAACACAACATATAGTCAAGGAGAACTCCTGTGACTACATTAGAAGGTGATGACAGGACGAGAGGAACAAATGCATGGGAAAATGGAAGCAATGACTTGTAGGACCGATGGTAGTAAGCAGTGTTCAGTGGGATATTCTCTTCGTCATACCCCGTGTCCATCATCTGGTCCCCAAAAACTGTAAAATTCAGATTCCCTCTATGGTTGTTTTTGCCAGGAATCGATGAGAAAATCATGTCTAATAGTTGGTAATCATCGCCTCTGTTTAGGAAAGAAAGATGATACAGTATTGATTGCAGACAATGATCAGGATCTGCAACAATTAGTAGATGTGGTTGTTGTACTCAGTGAGCAACTGGGGTTAGAATTAAATTGTAAAAAGACACAGGTTATGGTTGTCACTAGGAAGAACGAAATACCACAATGTAATATAAAAGTCAATGGGAATATTCTTCAACAACTGAATCGGTACAATCATCTCGGAACAGTCATAACATCTGATGGGAGATGCCTTGAAGAGATTAGAACAAGAATCGCCATGGCGAAAGTATCTTTAGCAAGATGAAAAACATTCTGACCAATAAAAAAGATGTCAATTGAAACGAGAAATAGAGTGTTGAGGGGATACATAGAGCCTCTTCTTTTGTATGGATGTGAAGAACTTATGAGAGATCGCGACAGGGCTCACAAAAATAGAGATCTAACTATGTACCGTAGTCTGAGAAACAAAGTTCAATATGTTATTCGGAAGGAAAAGAAAAACTATTTTAAGAACATAGTAATAGATAAAACCAACACTAAAGATATATGGAAAGCAATTAATACCTTGACAAACAAACACAAATCATCACAATCATTACCATCAAATCAGGTTACATGTGATCAATTCAGTAGATACTTTCAGTCCGACATAAACCAACTGAAGGCTGCAATACCAGATGCGCCTCATGACATATCTTTATTATCATCATTCTGTGAGAACAAATGCTATGGACACATTTCCTCCAACATACCGCTAATGACGACAACTGAAGTATTTACTCATCTCCGTAATCTAAAAAACAATAACTCATCAGGACTAGATGGAATTAGTAGTCGGATCCTTCGCCATGCCGCATCGGCGATCTGCGAGTCACTAACTTTTATATATAATCAGTGTCTAACCAGAGGTCACTTCCCATCAGCCTTTAAAATCGCTAAAGTGTATCCTTATTTAAAAGCTGGTCCTCTAAACGATCGTCTCATGAGTAATTATAGACCAATTTCCATATTATCCTCATTATCCAAACCGCTAGAAAAGCACATCCACAAAACAACACTAGATCACTTAGTTCGCCATAAACTGATAGTTGACAGTCAGTCAGGATTTCGGCCAAAATATTCTTGCCATACGGCACTAACAAACATGATAGAAAACTGGCATCAAAATATTAACAACAATACTCTATGTGGAGCGGTGTTTATAGACTTTAGGAAAGCATTCGATATGATAGATCATACTATTCTAATTTAAAAACTAGAAACAATGAAAGTAAGTTTTAATATAGTGACATTAATAAAATCATTCTTATTAGACAGAAAGCAAGTAGTATCACACAATAAAGTTTTATCTCAAGCCATTACCATTAATATTGGAGTACCTCAGGGGTCTATTCTTGGCCCTCTATTATTTGCCATTTATATAAATGATCTTCCATTAAATCTGTCGTCGTCCTGCGATCTATTTGCTGATGACTGCACAGTATATACAAACGCTGTTGATCGTAATGTGCTAGAATTATCCTTGCAACAGGAAATAAATAGTGTAGTTAACTGGAGTCATGCAAACCGCATGCAAATTAACATTACTAAAACAAAGTCTATGTTAATAGGAACCAAGCAAAGACTTCACACTCTAAACTCGCAGAGAACTCTTCAGCTGCACATTGGCAGCACGCCTGTAGAAAGTGTCACCGAGCACAAGACACTGGGTGTTATCATAGATCAAAATCTAACTTTTAACTCACATGTTCATGCTCTAGTTAAACAAATAGCCAAAAAAGTATACCAACTTGCCAAAATTAAAAATTTCCTTGACGAAAACACAAGAAAGATATTCTATATTTCTCATATACAAACACATATTGATTACTGCTCCACAGTCTGGGATGGATGCTCCAAATCAATAACAAAACGCCTATATTCACTCCAGAAAAGGGCAGTGCGTTTAATTAATGGTGAAAAGCTTACCGACAATTCTAACCTATATAAACGTCTCCGGTTACTGCCACTCCACAAGCGCCTGCTTTTTAATAAGACCAAACTAATTCACAAAATCCTATTTCAAAATGCTCCAAGCTACCTTTGGCCATTGTTTAAATATAACGCTAGACATAGCGAACGACTAAATATACTTCATGTCCCTAAACCTAGGATAGACTTATATAAAACAAGCTTAGCATACTCTGCCGCTCAGTTGTGGAACAATCTTCCACAAGAAATCAAAGACACCACCAATCATGATACATACATTCGCAACCTGTTTGAACACTACCTTAGTACAGACTACATGCCCCCATAACAAACAACACAAAAAAGACAATAATGGTAACTTATCTCAAACGACAACTAGCGAAAAAACATTCCCTTATGTATGGCACGTTACACCCTCCTTAGGTATTTATAATGCCCATGTTAAACACTGCCTCAGTGAGTCATTTGTTATTGATTATTTTTCATGCGTTTTAATGTTCTTTTGTTGTCAAAAGTTGCTTCATAAGTGATGTTGAATGAAAGAATGTATGAGAGGAAATAGAGAAGAAGGGCAGAATGTCAGACGGGCCTGCGTGCCCAATTCTTAACCCTTTGAAAATAAAGACTTATTATTATTATTATTATTAAACTTGGACAATGTGCAGTCAACCTGAAAAAAAAACATCTGATGGCTGCAGAAATGTGGTTTCTGAGGAAAATGCAAAGAATACCATGGACAGATAGAAAAACCAATGACCAAGTACTACAGGAGACAACTGAAAATCGTAAATTGATTAGAGAAATTAGACGTAGACAGTCACAATTTTTTGGACATGTTATGAGAAGAAATGGATTGGAGAACTTGGTGACGACTGGGAAGATCGAAGGAAACAGACCAAGAGGAAGACCGAGGGGAAAATACCTGTATGGCTTGGCCACATGGCATGGACGAGACAGGAACACTGAGTTGAATCACGACTCTGGTGATCGAGTGAAATGGCGAGTCATGACCGCCCAAGCTTCCCGACATGGCACATGATTGATTGATTAGGAGAGAAACGGTGATAATATATCCTTTAATAGAATGGTAATTATCGTGTCTGTTTGTGGAAGAAACGACTATAATATGTCGTTTAATAGATGGTAATTATCTTGTCTGTTTAGGGAAGAAACGGTGATAAAATATCGTTTAATATATGGTAATTACCTTGTATGTTTAGGGAGACAACGGTGATAATATAACGTTTAATCGTTGGTAACTTTCACGACCGTTTAGGGAAGAAACGATGATAATATATCATTTGATAGTTGGTAATTATCGCAACTGTTTAGGGCTGGCACGCTTGCCTTCCGAGCCGGTGGCTCAACATTCGAATCCTAATGGAGACATATGTTATAAACACGGACCATATCGACCAAGCTGAACTGATTCAGTGCCACACAAATAGTAGATTTGGACCAAACATGGTGCTCTGATCATTGAAAGTGCGGGACATACTACGAAACAAAACAAACAGATCCATGACCCTAGTATGGCGATATATCGTCTTTCTGTCCAAATAGGAGGCACATAAGGCGATATATTATCCTTCATCACTGAATCAGTTAACATTGCTACTAGGAAACAACGTCCTTTGAATATGGCAGAGAGAGAGAGAGAGAGAGAGAGAGAGAGAGAGAGAGAGAGAGAGAGAGAGAGAGAGAGAGAGAGAGAGAGAGAGAGAGAGAGTTGATAGATAGAGAGAGGGTTTGATCCCGGGTTTAGTCAAGGATATGCACTACTGACGAGCGCAAACGAAAGCGAAACTCGAGTCTAGTGCTTCCAATCTGACGTCGACAAGGCCTTAGGTTCGTACCGGAATACGATCAGCGTTTCCAGTATTGGGATGTGCTCAATACTTAATTTTAAAATCTCGATAAAAACCACAAAAATAAAACAACAAAAAACGAATATACCTGGTGGTGTCAAATAGTTTGAATCGGGCAGCTCGGGTAGCGGCTGTATCTTGGATAATCTGTCCTGATTTGACTCGGACAGTCAGATCATCTTCCTGTATGTGAATATGGATAGTAAAGTCAACCATCGTCATCATCATCATCATCATCATCATCATCATAATCATCATCATCATCATCATCTTCTTCTTCTACTTTTGCCATCACGCGTCGTAGGGAGTAAAACCAGTAAAGAGCGATATTTACTGATATACAGTGAACGCGTTGGTGTAACGGTTAGGCCGATGAGCTTACAATAACGTGAGCTCTGACCGACAGGGTATTGATGCGTGCTTCAGTAGCCGGCTGCGTGAGGGAGAAATATGTCGCATCTACCTCCATGCACTCAAGCCCACAAATGTGCTATGGTTCTAGAAACACTTTAAAAGACAAGGGGCTCGACTTTATCACACCGGGTTTTATCCACCATCATTGGGGCTCTTTCAACAGGGCATCCTGCTGAAAGAGTCGCACAAAGCAAGCATTCCGTAGCTCAAGCGACGAGCCTCAGGAGCTCCGAGAAAATTGCAATCTTGAGCCGAATGACGTTGTCCGGAATCGAACCCAGAACCTTGGAAGCGCTAGGCAGGCAGAGTAACCACTTCGCCACGGAGCATCTCTGTGATGGTGCTTACACTTCACATACCCACTGTAGTAGATTACTACAGTTCACGTAAACTATATATTTATCATGATGGATTACTACACTTCACGGAAATTATACATTTATCATGATAGATTACTACACTTCACGGAAACTACACATTTATCATGGCGGATTACTACACTTCACGGAAACTATACATTTATCATGATAGATTACTAAACTTCACGGAAACTGTATACATTTATCATGATAGATTACTACACCTCAGGGAAACTATACATTTCTCATGAAAGATTATTACACCTCGGGGAAACTGTATCCATATATCATGATAGATTACTCACCTCAGGGAAACTTTATACACCTGTGTAAAAATAAGTCTTATTAGTATGAAAACAGACAATCAGACAGTGAAACACACACACACACACACACACACATATATATATATATATATATATATATATATATATATATATATATATATATATATATATATATATATATATATATATATATATATATATATATATATACCGGTCTCCCTGGTCTAGTGGTTACACGACTTTCTCCGTAATACCGTACACTCTCGTGAGTAACGTGACGTGCGCGAGAATTGGTATGTGAGCCGGTCCCTCAGAAAGCAATGGCAAACTACTGAGCATAATCTTGCCAATTGCAAAGAAATCAACAATCAGATGAAAGATGCTGATGTTGACAGCGAACCCCTGTAAAGAATATTCGAGGACAATATATATATATATATATAGGTCAGTCGCGACAGTGTATTGGCTAGATGCTCCATGCTTGTTCAGAGGTTGGGTTAGAATCCTCAGCTGCATGGGTTTTTCAAACTGACGTAGGCATCCAGGCCGGGCCAGCGTTAATGAACACCAGAACACGTCTTGGCAAGCAAATGCAGCCCGCGGGATACTGTGTGAATCATCTACAATGTACTCATGGATCTTTATAAATATGTGTCTACCAATGTACAATGTGCTTTTGGGCTTGTAACAAAATGGACAGACAGACAGACAGACAGACAGACAGACAGACAGACAGACAGATAGACAGACAGACAGACAGACAGACAGACAGACAGACAGACAGACAGACAGACAGACAGACAGACAGACAGACAGACAGACAGACAGACAGACAGACAGACAGACAGATAGATAGATAGATAGATAGATAGATAGATAGATAGATAGATAGATAGATAGATAGATAGATAGATAGATAGATAGACAGATAGATAGATAGATAGACAGATAGATAGATAGATAGATAGATAGATAGATAGATAGATAGATAGATAGATAGATAGATAGATAGATAGATAGATAGATAGATAGATAGATAGATAGATAGATAGATAGATAGATAGATAGATAGATAGATAGATAACAACAACAACAACAAAACTTTATTTTGAAAGGGGTAAGAATTAGGCACGCAGGCCCGTCTAACATTCTGCCCTTTTATCACTCTCTTTCATACATTATACCATTTACACATCATTCAAGGCTAACTGAAAACAGCAACAATATAAAAGATATGCATTATAAAGGCATGTGGAAAATGAAAAATCAATACTACACGACTCAGTAATAGTAATAACTGGTGTGGCACTTGTTATAGCTATGTCGAATATACTGGCCTACCAAAAGGGGACTGGCTGTTATACTAGGGTTTTATTATTATTATTATTTCTATTATTAAGGGGGTAGGTAATCCGTACTGAGATAGTGTTCAAATAATTTGCGATTATATGTATACGGATTTGTGATGTTTTTTATTTCTTGTGGAAGATTGTTCCACAGCTGAGCTGCAGAGTACGCTAAACTTGTTTTGTATAAGTCTATCCTAGGATTTGGAATGTGTAATATATTTAATCGTTTACTGTGTCTAGCATTATATTCAAACAATGGCCAAAGGTAATTTGGGGAATTCCGATGTAGGATTTTGTGAATTAGTTTGGCCTGATTGAAAAGCAGACGTTGGCGCAGTGGTAATATCTGAAGGCGTTTATGCAGGCTAGGATTGTCAGTAGCATGTTTGCTATAAATTAAACTCATGGCCCGTTTCTGGAGCGAGTAAAGTCGCTCGGTGCTTGAATTGGAACAACCGTCCCAGATTGTAGAACAGTAGTCAGAATGTGTCTGTATGTGAGACGTATAGAATATTTTCCTTGTGTCTTCATCAAGGAAATTTTTAATTTTGGCGAGTTGGTAGACTTTTTTCGCTGTTTGTTTAGTGAGCGCTTGAATGTGAGGATTAAAGGTTAGGTTTCTATCAATGATGAGACCTAATGTTTTGTGCTCAATTACACTTTCTACTGGCATGTTATCGATGTGAAGTTGAAGTGATCTGTGTGAATTTAGAGTTTGAAGTCTTTGTCTGGTTGTTAATAACATAGATTTTGTTTTAGTGATGTTAATTTGCATACGGTTCGCATAGCTCCACCTAACTACATTATTTAATTCTTGTTGCAAAGATGACTCCAGCAAATTACTGCTTTCAGCGTTTGTGTACACTGAACAATCATCTGCAAATAGATCGCAGGACGACGAAAGATGCAAAGGTAGATCATTAATATGTACGGCAAATAATAGAGGGACCAAGAATAGAGCCTTGCGGTACTCCAGTATTGAAGATAGTGGATTGGGACAGAGATTTATTGTATGATACTACTTGCTTTCTGTTTGACAGAAAAGATGTTATTAGCGTCACAACATTAGGACCAATTTTCATTGTCTCTAGTTTTTTAATTAAAATGGCATGGTCTATCATATCAAATGCTTTCCTGAAATCGATAAACACAGCTCCACATAGATTGTTGTTATTTATATTCTTGTGCCAATTTTCTATCATGTTTGTTTTCTATCATGTTTGTGGCAAGAATATTTTGGTCGAAATCCTGATTGACTGTCAACTATAAGCTTGTTGCGATCTAAATACTGTAATGTTACCTTATGGATGTGTTTTTCTAGTGGTTTAGATAGTGATGATAGTAAAGAAATTGGTCTATAATTGTTCGGGAGACCAGTGTCCAAAGAACCAGATTAAGGAGAAGGATACACTTTAGCGATTTTGAGAGCTGATGGAAAGTGACCTTTGGTGAGACACTGATTATATACATAGGTTAGTGATACACAGATCACTGGCGCAGCACAGCGGAGAATCCGATTGGTGATTTCATCTAACCCAGAAGAGTTTGTGTTTTTTTAGGTTACTGATATAAGTGAATACTTCAGTGACTGTCATTAGCGGTATGTCAGAAAGGATATCCCGGGAGCATCTGTTCTCGACGATGACAGTAAAGATAAGTTGCAAGGAGAATTTGGTATTGAAGCCTTCAACTGATCTATGTCATTTTGAAAAAAAGTTACTAAATTGGTCGCATGAGATAGAATTTGATGGTAATGAATTTGAGAAGTTATACTTGTTTGTCAAGGTGTTAATTGCTTCCATATATCCTTACTATTTGTTTTATCCATTACTAAGTTCTTAAAGTAATTTTTCTTTTCTTTTCGTATGATATATTGAACTTTGTTTCTAAGAGTACGGTATGTGCTGAGATCTCGCTTTTTATGTGCCTTATCTCTGTCTCTCATAATTTCAAGTATTTCCTGGGTGATCCAAGGTGGTTTGACGTGATGTTTTACTCGAACTTCCTTGATTGGCACATGTCTATCAAACACTTCAATAAAGATCTTCATCCAGGATTCCAGAGCATCACCCGGGTCTGGAAGTTGATAAACATTGTCTAGAGGTGAACTGAGTAAGTCCTGTAAAAATGCGTTTTGGTTGAAATTTTTGTAGCTTCTATATTTTACAGTTATGTGTTTATGTTTTGGAGTTTTAATTCCCTTTTTAGACCATGTGCAGCATATTGGGTAGTGATCACTCACTGCACAATTGGGCACGGTGCATTCTATGATGTTGTCCGAGCAAGTTACATAAATGTGATCTATAAGTGTTGAAGATGAGTTTGTTACTCTAGTATCTTGTTTTACTATTTGTTGGAAGTTGTATGATGCAATTATATTTCCCCAAATTATGTGGGATTTGTTGGTGTCAATGTTAAAGTCTCCGAGTAGTATGATTTCCTTCCCGGAAGCGAACACCACATCCATGATGGTAGTGAAGTTTTCGTACCAGTCGTGTCCAGCCCTGGGATTTCGATAGACGTGGCCAATTATCAGGGGTGTGCAGTTTCGAAGTTTTAACTCCAACAAAATACATTCTATTTCGCAAGTTTCAAAGTCTAGCCTATGGTGAACATTTAGTAAATTAGAAACATAGGCTACTATGCCTGTCTCTTGTTTCCTACAGGGATCTCTTCTAAAAACTGTGTACCCTTTAATAGAGATGTCCTCATCTGAAATGTTTTCATTTAGTCTACTTTCACTAAGGCCCAAAAAATGAAAATTTTGATTAAGAATAGAAGATAACTCTGGCAGCTTGTTAAATAAGTTGCAAATGTTTAAGTTTCCAAGACGTATTCCTGACTTAGTGAGCCAAAATTTGCCACTTCTCATACATTTCACCCAAGAAGTAAGTGTAAATTAGTCAAAATTAAGTAAAAATACAAAATCATATAAATTCACAATTACATTAACTTACAAAATACCAGTAATATAAATCGATATGTAAATGACTATATTATAACGATTTAACTAATGAGACCAACAAATATAGTGCAAATACAGAACAAAACGAATTAAAGCGTATGAACATACAACAATTAATTAACTCGAACTACTTCGCAAGCTATGTAACCAGCTGCTATCCGAAAGAATGAATAAATGACTATACAAGTCAATGCTCCTGTTTAAAGTTGGGTATCCCACACGGGAGATAAAAGGCTAAACAGTAAGCAGTTAAAGTTCAAGGAGGAAGCTCTTTTCCCGGTATCTTGCGTATGGGCTGAGTTTTTAATACATATCCTATCTTACAGGTCTGTATTGTAGAGACATCATAAAGGCTTGATTCAGTGCGGCCGGACTAAATTGCATCAAGTATAGAAGTTCTGGATTCCAATGATGCGGAACTTGTTGTAGATTGCTAGGTGGCCCATTGTTGGCGTAAAGTTCTGGACTCCAATGATGCGGAACTTCCTGCTGTCTGCTATGTGGCCTATTAGTGGTGTGAGGGGGCCGTATCAAAGTGGAATTACTGCCGTGTGTGTGCGCCGATGTTTGCAACGCAGGTTCCTTGCAGGGGAGGGCAGGAAAACTATTATGGTAGTTATCTCCTTCCCGTGCTGAAGTGGGAGTAGGAAGGATGGGTTGGTTTATTCTTGGTAGCATGTGTGATTCTTGAGTGGCAGAAGTTCGGGGGTCAGATGTCAGCAGACGTTTACCTGGTGAAATGGGGGAGTTTCGGTTGGCCTGGGTTGGCCTTGGTTCTTCATAAATCAATGTTCTTCGCGCTTGTGTGTTGGTCAGGTTTTGTGCTCTTTCTGGATACTTTATGTTCTTTGCAAGCAGACTACTACCTAATGAATGTGATGTGTGTATTTGGTCTCTGTATAATCGTTTCTTTGGTGCGCCTGTCTGTGATGTGAAGAAGGGTGTGTTGTTGATTAAGTGTACATTGTACCGATTGCAAAAAGTCTCTAGGGTGTTATTGTTTATGTCGGCCAATCGACGTTGGGAGCCATAACTTGGTGGTATGATGGAGGAGAAAAAAAACTGTAGAATTTGGGAAAGTATAACGTAGTAAGTCAAGTAGTGTTCTTAACTGAGAAATTGTTACACTTTGGTTTTTCATGGTGTCTTGTATCCCTATGTGAATCGTTGTCTTTTTAATGGCTGTATTAACCTCCAGTCTACGTATACTGTCTGTTAGTCTTTCTACTCCTGCACCTGGAAGCTGAATTGTTGCGGCTTTGTCGGTGTCTGATAAGGACATACGGTCGCTGTAAATTCCCCCAATCAAAGAATCGCCAATTATCACGTGGGTGCAGTCAGCCGGTGTTTTCTGTGTATGTTGGGTTCTGACACGTCTTGCACGCTGTCTCTGCCATTGATGACAATCGAGCTGTAGTCTGTCTTCTTGCAGATTATCAGATGTTTCTTGAATGTGGGCGTATTCTCTCGTTGGTGTTCCGTCGTCCTGGCTATTTTTTGACAGATGCTGCTGACCTTTACTTCGATAGGATATGTTGAGTGCTGTTGAGCAACATTTTCTATTTGCTGTTGTGTTTTGGTTGGCTGAGTAATTGACGCGCCTACGACTGGTTCTGTTACTTCGAGACTATCTGCGTGTGCTGCCAGGTCAGTAGTGGGCGAGCGTTGTAACGTCTCAACGGTGTGTTTTAGTTTAACATTTTCTTCTCTCAGGAGAGTCACCTCTGACTTGAGGTTGTTATAGTCACTAATGATCGTGGCGATCTTGTCTGTGTTGTCAGAGGCGGCGTCTAAAAGTACTTTCAAATCTGACTCTAGCTTTTCAATATGCTGCTGACAGACGCACGAGTGTTGGTTTGTAGCTGGAACCTCTATTTGATTCGAATTTATTTCATTCGGTTGTATACTGTCTTCTACACACATACTCATCGGGTACTCAGTGGCTAGCAACACTGGTCGGTTAGAAGTTTCATTCGTGTTGTTACTGTGCTGAGTCATGGTTTGTTGGACTATGGTGTCATTATGGCCTGATTCTGTGATGACTACAGCTGCAGATTGTGTTGGTTCGCCACCCACTAGCATGCTGAGATCGGTAGGTGTGTTTAGTGAGTCACCTATAAATTTTGTGCTGTCTGTTGAATTTCGGCGAATTGAGTCGAGAACCACTCAGACATGACGTCAGCTGCTCCCTGGGCAAGCAACCTGTTTTTCGAGTGGTAGAGGTGTAATGTGTGTAAAGAAGCTGATATTTTGATTTCGACTTGTGCGCCGTGTCTGTCCACCCTGCACTCAACTTGGTCGCCATGATAATGTTTGATCAGACATGTTCGAAATGCCTCATAGTGTAGAGTATTATTAAATGTAATGGAAATGCATTTACCGTGTTCATACGCTTGACGGACAGTGATGGAGAGCCAAAGCAATTCTTTAACTTGCTTTTCACTGCTTTCTCTTTGTTTAGTATGTAGTTCTTAGTTCTCGTAGATCTTAATCTTAATCCACATCGCCCACGTTCTGCCGCTATCTCCAGCGCAGAGCTTCCCTCCTCGTCATTCATGGCTATATAGTATTGTATTTCAGCCAGCAGGCACACATTGTAGCATGCGCTCGCACTCGGTTTAAATTTCAGTGATGTGATTGGCTAGTTCAAACTTTCACTGACGCTTCGCCGTTTTGTGAATAATTTATCCATAGTACTGAATACAACATTATTAGCATTCATATCCAACACTGCACATTTAGCAACCTTAAAACAATTTCAATAGTTAAACGGCACTGTTGTGATCACAATCATATAAAATCCATTGCACACTAATGAAGATAAACAGGACAAATAATCCAAAAAGGAGGAGAGAACACAAAAACGTCTTTCGATTCCCGCTTAGGGTGCTGAGTTTTTTTTTCCCATAGACAGGCAGGCAGGCGCAGGGTGACCAGATCGCCGTGATCAAAAGAAGCCAAGTCACGAAATAAAAAAGCCAAAATAAAGCCAACCATTGTCCAGTAAAAAATGATTTCCAATTTCAGTGTTAATCACATTAAATATATTCTCACATGTTGCCTCCAGAACTGGAATCAAACCTAGAAAACTAGTAGTAATTTCATTTCTTTTATCACTGAGGTATCTAACTAAAATGCACAAATACTTTTGGGTCCAGACATCAGTGGACTCAACAATGATGAGTGCATACTTCTTGTTTTGCAGATCTAGAATTAGATCAGATCTTAAAGACGGTGAAACAACATTTTTTATTAGTGATATGCACTTCGTTCGGTGCAATTTTATCTGACCAAGAGTGCTACCACATCCATGGGCTACCATTATTTCACCTAAGTGACCGATGGTGTGTATGGCACTATGGCAGGCCATGCTAACAGCAATTTGTAACTCTGCTAATTTGACTTTATCATCAAATTTCTTGCTTATTGTCACCACTGAAAGTGTTTTTTGTAAAGAAGTTGGCGCGCTCCGCTTGTGTTTTTCTGTTGCATGATTTGCGAGATTTGAAAATCTTGGAACAATATTACAATGGCACAATTGGCAATATGCCTGTTCAGAACCGTTAGTGTATTTCTTGAGCCACACAAATGTCTTTTCCCTTTGATCATTATATTTCCGATTAGTATCATAAGATGGTTTCCACTTTGGCATGATAATAGGCTCAGTCAATAATAAGAAATACTTGCGACTTGCGATTGCGATGAAAGTATAAATTAATTTGAAAACTGAACTAAACAGTAAGCTGCGCAGTGCGTCAGTGCGCATAGAACATGACCAGTACGAAAACCATACGCCAAGCTTATCGTTTTGCATTTGTTTTAGCTAAAAAATAGTAAAACAAGACAACAATTAACTTGAAACATTCAAAAAGAGGCATATGCCATTACAAAAAGTCCAAAAAGCCAAGAAAAAGCCAAAAAGCCAACTGATTTTCTGACGCCAAACCCGTTTTAAAAAAGCCAAATTTGTCAAATTTGGCTTCAAAAAAGCCAATCTGGTCACCCTGGGCAGGCGGCAGGCAGGCAGGCAGGCAGGCAGGCAGGCAGGCAGACAGACAGACAGACAGACAGACAGACAGACAGACAGACAGACAGACAGACAGAGACTTCCTGAAAATGTAGATGTATTGAAAAATATTTCACTCTTTTTTGTTAACAACATACTTATATATATATATATATATTAAAATAGTGTCAAGTTATAAAATATTTAGGGGCTACTGATAATAGTGTGGCGGTAGGAGAATATCAGTTAACCAAAATAAATTTGGTTGACTGGAGAAACAAAACAGAAACTGAAGCCTTTTGGAGTGAAGTAAGGCAATTTAAAGACGCCTCAGGTAACAGTCCATTTTGTGAGCTTTTTAAATGCGCGATGTCTGCCATGATACTACCCCATTCAAATGCTGATGTGGAAAGAGTTTTCAGTACTGTGAATTATACAAAATGTAAACTATGAAACAGGATGAAACTTGACTTCTTAAATGCTGTCTTGACAATAAGATTTGGCCCGATGAGAGCAGAAAAATGCTGTTCAACTTATCAGCTCCCTGATCGTGTATTAAAAGAAATTGGAACAGCTAAAGCATACCAGAGTCATTTTGAATCTGAAGCTTCAACTTCATCATCCAAGCTAAGTGCATCTTGTGAGACATGCATCAGTGAAGATGAGGACATGATTGTATAGGGTAAGTCACATCAATTTTATTTAAATGTTGCATATCCCTTACAGGACATTGCAGTCAACATCAGCATTTTCCTACTGCTTTTGATGTACTAGTCGAGATTACGCTCAGTGGTTTGCCACTGCTTTCTGAGCCACCGGCTCACATACCCCGGTAAGTTACCATAGCGGCTTTAACCGCTGCCAGTTCAGGTGCAGCTGCGTTATTCATGAGAATATACGGGGTTACGGTTTTCTTCGCCAGGGAGACCGGCCGTCACATCAATACACATGTAATTTCTTACTTTCTCAATCTGGATATTTGTCCTAGATACTTTCCAACGAAATCTAGATATTTATGGATGTTGTGTGGGCGGTTTCTAGATTTTTTTGGTCAAAAGAAAAGTGGCAACCCTGCCTCTAACCTTTACCCTAACCCTAAGTCTAAACCTAACCCTAATCCTAACCACCCCTAACCCTAACCCTAATGGGTACATGACATTACAGAGACCATGTTGGCGGTGCTTATTGCCAGAATACATCTCTGGCAGGTCCGCGTAAAGAGCTGGCTTCTGGACATGATGATCTTCTACTGGGACAGTCCTCTCTCAGGACCGCGTAAAGAGCTGGCTTCTGGACATGATGATCTTGTACTGGGACAGTTCTCCCTGAGGTTCGGGACATTACTTCATTAGCCTGGTGTGGATGTCAGACAATCGGTCCCGCCCTAGCTGACATTTGGCTTAGCGAGAAGGATATCACCTTGGTGGAGAGGGAGTGCCATAGTGCCAGTGCCCGCTTCAATCTTCATGAAATGCCATCATGGTGTCTGGCGTTCTTCCTGAATCTGGGGAGTCCCAGATAGTGAATAAAGTCATGCAGTTACTGGAACTCTTCGCCCCCTGCATAAGGGGCTCGTAAGGATACTTTCCCCCCCTGCAATAATGGGGGATCTAAGGATTCTTCCTCCTGAAAAAGGGGGCTTTATTTCGGAGTTGAACAAAAGCGCTGTGGTCCCATTTCTGCAGGATTAGGCCGCCTCTGACTCTATGGGCTCATGGACTCTTCACGCATGCGCATGATCCTAAACCAATGGCAGCTGGGGTGGAGACTATTGACCACCCATATATGGGCATCAGTTCAACAATGTTCCTGAATGCCCCAGAGTTCGCTGTCTGTCTAGTGTCTTGTCTTGTTTTGTGTGGATGAGACTGATCACTTGTGGGTGTGTCCGGTGGGTTATGGTTCTTAGAAACCCAGCGACTTAACACTCAATTTCAAGGGGTCGACAATTACAACATAAGAAGGCCTGCAACACGTGGTCTTGTGGCGGTTTCACAGGCAGACTGGGCACCTGTAGATGATGTCTTTGTTACATGTGGAACAGATGATGTCTATGTTACATGTGGGACAGTTGATGTCTATGTTACATGTGGAACAGATGATGTCTATGTTACATGTGGGACAGTTGATGTCTTTGTTACATGTGGAACAGATGATGTCTATGTTACATGTGGGACAGATGATGTCTATGTTACATGTGGGACAGATGCTGTCTATGTTACATGTGGGACAGTTGATGTCTATGTTACATGTGGGACAGTTGATGTCTATGTTACATGTGGGACAGTTGATGTCTATGTTACATGTGGGACAGTTGATGTCTATGTTACATGTGGGACAGATGATGTCTATGTTACATGTGGGACAGTTGATGTCTATGTTACATGTGGGACAGTTGATGTCTATGTTACATGTGGGACAGTTGATGTCTATGTTACATGTGGGACAGTTGATGTCTATGTTACATGTGGGACAGATGCTGTCTATGTTACATGTGGGACAGATGCTGTCTATGTTACATGTGGGACAGATGCTGTCTATGTTACATGTGGGACAGTTGATGTCTATGTTACATGTGGGACAGTTGATGTCTATGTTACATGTGGGACAGATGCTGTCTATGTTACATGTGGGACAGTTGATGTCTATGTTACATGTGGGACAGATGCTGTCTATGTTACATGTGGGACAGTTGATGTCTATGTTACATGTGGGACAGATGCTGTCTATGTTACATGTGGGACAGATGCTGTCTATGTTACATGTGGGACAGATGCTGTCTATGTTACATGTGGGACAGTTGATGTCTATGTTACATGTGGGACAGTTGATGTCTATGTTACATGTGGGACAGTTGATGTCTATGTTACATGTGGGACAGTTGATGTCTATGTTACATGTGGGACAGATGCTGTCTATGTTACATGTGGGACAGTTGATGTCTATGTTACATGTGGGACAGATGCTGTCTATGTTACATGTGGGACAGTTGATGTCTATGTTACATGTGGGACAGTTGATGTCTATGTTACATGTGGGACAGTTGATGTCTATGTTACATGTGGGACAGTTGATGTCTATGTTACATGTGGGACAGTTGATGTCTATGTTACATGTGGGACAGTTGATGTCTATGTTACATGTGGGACAGTTGATGTCTATGTTACATGTGGGACAGTTGATGTCTATGTTACATGTGGGACAGTTGATGTCTATGTTACATGTGGGACAGTTGATGTCTATGTTACATGTGGGGCAGTTGATGTCTATGTTACATGTGGGACAGTTGATGTCTATGTTACATGTGGGACAGAAGATGTCTATGTTACATGTGGAACAGATGTTGTCTATGTTACATGTGGAGCAGATTATGTCTATGTTACATGTGGAGCAGATGATGTCTATGTTACATGTGGGACAGATGCTGTCTATGTTACATGTGGGACAGTTGATGTCTATGTTACATGTGGGACAGATGCTGTCTATGTTACATGTGGGACAGTTGATGTCTATGTTACATGTGGGACAGTTGATGTCTATGTTACATGTGGGACAGTTGATGTCTATGTTACATGTGGGACAGTTGATGTCTATGTTACATGTAGGACAGTTGATGTCTATGTTACATGTGGGACAGTTGATGTCTATGTTACATGTGGGACAGTTGATGTCTATGTTACATGTGGGACAGTTGATGTCTATGTTACATGTGGGACAGTTGATGTCTATGTTACATGTGGAACAGATGTTGTCTATGTTACATGTGGAGCAGATGATGTCTATGTTACATGTGGAACAGATGTTGTCTATGTTACATGTGGAGCAGATGATGTCTATGTTACATGTGGAGCAGATGATGTCTATGTTACATGTGGGACAGATGATGTCTATGTTACATGTGGGACAGATGCTGTCTATGTTACATGTGGGACAGTTGATGTCTATGTTACATGTGGGACAGTTGATGTCTATGTTACATGTAGGACAGTTGATGTCTATGTTACATGTGGGACAGATGCTGTCTATGTTACATGTGGGACAGATGCTGTCTATGTTACATGTGGGACAGATGCTGTCTATGTTACATGTGGGACAGTTGATGTCTATGTTACATGTGGGACAGTTGATGTCTATGTTACATGTGGGACAGTTGATGTCTATGTTACATGTGGGACAGTTGATGTCTATGTTACATGTGGGACAGATGCTGTCTATGTTACATGTGGGACAGTTGATGTCTATGTTACATGTGGGACAGATGCTGTCTATGTTACATGTGGGACAGATGCTGTCTATGTTACATGTGGGACAGTTGATGTCTATGTTACATGTGGGACAGTTGATGTCTATGTTACATGTGGGACAGTTGATGTCTATGTTACATGTGGGACAGTTGATGTCTATGTTACATGTGGGACAGATGCTGTCTATGTTACATGTGGGACAGTTGATGTCTATGTTACATGTGGGACAGTTGATGTCTATGTTACATGTGGGACAGTTGATGTCTATGTTACATGTGGGACAGTTGATGTCTATGTTACATGTGGGACAGTTGATGTCTATGTTACATGTGGGACAGTTGATGTCTATGTTACATGTAGGACAGTTGATGTCTATGTTACATGTGGGACAGTTGATGTCTATGTTACATGTGGGACAGTTGATGTCTATGTTACATGTGGGGCAGTTGATGTCTATGTTACATGTGGAACAGATGTTGTCTATGTTACATGTGGAGCAGATGATGTCTATGTTACATGTGGAACAGATGTTGTCTATGTTACATGTGGAGCAGATTATGTCTATGTTACATGTGGAGCAGATGATGTCTATGTTACATGTGGGACAGATGATGTCTATGTTACATGTGGGACAGATGCTGTCTATGTTACATGTAGGAAAGCTGATGTCTATGTTACATGTGGAACAGCTGATGACTATGTTACATGTGGAACAGCTGATGTGTATGTTACATGTGGAACAGATGTTGTCTATGTTACATGTGGAGCAGATGATGGCTATGTTACATGTGGAACAGTTGATGACTATGTTACATGTGGAACAGTTGATGGCTATGTTACATGTGGAACAGATGATGTCTATGTTACATGTGGAACAGTTGATATCTATGTTACATGTGAGACAGTTGATGTCTATGTTACATGTGGAACAGATGATGTCTATGTTACATGTGGAACAGTTGATGTCTATGTTACATGTGGGACAGTTGATGTCTATGTTACATGTGGGACAGTTGATGTCTATGTTACATGTGGGACAGATGCTGTCTATGTTACATTTGGAACAGATGATGTCTATGTTACATGTGGAACAGTTGATGTCTATGTTACATGTGGGAACCGTTAAAAAGGCTTTTTTACATTTGGGAAAAAGATGTCTTTGTTACTTGGAAAAGATGCTGTCTATGTTACAAAAGGGAACCAAATAAAGTCATGTTTCAAAAGTAAAAGATGCTGTTAAAAAAATTAAAATTTTGGTTTAAAAAAGCTCCTTTTTGTAAATTTGGGGGGCCAAAAATAAAAAAAGCCCGTAAAGGGTCGTGATGCGACGTCAGTTAAAAGGAAAAAGGAAAATAAAAGTTTTTTTTTTAAAAATTTTCCTGTCATTTGGAAAAGCATGTTTTGGAACCCCCGTTTTTGTACCCAAAGTCCCATGGTTTTAAAAGTCTAGTAAAATTGTGGGCCAAAACAGGAAAATTTGGAAATTTCCAAATTTTCCTAATACCCAATTTAGTTTAAAGTTTGCTATTTCAAAGGAACTTAAAAAGAAGGAAAATTGACAAGTTGACACAATTTTTCAAACACCTTAAAAAAATTTAAGCAACATCAAGAAAATGGAAAAAGGGGGGTGTTCCTTGGGGCAGAGGATTTGGGAAACCAGTCTATTACATCCTGAAAAATGACAAGGAAAACAAGCAATGGTAAATTTTGAAAAGTAAAGAACAGGAAAATTTAAAGTAAAAATTTTCTGAAATTAAAGGGGTTTTTATTTTTTTAAGGGGGTGGAAAAGGTCTATTGGGAAATTTTGAAGAAAAAATTCCAGTTAATTTTGGGTGCAAAACAACTTTTCCAAAATTAAAAAAAATGGGCTAAGAAATGGGACTGAAAGAAATTTTGGGGCAATTGGGCTAGAAGGGAAAACAAAAAAACCTAAAAATAAACAAATTAAAAGAAAAAACAGAAACCCATGTTTAAAAGGCAAAAAAAAAACATGTTAAAAAATGCAAGGGAAATTTTTAAAAACAAAAACAGTAAAAAATGTTTAAACAGAAAACAGGAGTTACAAAAAAAGAACAAAATAAACAACCAACTTTTCCTTTTTAAAAAAAGTTTGGGGAAAAATTTTATTTTAAAAGGGAAAAAGTCATTTTACATGGGAAAAAACTAAGGGTTTTGGGCAAGCCTAATTTATGGGGGGGAAAATAATGTCCCCTTTTTAAGGTTGGAAAAACCCCGGTGTTGGTTAAAAACACAGATTGGGGAAAAAAAGTTAAAACCAAAAAATGGGCAAACCCCCAGCTGACAGAAACAAGGCATTTATTGGTTTAAATCGGAAATGGCTGTCAAAGGCAGAGGTAAAAAGACCACCATGTGAATGTGGAAGGCAAGGGGAAACCACCACATTATCTTCCCAAGACTTCATGGCAAAACATATATCAAAGTTAGTGAAGGACGTTAATGGCTGTCTTAGGGCATCCTCGTCCGGTAGGGATAGTCATGAGCCACATGTGACACCAGACCGTCATCCAGCTACTGATGGCAAAATCTTAACTAAAATAAATAAATTTAGAGTAGGAACATGGAATGTTAGGACATTAAATGAGCTAGGAAAGTTGACCAATGTTCTAAGAGAGATGGATAGCATGAAAATGAATATACTAGGCGTTAGTGAGATGAGATGGAAGGGATCGGGCAAAATTATAGCTGACAATCACACAATAATTTATTCTGGAGGGGATACACATGAAAAAGGTGTAGGAATAATATTAGACGAAAAAACAGCCAAGTCAATTAATGGATACTGGTGTATTTCAGATAGAGTTATTATGGTAAAAATCAAAGGCAAACCAATAGACATAAATATTATACAAGTATATGCACCAACAGCAAGCAGTAGTGATGAAGAAATACAACACTTTTACGACGAAATAGAAATGGCGATGGCTCAAATTGGATCACAAGAAATAAAGATAATACTTGGTGATTTTAATGCAAAAGTAGGAAAGGGAAAAATGGAGGATGTAGTGGGGAATTATGGTTTAGGTACAAGAAATGAAAGAAGGGAAAAGCTAATAGAATGGGCAAATATCAATGATATGATAATTGGAAACACATGGTTTAAACACCATAAAAGACGACTGTACACATGGATAAGCCCTGATAAGAAAATACGCAACCAAATTGACTACATACTAATTAATAAAAGATTTAGAAATGCTTTAATTAATGTAAAGACAATGCCTGGTGCTGACTGTAATAGTGATCATGTACCACTATGTGGACAAATAAAAGTAAGATTAAAGAGAGGGAAAAAAATGGTTAAGAACATGTGACTTAATAAAGAGGTTCTGAAAATAGATAAAGAAATGCAAGAACAATACAGAGTGACTGTGAAAAATAGGTACAATGCAATAACTAATATACACAGTATAGATGAACAATGGGAAATGTTAAGGGACTCCATTCATCAAACTAGCAAAGAAGTATTACCGGAGAGAGGCAAAATAGCTAAGAAAAAATGGATGAATGAAGATATCTTAAAACTGATGGACAAAAGAAAACAGAGTAAAAATGACAAACAAGAATACGCTAAGATAAATAAAGAAATAAAAGATAAATGTGGAAAGGCTAAAGAAAGTTGGTTAAACGAGCAATGCAAAAAAAATTGAATTAAATTCCATTAAAGATACAAAAAATATGCACAGACAAATCAGTGAGCTTACAGGAAAAAAAAATAAGAATAAATACAGGGTGTTTGAAATCAAAAACAGGAAAGATAATATTAGAGGAAGATGCTATAATGAAGAGGTGGAATGAGTATATAAGAGAATTATATGAAGGAGAAAGGGAAGAATTAACAGAAGATAGTAACTTAGAAGGTCCACCTATTCTGAAAGAAGAAGTCGCTGACGCTATGAAACGTATGAAGAAAGGAAAAACAGCTGGGCCAGATGAAATCGCAATAGAAGAATTAGAAGTATTGGGAGAATTTGGAGTAGATATATTAACCAAAATGTTGAATGATATTTACAGCAGTGGATATTTACTCAGTGATCTGCTGAAATATGTATTTATAGCTATACCAAAAAGACTAGGAGCAATTGATTGTGAAGATTTTCGTACAATTAACCTTATAAACCATATCACTAAGCTTCCACTCAGAATCATAATGAGAAGAACCAAAAATAAAATAAAATTGGAAATTAGTGAAGAACAGTATGGATTTGTGGAAGGAAAGGGCACAAACAATGCAATTTATACATTACGGACACTAATAGAAAGGTCAATAGAGAAACAGAGAGACATATATTTGTGCTTCATAGATTATACTAAGGCATTTGATAAAGTAAAACATGATGAACTGATTAAAATGTTGGAAAATATCAACACTGATGGAAAAGATTTAAGAATAATAAAGAATATTTACTGGAACTAAGTAGCAGCAATTAAAATGGGAAATAAAGAGGGTAGTTACGAACAGATAAAGCTAGGAGTACGACAAGGGTGTGTCTTGTCACCAGATCTTTTCTCCCTGTATAGCGAAGTAATAATGAGAGAGATCAAAGAGATGCCAGGAATACTAGTTGGAGGTTATAATATAAATAACATACGCTATGCAGATGACACAGTATTGGTCGCGGATAATTCAACAGACCTACAACAATTATTAGACGTTGTAGTAACAGAGAGTGCAAGGAAAGGACTCTCCTTGAATATCAAGAAAACAGTAACAATGGTAATATCAAAGAAAATGGTGACACCAAAATGTGACACAGAAATAGAAGGGAAAATCCTTAACCAAGGTGATAATTTTAGATACCTAGGGGCATTTATAACATCAGATGGAAGATGTACAACAGAGATTAGGAGCAGAATAGGGCAGGCAAAAGTCGCATTTCAGAAAATGAAAGAGTATCTTTATGCAATAAGTCACTATCACTGAATGTAAGAAAGAGAGTGCTGAAATGTTATGTAGAACCAGTTTTGCTGTATGGCAGTGAATCTTGGAATGTAAATGAACAAATTAAGAAGAAATTAGAAGCAACAGAGATGTGGTTCCTGAGACGAATGTTGCGAATTCCTTGGACTGCCAGAATAACTAACGACGACTGCCTGAAACAGTCTAGCGAAACTAGAACATTATATACAACAATAAGACAGAGACAAACAGCTTTCCTCGGTCATGTGATGAGAAGAGAGGCATTGGAGAACATCGTAACAACTGGAAAGATCGAGGGGAAGAGAGGCAGAGGTGGACCAAGAGAAGTGATACTGGATGGATTGAGACGGTGGCATGGAGGAATATCAGCAGCAGAGTTGATCCAGAAAACCAAAGACCGAGATCTATGGAGAGCCATGAACGCCTACGCCAGCCGGCACGGCACTTGATGATGATGATGATGATGGTCAGATTATGTGGAAAACCTTTATGATGATACAAGAGAAGAACAGTATTCTATTCGGATTAATAATGGAGGATCATCAATTTTGAAGATATAAGTTCAGAATGCGCTTAACCATATGCAGTCTGGCAAGACTTCACGTCCAGAAAATATCTCAACAGAAATGATCAAAACCTTAGAAGAATATAGAATAGACCAAGTCACCAGACTGCTGAACACAATATGTGATACTAGATATATACCTCCGGAATTATGTAACTCTATATTTATTGCAACCCCGAGTGCGTCCTCTAGTCTCTACTTCCTTCTTCTCACTTCTATGAGTGTCACACAATACTGCGTGTGTTTATTTATGAACCACTATTTAATGGTGGAACGCAATGCTAAATTTAATGATTTAGTGGACTGGCATCCTTACTGATAAAATGGTTGCTGTCTACTATCATTGTCTAGTATACAGCCTTTGGATTTCACGATGACAATATGTGGACAGCACAGACAACACAACCGCGCCATTCGTGGCAGACGATTGTACGTTTGTGTAAGTATACATTTGTTACTTCAATAATATTAGATATATGGATGATACAGTATTGATTGCAGACAATGAACGGGATCTGCACCATTTAGTAGATACGGTTGTTGCACACAGTGAAGAAGTAGGGTTAAAATAAAATTGTAAGAAGGTAGAGATGATGGTCGTTTCTAAGAAGAAAGAAATACTGCATTATAATATACGATAAATGGGAATATTCTTAAACAGAGAAAAAGAGTGCTGAAATGCTACTTAAAACCTGTGCTTTTATATGCATGTGAAACGTGGACGATGAGCAGACAAGATCAAAAACATCTAATGGCGGTGGAAATGTGTTTTCTGAGGAAAATGCAAAGAATACAATGGACAGGCAACAAAAAACAATAAGCACGTCCTACAAGAAACAAATGGAAATCATAAACTGATTAAGGAAATTAGACACCGACAATCAAGCTTTTTTGGGCACGCTATGAGAAGACATAAACTAGAGAACTTGGTGACAACTCTCAAAGTTGAGGGGTAAAGAACAAGAGAAAGGCAGAGAAGTAAATATCTGGATGGCTTGACCACATGGCATGGTCGGGAAAATATTACAGAGCTGATCCACGACTCTGGTAATCGTGTGAAACATCCCCGAAACATCCCCGAAACATCCCCGCCCACGCTTACAGGCATGGAAAATTATGATGATGACTTAATAAAGGCAACATTGGACTGTTTCGGAACCAACGTGTGTAGATAATTTTAGAATGTCATGTCTTACATTTGAGCAAACTACCCACGACAATAGGCGGTGCTACCTGCTTTCTTTTAGTGCCGAATGTTGAGCGGCGCTCACCAAATCTGTCATCCCCACATTGTGCCAACGGCTATTGTGGTCAATATCACACAGGATGCCTTTACTTCCAGGGAGTGTCTTTGTGCTCACTTAAGGCAGCGAGTCGTGGGAGCCTAAGGCAGTTGAGTGGGTGGGGTGTGGGAGGAGGGGGAGACAAACAGATCCCAGCTTCAAAAAGAATTTTAGCACATAACCACAGGGCCAGCCAAGCTAGTGGCCTGAGTTTAATTAATCTCCAGTCAGAGGCAGAATATTATTCGACCAATGCGAGTACGGCTTTGGTGTCTTTTTTCAATATCCTATTTACATGACATCGCTGTCAACACCAACATTTAACTGCTGTTGTTAATGTCTTGGCAAGTTTATGTTTATTAGTTTGCCATTACTTTCTGAAGGACCGGCTTCCATACCAATTCGTTAAAATCCTGCGCAACGCAGTCTGCTGCCAAATCGTGCGCAGCTGTGTTTCGAATGCGGGTAAGCGGGATTACGAACCGCGTCCATACTCTCTGGGTCACGGAGACCGGCCGTTGGTTTCTACCTAGCCTAAAACACGGGCTATCTAATAATTTTTAGAACTTTCTGGAAATCCTCTGGGAGTGACAGGCGAAAAGAAAGATAACTGACTACTCATCGCATTGTGTTGTGGCTATAATATGCGCAGACCTACCACTTCATATCCCAAGACAGAACTTCACTGCCATGTTGGAAATAAAGGGAAACTACCACATTATTCATCCTAATACACTTAACATAGGACACCGAAGATCACCTTAGTCATGAACATTCGTGAGATGGGTGGGGGGATGAGAGGAGGGTGGGTGGGGGGACTAGCTATAATATGCCGTTTTGCCTCTGTGTTTTCATGTCATCATCATCATCATCATCATCATCATCATCATCATCATTAGCACCTTTCCGTCTTGACAGACGATAGTTTGGTACATTTTGCTACAAAAAGGCTTAATAACTACGACCCATGGCGGTGGCGAGTATGGCTGATAAGGCCAATTCGTGCTGCCTCTCTATAGCACAAAGCCTGGACTCAGTATTTACGATCATACACCATTAGTGCCCAGCATCCCGACAACTGGTTCCACGTGACTGCGTTCTGTTTCAGGAAAGTCAGAGAGAGCAAGACAATTCGCCAGTGCCAAGACAGGGAACTGAGGGTCTCCTACGCCATCCCCATGGAAGTGGTCTAAATGACGCCACTTGTCTTGGAACCCTTACAACCTGAAGCTACAGACCGTAAGATATCTTATGTTATCCTGGTGGTATTGTATTGTTGTATTTATAGTAGTAGTAGTAGTAGTAGTAGTAGTAGTAGTAGTAGTAGTAGTAGTAGTAGTAGTAGTAGTAGTAGTAGTAGTAGTAGCAGCAGCAGCTGTTGTTATTGCTGCTGCTGCTGTCGTAAAAGATGTGGTGGCCCTGATAGTAGTAGTAGTAGTAGTAGTAGTAGTAGTAGTAGTAGTAGTAGTAGTAGTAGTAGTAGTAGTAGTATTTGTAGTAGTAGTAGTAGTAGTAGTAGTAGTATTTGTAGAAGTAGTAGTAGTAGTAGTAGTAGCAGTAGTAGTAGTAGTAGTAGTAGTAGTAGTAGTAGTAGTAGTAGTAGTAGTAGTAGTGGTAGTAGTAGTAGTAGTAGTAGTAGTAGTAGTAGTAGTAGTAGTAGTAGTAGTAGTAGTAGCATTAGGATTAGTAGTATTGCCATTAGAAGTAGTAATGCCTTGTATCAGGTCTTAATCATATATGACTGAGCTACCGTATGACAGTAGACGGTAATACCTGCTCTCTGTTAGCTCCGAATGTTGGACGGCGCTCACCAAACCCAACACCCCTGTCAGAGTCTCACATGGAGTCGGTAGAAACATAAAGATAGAAGGGAATTAGAGAAGGGGCATAACCCCAATACAAGGGAGACACACTCGAATGCTCGAACAATCCAGAGCCTTCGAGAAGCATAGGTCAGTTCGCCTACAGCTCCGTGGACACACTGACCGCGTGCCAGGACCTGTTCCACGAGAAGCTCAAGGAGAGTTACAGCCCGTGTCCGATCGAGACACGTTCGAGGGCAGACACGGACTGGACATCGAAGAAGCAACAGGGTTTACCTTAAGGGGGACTTGATAGCTTAAACCCCAAGTGTATTTAGGGGTCTTATGCATACGTTAGATAGCTGATAGAGTTGTTGTATTGATCATGTATTATTGGTTTATTGTAAACTCCAGTGATATGCAATTCGAGGGTTGCTAGCCAGCTTCGCCGGCTTAATGTAACATAATATAAATAAATGCTGTTCGATTGTATCTGAACGGAGTTTGTTGCCTGTATGAGCTCGGGTTTCATTCCCCTAGGTATCCAGGACGGTGACAGGCTATTTGGGTGCTAGCCGGTTTTGGCAAGCACAAGCTTTACTTTCCAGACAGCTCTTGGTTTTGCCAAGTAAAATATATCAACTTTCGTACATGACAAAGTTTATAACTTTGCAGCTATCATCGTATTATCTGTGAATGAGCTATTGCAGTCCCTATACAAAAGTAATTGAAATGATTATGATGTTCATAAAATTTGACATTGACATGACTGGACAATTACAGTGACCGTTACTAATTTTTTTTTATTCCAACATCAGATTGTTCCGCGAAATATCGTGTGTATGTAACCTCTCCTCCAGCAGTGGCGAGAATACAGCAGAACCAAACAAGACACTAGGAAAAATAAGATGAGTCCAATTTCATGCTCATTATATCCCTAAGCGATACTCATGCATTTTTCATTGATGTAACATTTTTCATTGTATTGGTTTTTATATATATGCTAATCTCATAACCAAGTAAACCTGCTCGTGCAAATTTGAATGTAAACATTAAGGGGGATAACCAAGTTTGTACACCCAGACTAATATCAAAGGGATTTAATTTCAATAAAGTGAACACTAACTATAATACAAGATGTCAACATTAGAACAGTGCATTGAATTAGGAATTAGGTTAGGGTATACTGCCGAGAAACTTTCAGAATGGGCACAAAAGACGCATTCAGAAAATATTGCACGAGAAGACAGAGCAACGGAAAGAGAAGAGAAAAAGATGCAAGCGGAAAGAGAAGAGAGAAAGATGCAATTGGAAGCTGAAGAAAAGAAAATGCAACTGCAGGCTCAAGAGAAGAAGATGCAAATGGAGCTCGAAGCTGCGACCAAGCAAGCCCAATTAAACGCAGAAACACAGATAAAACTGAAACAAATGGAAATTGACTCCAACTTAGAAATTTCAGTAAACAAAAGTAGAAGTAAGGAAGAGGAACAAAAATACAACAAATATAAAGGCTTAGTCAAGCCCTTTTGTTCAGGAGATTCAATAAGCGCATACTTAGAGAACTTCGAGTGTTTGATGACTTACCATAACGTCGCAAAAGTCGACTGGGCATTTATTCTGATGAGAAATTTAGCATTAGAGCCCTTAAAAGTGATAGAGACAGTTCCACAAGACATGAGGAAAGATTACGACTATTTAAAACAAAGAATACTCCAACATTTTTCACTAGACACAGCAGGCTATCAACTACAGTTCTCAAAATTAGCCCCATCACCTAACCAAACTTTCATAGACTACGTGTCTACAGTCCAAGATATTTGTACAAAATGGATAACCTCAGCAAAAACAAATAACAGCCATGATAAACTAAAGGAGCTAATTATAATCGATAAAATCATTAGCACAATACCAACCCCTTTTTCTAAATTTTTAAGGCAAATGGATTGTAAAACTATCCAAGAAATAGAAAATAAGGGGAGCGCATATTTTACAGCTAACCGCGATATTTTTCATTTAAATATGAGCCAAAATGAAACAGCAGCGGTTACAAACACCAAATATTCAAAACCTAATGAAAATAGGTTCAAACAACGCTCTAAGTTCACAAAACCAGTCCTGTGTCAGTATTGTCATCTGACACACGAACAGTACGCGATGTGTGACAAATCACCGAATTATCCACATCATCTCCAAATGATAGTAGAAAAACAAAAAAACAAAAGGACGCATATCAGAGAGCAGTTAAGTGTTATTTTTGCGCGAGTTATGGGCATTTTTCAGCACGTTGTGATGGGAGAAAGATGATGAAGCAGGCCAATGCCGCATTAATAGATACATCGTCGGATGAAGAAACTGAACAACAGAACGAATGCGACATCCAGAATGAAAGTGCGAATGAGTTAGGTAATGCAGTAGAGATCATTAACACCATCACTGATAACACATGTAACACCTGCAGAAAATTTCAGCTTGATACCACTTTGTTATGCGGCCACACAATCCCAGTGTCTAACGAAATGGCCAACGCAGCCTTAACATCAACAGGCAAGTTAAAGTTTGCGACAGGTTTTGTTAATAACAAACAATGTACACTAATACGAGATAGCGGGGCGACTCTTTGTGGAATTAAAAGAACATTAGTTAATGACAAAGACTACACACACAAATACGTAACATGCCGCACATTCGCAGGCACCATTGAAAGATACCCCCTAGCACTGGCCGAAATTCAGACACCTTTTCTGTCAGGACAAGTGCTATGCGCAGTATTAGAAGATCCTTGCGCTGAAATTATTCTTGGAAATCTTCCTAATATAGAATCCTGTTCTGAAGATGAAATCAGAGAATGGGAACAGAAAAACTGCATCCAGAAAGCAAACTGTGAGTCCAGAACTCAAGAACACATTTGCATGTCTCAAACTGCCAAAAACACAAGGGAGACCACCGATGACGGAATTCAAAACGAATTCACAGAGGTGCATAACACAGGGGCGGTTGAATCTTGCAATGACACCATCAGCATAAAACCTCGAACTGAGGACGCAACCGAAACACGAAATTGTGAACCTGTAAATATGCAACAAGAGACAGAATACGCCAATATAGTGACAAAACAAATGTCTCACATAACCCACATGAACAACTCAACAGAGACAACAGGAAACACTAACCGGACTAACAGAAACAACATTGACAAGAACAACGATGACAATTCCACTTTAACGACACATTTTCTTAACGGAAACGACGAAGTCAACGACACAATAGCAACCACTCTTCTTAATCATGACAAATATCTTGACGAGTCATTACAAACCGACTCGACTTCTTTAAATCACTCCCAACCGAAACCATATTATACCAGGAACAACAATAACAGAAGCACAGCAACAACAGTACTTCTTAACAACACTACTACACAAGACAATGAAGACAACTTCACATTACAGACAGTTTCTCAGGAAGACAAAACCTCAGTTACCAAACCAACAACTGAGAGAACTCATAATTTCCAACTTTATGAGTCAAATGAATTTGGTTCTCTGAGAACTAGAAATAATTACGGCATGAATTTCAAGAAACATAACCTAGGGATACAAAGATATCCAAGGGACACTACTATTGACAAAGAAACACTATTAGCAAATGAGTGTCATCATCTGTGTTCCTCGCAAATTTATCATCGATCAAGCACACATAAATCTAAAACAGAAACAACACATAAAGCTGCAGTAAGTTATGCAGATACAGAAATAACACCATCAAGCAACATTCATGCAAACATTCAGTATGCAAATAAACAAATACAAACAATTAACTTCACACAAAAGCAAAGTCAGAAACGATTGCATACAAACAAACTACTTTATTGCATGAACAAAACCAGCAAACGATGCGGATCTAAATCCATCAGTACAAAGACTACCATTTCTAATTCACCATCCACCTATTTACCAGATAAATACAATTTCCTTGAAACACACACCTCAACCAACAAAAATGAACAATCACATTCACCAAGCAGTAGAATGAACAAAGACAAATCACTGACACTCTTGCTACTTTTGCTGTTAACGCAACTTCAAATAACATTACCTACCTTTCAAAATGAATCTTTCACCACGATCCGAATAACAAACAAATTGTTCATCATATTTACCATCTCATTCATATATCAATCAACATTGCGCCAAATTGAAAGAGCAAAAACCATGCTACAGTTCATTAACTCCTGTTGGTGCAAAATTTTTCATATAACTTTGATATATGCCTATAGTAAATTTATTTTCACTCTTACATTATTTAGACTTATTTTTACATCGATACCTATACAATTATGTAATATGTGCAATTGTAAGAGTATCCGTTTAGAGGATGTAATGTGCAAATTGAAATCAATTTTTTCTAACCCACCCGTATTAAGATTACCAAACATAGATATACCTTTTATTCTGACCACAGATTCGAGTGCTATCGCAATTGGAGGATGCCTGATGCAGGAATATCAAGGCGTGAGACATCCAATACTCTATGTCAGCCGCAAGCTTAAAAAGGCAGAAATCCAGGTATTCCACAGTTGAGTTGGAGGCATTAAGTCTACTTTTTTGTATGCGTCGTTTATCTAAGTTCCTCTTAGGTTCCCATTTTGTTGTTTTGACCGATAATTCGCCACTGCTGGTACTTAAACAAGGCGTTCCAAAGAATCATCGATTATCAAGATGGTGTCTTCTACTTCAGGATTTCGACTTTGAAATCCGCCACATCAAGGGTACGGATAATATTATTGCTGACATATTATCACGGCAAACTAATGCACCAGCAGACTAACACTATGCACATTAATTAGTCGCCATATAATAAGCTGTGAGATTTTAGTCTGTTGCATAGAACAGTGTACCTCTACACTTACTGTAGAACTTTAACTTAGAAGTGTCAACAGCTGATTTAATACTCTACTTATAGCTATCACAGACATGAAACTTTGAGAACCGCTAACTATATTGGGCCACATTGGCAATTAGCAGTACATCAAAAACATTCCGAACTGTGGAGATTAACATTTGTGAAATTATTTCATCAATCACAGACCTGAAAGTTACCATGCGAATATTAATAACTGTGCATACGCGTGATTTCAATTGACTCGAAAATTAACGGAACAGAACATCGCACATACAAACAGCGATATACTTAACCGATTACGACATATGAGAGACAACACAGGAATGTGACACCAAAACGTTACCTACGAACTCTAAAACAGTATTGGAACAACACACGGACGAAAGAACGACAACACACGAATCGTCGTTGGAGTTAATTAATTTAATGTTATTGGTTAAATATGTATTACATTTGTGCTTTGTTATATACATAAAATATGTGAACATGTAAATTATACATTTTCTATCATAATATATCACAAATATTTTCATTCATAAGTTAAAACTTTCTCCCAATACAATTGTTGCAATTTAATTTATAAACCATTTCTTATCACCAGTACAGATAGTACTTGACACTTTGAATATAGCATATCGCCAGTTTCCTTTTTGCTAAGGGCGACAAACATTTACCTCACCTGAATTTGTATATTTTAACAAATTATTATATTGAATGAAAGGTGTGCGAATCAGAGAGTGAATGAATTAAATGAGAGAGCGATATACTGAGCGGACAAATTGTACGCAAAAAGTATTTATTTTAATTTGTCTGCGTTTTGAGTGTAAAATGTAACACTTGTCTAAAATTGTGTATACATGTTTAGTGTTAGATAAAATAGGTTCACTCTAAGAATCACTGTTTGAATACCCGGTACATGCGTTACACAGATGACGTAATTCATGACAAGGGATATTCCAGCTCGTGACACTTAGAGATGTACTACACACAACATACACACAGGTAGCACACATTTTAGACATTAGGTAGGACATACTCATAAAACTAAACACTAACAATTAAATCACACACATTTTATTAGAGCAAGTAACAAAGCAGTAAACACACTAACAGGCAAACAGGAACATGAGTAGTTACCTGGGAGAAAACAAGAGTGCATATATATATTAAGCACTATAAAACATACGGAAGTAAAAGTGTATCAAAATACACATTCAGGACAAGAATTGCAAGTGTTCTTAAATAAGCCAAGACAATTTGTCTTGTTAAACCTCTCTAACACAGAGTTTAATATCTGGGTATCAAATGGATACTTGAGAAGGGCGCGGTTGCAAATACAACTAAAAGCGTCAGGGAACTTCGGTCGGATAAGCATGTTTAAGGATATGGAAGAGATAGGGACTCTCCAGCAATCACCCTGGATTGTTGTACGGGGAAATACATGAGTTAATAGTGCAAATATATATATGGCCAGGTTCCCATCCACGAAACTACCAAACACCAACTTCATGTGATCCTATGACAGAATTAGTGCAGACTAATTACCATATACTAACCCATAGAAGCGGGGGAGGGGGACCCCTGTCAGAGTCTCACATGGAGTCGGTAGAAACATAAAGATAGAAGGGAATTAGAGAAGGGGCATAACCCCAATACAAGGGAGACACACTCGAATGCTCGAACAATCCAGAGCCTTCGAGAAGCATAGGTCAGTTCGCCTACAGCTCCGTGGACACGCTGACCGCATGCCAGGACCTGTTCCACGAGAAGCTCAAGGAGAGTTACAGCCCGTGCCCGATCGAGACACGTTCGAGGGCAGACACGGACTGGACATCGAAGAAGCAACAGGGTTTACCTTAAGGGGGACTTGATAGCTTAAACCCCAAGTGTATTTAGGGGTCTTATGCATACGTTAGATAGCTGATAGAGTTGTAGTATTGATCATGTATTATTGGTTTATTGTAAACTCCAGTGATATGCAATTCGAGGGTTGCTGGCTGCGAAAACCTTTCTTCGCCAGCTTAATGTAACATAATATAAATAAATGCTGTTCGATTGTATCTGAACGGAGTTTGTTGCCTGTATGAGCCCGGGTTTCATTCCCCTAGGTATCCAGGACGGTGACAACCCCACATTGTGTCAGCGGCTTCGGGCGGAGGAGTGCAACTGGGAGGGTACAAGCCTTACCCTAGTGCGAGAAAATGAAACATAAAGACTACATGTCATGGCAAACCCTAAGCCTTGTTTGGTAACTGGTCTAGATCGAAGCTCCAACAGGTGGACAGTTAGAGCTTTGCTTTGCTGATCCGGCAGCTTTTGCAGTTTCTCTAGTTCCAGACGTATTGGTGTTATCTTTCCTCTGGATTAAACTAAACAGGCCGAGAGAGGGATCATGCTGCATGGGCAACACATTGTCTCTAAATTCAGCCCAGGCTTTGTGTTATGGAGAGGTATAAGTCCATTTTACAAACTATCGTCTGTCAAGACGGCAAGGTACCAGATAGTCAGTAGTAATACCAGGTGTTTGTAAAGTCTCACTACACTTTGTATGTAGAAAAATTTGACAAATGAAGTACACGATGTTATAAAAAAGGTACCCACAGTCCATCGTGAAGCAATATGTAGCGAATGGCTGTCGTCTACTGAAGTAATTCTTGTCATTCCAAATAAAATGGTGTTATCTACGGTAGAAAGAATGTATTTTTCAGATTTGTTCCACATACAAAGTGTAGTGAGACTTTACAAACATCCTGTGGTAGCAACATTAGTAACTGTAGTATTAGTTGCTATAGCTTTCGGAATTTAAAAATATAAATCTGCTAGCCAGGGAGTGAACCAGATCACCTGTTTTAGCTAGCAAGAACAACAACCATTAAACTACATGTCGATCTAATTTAACAATAATGACCTCCACACTTGTAATACTGTAAATTCTATGTAGGATACGACAACCTCGGTGAGGAACGGACGCAATGGTAAAAACGAGACGATGGCGTTGGATGGGATTGATAAAATCCGCTATTATATGACTCCGGTGGAGTTTTTTTTTTCAGGTATCAGTTTGAGATGTTGTGATGTTTGTTGTAGTCAAATGCATTGTGGGGTGAGTGTGTGGTATCTTCTGTAATAAAATGTGATGTGTGGTGACTGTGTGGTGTCTTGTTTCGTAAAATGTGATATGTGTCACTGTATGGTGCCTTCTTTCGTAAAATGTGATTCGTGGCGACTGTATGATATCTTCTGTAGTAAAATGTGATATGCAGCACTGTGTTGTGTCTTCTTTCATATAATGTGATGTGTGTCACTGTGTGGTGTCGTATTTCGTAAAATGTGATGTGTAATTACTGTGTTATATATCCTTTAGTAAAATGTGAGGTGTGGTAATTCTGTGATATCTTCTTTAGTAAATGTGAGGTGTGGTAATTGTATAGTTATCTTACTCATTTAGTAAAATGTGAAGCGTGGTAATTCTGTGATATCTTCTTAGATAAAATGTGAGGTGTGGTAATTCTATTATATGTTCTTATGTAAAATGTGAGGTGTGGTAATTCTGTGATATCTCCTTTAGTAAAATGTGAGGTGTGGTAATTGTGTGATGTCTTCTTTGGTAAAATGTGATGTGTGGTAATTGTGTAGTTACCTTACTCGTTTAGTAAAATGTGAGGTGTGGTAATTTGGGCAGTTATCTTACTCGTTTAGTAAAATGTTGTTTTCGGTGACCACAGGCTTTAGTAACATTTGATTTAATGTGTAAAATCTTCAGTCGCAAAATGTATCTGTGTTGAAACTGTAATATCATCTGACAGAAAATGTGTGGTGAATATGTCGTATCATCTTTCGTAAAATATGATATGTGATAGCGATGTAACATCTTATGTCTTAAATTGTGATATGTGGTGAATATGTGATGTCTTCTGTGGTAAAATGTGATGTCTAATGACTATGTGATATATTCTACATTAAAATGTGGTCTGTCTTGACCATGTGATATCTTCTGTAGTAATCTGTGATTATGGTGCTGCGTGATAACTTTTTTTTTCTAAATAAAATGTGATGCCTGGTGATGTAGTGATCTCTTGTATAGTAAAATATAATGTGTAATGATCGTGTGATATTGTACAACTTAAACTGTGATGTGTGGTCTCCCTATGGTTTCTTTTTAGTAAGCTATAATATGTGGTGAACATGTGCATTTTTTTTCTGACATAAAATGCGATTTGTGGTGGCTATGTGATATCTTATGTCGTAAAATGTGATTATCGTGACTACGTTTTATTCTGATGTAAAATGTGATATTTAGTTACCATGTGTTATCTCCTGATATAAAATGGTCAATGTGGTAGCTATGTGTTATCTCTTGACTTAAAATGTGGTATTTGGTTGTTATGCGTTATCTACTGACGCAAAATGTGATATGTAGTGACTTTGCGTTATCTCCTGGCGTAAATTGTGATGTGTGGTGTCTTTACGTTATCTCCTGACGTAAAATGTGATATGTGATGGCTTTGCATTATTTCCTGACGTTAAATATGTTATGTGGTGGCTACATGTTATCACATGGCGTAAAATGTGATATGTGGTGGTTTTGAGGTACCTCCTGAAGTAAAATGTGATATTTAGTGGCTTTGCGTTATCTTCTGGCCTAAAATGTGATACCTGTGTGTCCTTGTGATATCGTCTGTAGTAAAACGGGCAGTATTTTGGTGAGACAGTTACCATTTAATAGAGCGCCTAACATGTAATTAGTATTGCTTTCCTGTGTGTCCTACATAGACGATCAATTGAAAAAAAAGAGGTACATAGAGAAAAAGAGACTATATATTTGACTGGTTTACATCCTGGAATGGTAACAAAGAGAATATATATTTGACTGGTTTACATCCGGCATGATAACATGATAGCACGCTAATGGATATACCTTATGTAGTACTAAAAAAATGGAGTGACAAAGAAGTGTGATCGCCCAAATTGCGATTAACGTTGATGGGTGTTTCCTTAATTGTTAGTTATCTGTGTAGCGCTTGATCCTGCTAAAAATAGCTCCATATGAGCCAAACTTCACGTAGGGTGGTTAAAATACGAGGGGAAGACATTAAGTAGCCTGGATGTTATTGTAAAGTGCATGGATGAGTGTGGATAACGGAACCTCTTATTTCAAGACACATACTGGCTCTTAAGCTATACCCTATGTAGAGGTCGTGAAGGTCGAGCAGTTTTCGCATGTGCAATAGAGATTACAACATGGCTGCCCCACTATTGACATGCATCTTGAAAACACACCGATGATTCTTTCTTATTTCCATTGTCAAAGGATGTGAAACCTCGTGAAATCTACAAAAGTATGGTAGTTCAGTATGGAGACCGTTGTTTGAAGCAGAGGAGAGTGTATCTGTGGGCAGAAAGATTTCAAAATGTTAAGAAAGAATTCAATACGAAGGCATACGCTGGGAAAGTCACGATGACCATCTTTTGGATATCATTTTCTGTAAGGGGGTGAAACTGACTAGTAATCTATACAGTAGCTTGCAAGTGAACAAACTGAAGCCCAAGATACGATCGAAACGGTGGGACTTCTCTCAAAACGAGTATTGTTGCTGCATGACATACAGCTGCGCATACTAAGATTACAATACGTGATCTGAAATCTGAGGTGTTGCAACATCGAGCATACGATGCAGACTTGATGCCATTGGACTTTCACTTGTTTCAATCTTTGAAAGAACAACCGCGGGGTCAAATTTTTGCAGATGACAACGAGGTAATGGAGGCGATGCAAAATTGGTTTACGGCCACGGTTTAATAGTCACCAAAGAACATGAAGAGGATCACTTCATTTCCCCCAGATCAGATATCTCCATAAGTGCACTAGTCTCCCCTGACACATCGGTCACAGAGAACATCAGCACACCAATTATCACAATCAACACTGAAGAAATTGCCACACTCGTGAAATATTTTAGCTACATAATCACCTTCGTTGAGAAGTGTTTAAAGGAAGTCAGAAATAGACTGCAGATAGAAATGAAGAGCCTAAACAGTATAAAGAACCAAGGGATAACAGCAGAAAACAAATTACAGTAACATCCTAGAGCAGTGTTTCCCAACCTTTTTTGTACCATGCCCCACTTAAGCCTTTCTAAAATTCATATTGCCCCCCTCCCCCGCCCCACGCCCCCCCCCCCTCAACATATACATTATTTTTAATATTCAAAAATTGAAATGTTCACTAAAGAAACTTGAATGATAGGTTTTAGGAAGAAATCACTAGGTAATTATTGAGCAAACACAGTAAGTAAATTTTCAAAACATATAATGGAGAACTGAAATTCAAGTACAAAATAATTTTAATGAAAGATTTTTCTATATTATTTTAATTATTAGTAATTATTTATTATTTAAATTTAGTGAGATCCTTGCGCTTGATGCTTGCTGCAAAGGGATCTTATGCCAGGTTCCAATTTAGTTAACTTCAGTCTCAAGTCTCCCCGTTTTGTTATATTCAGTCGATTTCTTCCATTTTCGAATTGCCCCCCTTAACTGTCGAATTGCCCCCCTGTGGGGCGTGGGCCCCACGTTGGGAAACACTGTCCTAGAGAGTATGCATCTTCCCTGTGGCAACATATGGACGTGAGTCACAGACTATCGCGGTGTCTAAAGAAGACAATAGGTTCTTTTGAACTTAAATATTACATTACACATATTTATACTTAAATATAAATTATACATATTTATACTTAAATATTACATTAAACATATTTATATTTAAATATTACATTACACATATTTATACTTAAGTATTACATTATATATATTTGTACTTAAATATTGACTTCCGGTCACCAACATGGCGGTTAGGCATTGAACCGTGAAGTACTCTGGCGTGTTTATGCTTGTGCCTACGGTTTGCATTCGCATTTTCCTCTTGTTGGACTGGTAGTACATGGTTCCGTCGCCCTGCTACTGAGTGAGTGCGTGGCGCGACACTGTGAGCTGTGAAATTCATGTGGAATGCTTTTACATCTGTCCGCTGTTTGCACAGTGAACTGCATGTTCGGAACAATGGCCGGCAGTCGCTGAATTTACTGGTTTGCCTTTTCGGTTCACAAGTGCATTTTTCAGGAGAGTCCTGGGAGTCGTCGCTGGAGCTATGGAGTTCGTGCTTTGTGCGGCACTTTCGGTGGGTCGCCCCGCGGATAGAGACCGAGCATTGTGGGATTAAACCCGGGTCAATGAAGTCTGTCTGGTGACTGCCAATTCCATCGATGATGAACTGTTTTTTCGCAGAAGACTTGTGTTGCATTCTGGCGGCGGCATTATGCACAGTGTACCTGTGCGGGCTGTTGGCTTGCCGAGACTCCTGCCTGTTCCACTTTCCATATTGGACAGTGGGGAGCATTGTGTGTGATTTTCACTGGCACAGGAACGGAGCATATTGGGGACGACCCGTTGCTGTGAAGTTGGAACTAACTAACTAACTAACTAACTAACTGACTGACTGACTGACTGACTGACTGACTGACTAACTAACTAACTGAATAACTAAATAACTAACTAACAAACTAACAACCAAACTAACTAACTAACTTACTAACTATACTTAAATATTACGTTACACATATTTATATTTAAATATTATATTACACATATTTATACTTAAATATTACATTACTCATAATTATACTAAAATATTACATTACACATATTTATACTAAAATATTATATTAGACATATTTATACTACCGCCTAACAAGCAATTAGACTGTCGAATAGAGAGGCCTTGGAGATATGAGTATGCAGAAGATTATGTCGTATTTCATGGGGGAGAAATCAAATACTGAGGTTCTAAAAAAAAAAAAAAAAAAACTGAGAATGAAAAGAATTGACGAAAGAAATAAAAAAGGAGGCAAGCGAAATATTTCCGGCATCGCTAAAAGCCATAACACTCTTATAAAATCATACTGGAGGGTAAGGTTGAAGGCAAGCGACCAAGAGGTAGACAACGATAAACGTGGGTAGACTAATACCAAGAGATGGAAGAACAGCAATCAGACAGAATGTACAATCAAGGCGAGAGACAGACAGTGTTGGAGATCTATTGCAGTCAACCTTCATTGTGGAGACGGCACCTTGATTTAATGAGACTACCAGTGAACCAAAAATACAAATATTAAACTACTGGATTTGAATATCGAAGAAATCTGACACATAATCAATATCATGCCTTAGAAACTGAAATTCTTTGGCCACATTAAACGCCACAATGGTTGGAAATAGCAGTGATGGAAGGAATGGTTCTTGGGAGAAGAAGGAGGGGAAGACCAATACGACGATGGCAGACGGGACATTGAAGGAACCTTGGACGCGAAAATGCAAGGGGCAGAAGAACTTGTGGAAGATCGACAATCTTGTAGGCGGGCCGTGATGTGGACGAGGTTCTGCAAAGGACATGAAAGATGAGCATGAGTGGAAGTGAAAGTAGGTGGAGGGTACATACCTAGTAAGATATCCCACTTGTATTTCGTGCCAAACAGAACGGGGAAGCCCAGAATCTGTGAGAACAGGAGTCCGACAACTGTGCCCAGTTGATGCACAACTCCCACCCCGCCTCGGGTACTGGACGTGCTGATCTCCGACAAGTACATGGGGACCAGACCATTGTAGAGACCTGCAATGTGAAATATAGTAGTAGTAGTAGTAGTAGTAGTAGTAGTAGTAGTAGTAGTAGTAGTAGTAGTAGTAGTAGTAGTAGTAGTCGTAGTCGTAGTAGTAGTAGTAGTAGTAGTAGTAGTAGTAGTAGTAGTAGTAGTAGTAGTAGTAGTAGTAGTAGTAGTAGTAGTAGTAGTAGTAGTAGTAGTCGGTGTAGTAGTAGTAGTAGTAGTAGTAGTAGTAGTAGTAGTAGTAGTAGTAGTAGTAGTAGTAGTAGTAGTAGTTCTAGTAGTAGTGGTGGCAGTAGTAGTAATACTAGTAGTGGCAGTAGTAGTAGTAGTAGTAGTAGTAGTAGTAGTAGTAGTAGTAGTAGTAGTAGCAGCAGCAGTAGTAGTAGTTGTAGTAGTAGTAGTAGTAGTAGTAGTAGTAATAGTAGTAGTACTGGCAGTAGTAGCAGCAGCAGCAGTAGTAGTAGTAGTAGTAGTAGTAGTAGTAGTAGTAGTAGTAGTAGTAGTAGTAGTAGTAGTAGTAGTAGTAGTAGTAGTAGTAGTAGTAGTAGTAGTAGTAGTAGTAGTAGTAGTAGTAGTAGTAGTAGTAGTAGTAACAATAATAATTCAAGACAATCTATTCATTTAGCTCATGCAGTCAACAGGCTAAACAACTCCTACCCAGATCGGTCATCCCTCAAAACTCTGCTAAATTGCGGTCATCAAAGTTAACAAAGAAAATACTTTTCATATTAGGTATTCGATGCATAATAAACGATTGCTCTTTCTTTCGCCCTTTCCTCACCAACGTATCTAGTTCTTTCGTTAAGTTTTCATGTTATTTCACCTCTGCCAGTTCTCCTGCCCGGAATATCTTGATCTTCAACGTCTAATTTCTGGAACCAATTTATTATGGCTTTATCCTGCATCGTGAAGGATTGCTGTTGTTCTCTCAGCTAAGACAATCAATTTAATTTTAGCTACGTTTCCTGCCCTGTTTATCGGGTTAACAACACAGAAATGAATGGAAGTGTACAACAGTATGTCATGCGTCAAATAAAGGCAAGACTAGAAGGTCAGGCATGTGACGACTAAAATGCGACGCCTTTGCCCATCGGAATAAAAAGACTCAAAAGTACAACATCATGCATATCTACCAATGAAGACAGCACTAATGAGGTCCCCTCTATAACCACCTCAACGGTATAAGCCCAGTCATCTTCTTCTTTCACCCGTTATCTCCCTTTGGGCACAATCTCTCAACCAAATCATACCAAGTCCTGTATCCTAGCTGTCCCGTACAGCTCTCTCCATGTACTTGCAATAATATCCATTCTGTTTCTACAGTCTTTTCTCCGTCTGTTTTTAGGTCTTTCTCTGTTTATCAGCCTAGCGATACACTAAACACCAGCGCTTTATCTAATAGTCTCCAAATCAGAAATGGGTTTAATGAAGTGTAAGAGCATACTGTAACATTGAGCATGCCCAAAGACATGGTTCATTGTCACTTGTGCAATATGTTCAAAATATCCACCCATCCATCATGTGCCATGCCGATAAGCGTGGGCGGTCATGTTCTGCCATTTCACTCGATCACCAGAGTCGTGGATCAGCTCCGTGTTCCTGTCTCGAACCATGCCACGTGGCCAAGCCATCCAGGTATTTACTTTTCGGTCTGCCCCTTGGTCTCTTCCCTTCGATCCTGCCAGTCGTCACCAAGTTCTCCAAGTCATTTCTTCTCATCAATGTCCAAAAAATGTTGACTGTCTACGTTTAATGAGTCTAACCAGTTACGATCCTTTTCCTTTGTTTCTTGAAGGACTTATTCATTGGTTTTTCTATCTGTCCATGGTATTCTTTGCATTTTCCTCAGAAAACACATTTCCACAGCCATCAGATGTTTTTCAGCTTGACTGCTTATTGTCCACGCTTCACATCTAAACAAAAGTATATGTTCTATGTAGTACTTCAACACTCTTTTTCTCGTTTCAATTGATATCTTTTTATTGGTGAGTATGTTTTTCATCTTGCAAAAGGCTACCGTCTCAATGGCAATTCTTGTTCTAGTCTCTTCAATGCATCTCCCATCAGATGTTATGACTGTGCCGAGATAACTGTATCGATTCACTTGTTTAAGAATATGCCTATGTACTTGTATATCACATTGTGGTATTTCCTTCTTCCCAGTGACAACCATAAAAATCTGTGTCTTCTTAATATTCAGTTCTAACCTTAGTTGTTCACAGTGTGCAACAACCGCACCTACTAAATTTTGCAGGTTCACAATATGCTAGGGTTCAAACAATAGAGCAAGCTGCACGAAAAATCTACAGCACTTTCTCTGACTGTAACTACAGTTAGCTGCATATACTTTACAGGACGTCGCGATCAATCCCAGCTGCACGAAACATCTATAGCGCTTACTCTGACTGTCATTACAGTTAGCTGCATATCCTTTACAGGACGTTACAGTTAACCCCAGCATTTTTGGCTGTTTGTGATTTCTTGGCAAGTTTACGTTCAGTAGTTTTCCTTGGCTTTCTGAACGACCGGCAGTAATACCTTTGTATGGAAACGAACGCAAGGCGGCCTGCTTCCAAATCGCCGGCAGCTGAGTTCGAATGTGTTATGCGGGATTACGAATTGCATCTGTAACTCCTTCGCCACAGAGACTGTCACTAGGTAATCATCAGTGCTGATGCACTGTTTGTACCACAAGCTCTCCAAGAAGGTGACCTCACACAATCGAGAAGTGCACCAAGAAAGTTTGCTGCCAGACAACGAGCTGTACTCCAGGGGAAACTGACGAAGGTTTGACAGTCTTTCGGTTCGTTGTGTTGATGGGGGAGCTCTGCGAATGACTTCATACCTGCTAATGATCATACTTTTGGTATCTCTGTCTGTTTCTCCAATGTTGTCCATGATGGCTAATGGGAAATCCTTATTGTCTTTGTCGTCGTCATCATCATCAGGATCTTCCACTTTTGACGTGAAGAGTTGTTGGGGAGGAATAGTTGACGTTCCAGCTCTCGATGGGTGGTACTAAATAGTGTCATTACTGTCAGGGTCTGTATGTGCGTAAGGACCTAAGCAATAGCCGAGGTCAAGGATACTAGGAAACGGCATGGCTTGGCTGACGGAAGGTCAGGCAAGAAGCCCGTGGACACACCCACGTGATGCGGGAAGGACGAAGAGGAGAAGGGTCAGTGTGTGTGAGACAGCAGAGAGAGACGGACGTATTGAGAATAGCGAGAGATAGAACGATAATGTTGTGACGGATAGATGTGGCAGATAGATGTGTATTGATATTCGAGGAATGTACTAGCTGTGATATATACGGGATGATGTGAGACTGTGATTGCGAATGGTCAGAAGGGCGACAGTGTGTAAATATCGCCCAAGTGGATGTGAGCGAGCGTTTGGCCGCCTGTGTAGAATGAGTGCTTAATCGTAAGCGTGAGTTAAAGGTGTATTGAGACAGGTGTGCTCTAAATGATATTAACCTTGTAGTATTATGTAATAAAGGTTGTACAGGAGACTGCTCCTGCGAGTTTCGAGTGCAGTTATTGTTACTGGTGTATGTAAACGTCCTGGATGTTATAATTTGCCTTTACACGTCCAGTGAGCTAGAAGTAAGAGATAGTTAGGACTGTGACAGGTAGAATGGTGTCAGAAGTACACTATGAACCACATACCCACCTAAAAGACACAGGAGAACGTACTACAATCTCCCTATGAAAAGATCTATAAGAAAATAATAACAAATTGTAAATCAGAATGAAAATAACGTCATTTCTTTCCACAGCAGGTTTCAATTCTACTAAGCGACAGACGTAACCAGAACAGGTCAACTGTAACCAGCACGAGAATCACGTTCCTGTACATCAAGCGTTCGAGTAAACAGCAGATAAAGATAAGTTGATTAATTTTGATTGCTAATTACCCAAATCTGCATTCTTTGATTTGCTTGTAGAAATATCATCATTGGTAAAGTTGAATATTAACTAACATAAAATTATGTCAGAAGATGAAAGCATCCCAGATCAACCAGGATTCTGGGGCACAAAACATTACAGAAAGTTGCAAGGCTATTTCAAGAGTACACAGGCACAAATCAAAGAAAACTTGAAGATCACTGAAAATTGGAATAGGAAAAATAACATAATCCGGGATTGGACACAGGAATTCGAGAAGACAATGCAAGACTACAAAATTCCAAAAACTAGATGGTATGCATGGTATAGGGAATACGTACCAATAAAAAGTAAAAACTACAAGAGATAATACCAGATATGTCAAGGGAAGACTATGAATATTATAAAACTAAACATATTAAAACACTATGTAAACTACTTCGACACTCTAAAATTCAGAGGTACAAAATCTGAAACCGGCCCCAGACAAGTCATTTACCCAGTATATACAGGAAATAGAAGACTATTACAGGAAGCTAACATTTGAAATTAGACATACAGACAACAATCAGGAAATAATAAATTTCTTAGTAGTGGAAAAACTTAAAGCAACACTCCCAGCCGAATGCGGAAAATATTTAGAAGAGCACAACAAAGAGCCAATCCAACAATTACTACAGAAATGTTGCGAATATTACAACAAAATTAAGGACGCAGGGAAGAACACTCCACAAAATAGCACTGTCAGGGCAACTGCATCTTCAGCCAATGATTGTCAAAACAAACCACAAAAAACAAAACCAGTACCGTGCAAACATTGTAACACTCCACACACAGGAAATGCGATGTGCTGATAAAAATCCCACTTATCAAGAATATTTGAACACTATTATAGCACAAAAACTGGGAAAGACAAATCAGAAGAAATATAGAACCAAATGTCATTTTTGTTTAGCTTTTGGTCACAGACGCTTTGAATGTGATGGATTGAAACAATTACAAACAGCAAAAGCAAATGCAGCTATAGACATTACAACAGACAGTCCAGCAAAGAAACATATTGAGTTTAACCCAACAGACTCCACACCCTACCATACAATTATCAATGAGATTATTTCAATAATTCAGTTGACATAGTTCAGCCTGACAACTGGACAAAGATGATAATATTCCACAAGAAAAAAATAAACTGAACAACACATTCAGACTGTCAGTAGGAAAACTAACATTACATCAGGGATACATTAATGATACATTATGCTCATGTTTACGTGACACAGGGTCCTGTCTCATCGGTCTTAGAAAGTCTCTAGTCGACCAGAAAGACTATTTAGACCAATACATGTATTGCAGAACTTTTTCAGGAACAGTAGAAAAATATCCTATGGCGTGGGCCAATATAAGATCGCCATTCCTATCAGGCAGAGTAATTTGCGCAGTATTAGATAACCCATGCTGTGACTTAATAATTTGAAATGTAACAAATATAACAGACCACACAGAGTCTGAAATCCAGACCTGGCAGAAAGTTAACACCCCAACAAACGCTGCCATAAACACATCACTCAACAGACAACAAGATGATGAACATACCAAGGTACCACACCAGACCAACTCAACTACTCTCTCACAACAAGAGAAAACAGAAACTAGTGGTTACCCACAGAGACAAGAATGTACATATGACAAGCATTTTACAAGTGCTGAAAAAGACCATAATGCACCATGGTGTATGTTATACCTTCTTTTAACTACACACGTACGAAAGTGCACACAATGGATGAATGCTATTCGCACTACTCCTATTAAATATAGAACAAATGACTTCACTAACAGTTTTACTCACACATCATCATTGTGTAACACGGATGATATTACTCATAACAAACCAGCTAACTGTGATACTAACATCAGTACTTGTGAATCAAAACCTGTTACTGCCACTAACAATTACGATGGTAAATCAACTCAAACACATACTTATGCTGAACAATGTAAAGCATCAGTCGGTGGAATTACTGACAAAAATCAGCAATAAAGTGACCTACACACTTTGTAAGGCATATAGAAATTGCATGTGTGTATATAAACGGGTACGATTACATTTCAAAACTATACATGTCATATTATTATTATTTGAACTGATATGTGTATATAAACATGTACGAGTGCAGGTTTGGAGATAGCACTCAAAATGATCTCAACATTAAATTTGTAAATCCCCACCTATCGGAAAATTGGTTTTAACCGTAACCCACTTTATATCCTTAGATCGAGTAACTCCAGAATTGCCTTGTCTGCTGTACGACTCCAGCGCTATGATACTAGCACACTCCATTGTACATACCAACATAAAAGTTCCATCAACGGAAAGTTTTCAGCGGCAGAACAGTAACACTCAACATTTGATTTCAAGTATCTAACAGTGAGTTTTACCCATACTGAGTTTTTTTTCAAAGAACGAATCAAGACAAGTATCTACATGAACCACATTTTGAAAGTCATCAACAACGACAGAACAACACAGGTACAGATGTCCATCCCCAGTGGCCGAGTGAATAAACCAGAAGCCAACCTATGAATTACGTCAGAAACAGTTACGAGCATAGGTACCATGGCCACACTTAACAGAAATGGGACAGAACTCAAGACATGAAAACGTATTGTACAAAAGTGAACTATATTGATTTTACAGAAGTGACTTGTATATTATCCAAACTTGGTGTAAATTAATGACACTATACAGTTGAAGGAACAATATCGGTGTACAGATGAGATGGCATCGACAAGGTAACGTGCGAAGGAACCAAGACCAAACCATCAAACTTCACAATGGACACTCGACACCGGTGATCAAATTATTTGTGTAGAATGTCCACAGGACAATGAACATTTTAGTGTTAAGGTATTAATTGTATAAAATCGAATGTTTAATTTTATGATTAGAGTATTTTAGATTGTTAGCATGTGATAGTTAGAGATAATTGTAGGTATAACTGAAAAATGTATGATGTGTAAGGCTGAGAATCAACGCCTGGCAGTCCCAATACGTGAATTTTACAAAACTTGCATTCGCGTATGGTGGAGGGCCCGGCGAATGACGCTTAGCAATAGTGTTACAAAACTAATACAACAATATTGTAACAAAAATGAACATACAAACATTGGGTTACTAACAAAAGAGATTAATAATGACTCTCCACAACAGTAAATGAGGCTTGCCCGAAAAAGGACACTAGTCACGGTCAAACAGCAAAAAGTTTTAAGAGGGACTATTACATACATTAAGTGTATTCGAACCATGACCACGACGGTGACATAGTGGGCTCATAAAAATAATCGAATATGGTGCAGTAATTATAGACGAGGGAAACCACGTCGGAATAGAGAGAAAAGCTAAGAATGCTGTAAGAGGATAGTGTAGCCTAATTACGGGCGTGAATCATTGGTAAATCCTTAAGCCAGCATAGCCTCAATGATTATGAGAAGATAATGCACATTGAATCGATTGTGAAACATGAACATGAGATAATGTCACTGAATGGGTATTGCAGAGTATAATGAGGTATAGTAATTGGACATAACCAAAACAATTGCCAGACCACGACAAAATGTTGACAAAAACCTCATTACAAAGAAAAAAGGGAGACAACAACAGTGATATTTAATCTCTTAGAAAACAGACTTAACAAGTTACGCATGATTAGACCAGTGATCATACAGTCCCCTGACAAGAGTAAAAAGATCTATCAATATTAGGAACAACAGAATGTGTCACATTTCTAAAAGAAAGTGCCACATTGGTTGTGCGGGGGGAGAGTGTCAGGGTCTGTATGTGCGTAAGGACCTAAGCAATAGCTGAGGTCAAGGATACTAGGAAACGGCATGGCTTGGCTGACGGAAGGTCAGGCAAGAAGCCCGTGGACACACCCACGTGATGCGGGAAGGACGAAGAGGAGAAGGGTCAGTGTGTGTGAGACAGCAGAGAGAGACGGACGTATTGAGAATAGCGAGAGCTAGAACGATAGAACGATAGTGTTGTGACGGATAGATGTGGCAGATAGATGTGTATTGATATTGAGGAATGTACTAGCTGTGATATATACGGGATGATGCGAGACTGTGATTGCGAATGGTCAGAAGGGCGACAGTGTGTAAATATCGCCCAGGTGGACGTGAGCGAGTGTTTGGCCGCCTGTGTAGAATGAGTGCTTAATCGTAAGCGTGAGTTAAAGGTGTATTGAGACAGGTGTGCTCTAAATGATATTGCCTTGTAGTATTATGTAATAAAGGTTGTACAGGAGAGTTGTGAGTTTCCGATTGCAATCATTGGTATTGGTAGATGTGTCGTAGATGTTGTAATTTACCTGTCCAAGTCCAGTGAGCTAGAAGGAGAAGATAGTTAGGACTCTGACAATTACCGTGATGGTACAATGTAATATCGTCAATCCATTTTCTTCTCGGGCGTCCTCTTGCTCTCGTATAAGATCTTCATTGATGCAGCGCCAGTGCTGGTAGTTGATGGTGTTGCATTCTAACGAAATGTCCGAACCATGTGATCTTCTGCCCTTCAATATATGTGGTACAATGTGTTGTTTCTCTGACTCATATACTATTGCTTTATTTGGCAGAGCGGCATTGGTCAGCACGCGTCCACGTACACTCATATACATTGACAACCGAGAATAGGAAAAATACTTACCACAATGGCAGCCAATAATGAATCAACTCTTCTACTGAGAAACATCAATGCGGACGCCACCACACCCATGCATATGTTCAACAGACAGCCACGTTTTCTGAAGAAGAAATTGATATAATTCTTGTAATCAAGTAAACCGGCTCTGGGTGAAGGAGTTACAAACGTAATTCGTATAGAAAGTTCGAAACACAGCTGTGAGCAATTTGGCAGCAGACTGCCATGCGTTGGTGTTTATAAAGTTGGTGTCACCGGCATGAGTGCCGGTGGTTCAGAAAACAATTGCAAACTACTGAATGTAAACTTGCCAAGAAATCACAAATAGCCGTAAAGGGCTGCGACTGACTGCGACGTCTGTAAAGGATAAGCAAATAAAGTTTTTGTTTTTAAAAATTACCCCGTGCAGTACTTGGCAAAGCAGTGTTTTGGACCTAGTAGTACCAACAGCTCCCATGGTAACGTCTAGTAAAATTGCTGGCCTATTCAGTGTAACATAACGCCCGAACTTTCCATTTTCCTGGAGGATACAATTAGTTTAATGTGTAGCTATACAAATGTAGTAACTTAAATTGAGAAATTGCACAAGTGTGCACAAAATTTTCGGAAACACCTAGTTTAAGCAACATACAAGAAGATTATGGACAAGAAGGTGTCCTGACAGCAGGATTTGAAACCAGATCTATTATATCCTGATTAAAATAAAGTTTCGAAATGCGTTAACAGTCGCAAAAACAGTTAAAAATGCAGACTGTTACAGTGATCATAGATTAATTACAGGCAATTGGAGGTAAAGTTAAATAAAGTCCAGTATACATCAGAAAACACTAAATATGATCTGTGTGCATTGGAAAATGACAAGGAAATACAAGACAATGTTAACATAGAAGTAAAGAACAGATTTGATGTATTGTCTGAACTAAAGATCTTATTTCAAGATGTGGATGATCTATGGGAAATTTTGAAGAATTCAGTTAGTTTCGCTGCAGAAACAACTGTCCGAAAATTAAAGAAAGTAGGTCGTAAGAAATGGATGACTGAAGAAATTTTAAGACTAATGGAAACTAGAAGAAACAACAAAAATAATCCTGACAAATATGAAGCGATTCACAGAAAAGTCAGAACACTATGTAAAGAGGCAAAAGAAGCATAGCTTGAGAAAACATGCACAGAAATTCAAAAACAACAAAACAGTAAAAAATGCCAAATTAATTCAGAATTCAGTAGATTACTAATAAAAGAACATATATATCAACCAAGCTGCCTGAAAACAAAAGATGGAAAAATCATAATAGAAAAAGATACGATTTTACATGAAAAGTACTGGAGAGTTTTGGTCAGAGACCATAACTTTATGAAGGGAAAATCCCAACTGCACCTCCCCGCGGTAGAGGATGGAAACACACCACGGTGTGGCTAACACAGCTCTGGGGACCGAGTATCCACCGGAATAAGTGGACAACCCTGCAGCTGAGCAGAGCAGGGCACTCACTTGTCCTTACAGTCGGAAATGGCTGTCAAAGGCAGAGGTAAAAGACCACCATGTGGATGTGGAAGGCAAGGGGAAACCACCACATTATCTTCCCAAGACTTCATGGCAAAACATATATCAAAGTTAGTGAAAGACGTTAATGGCTGTCTTAGGGCATCCTCGTCCGGTAGGGATAGTCATGAGCCACATGTGACACCAGACCGTCATCCAGCTACTGATGGCAAAATCTTAACTAAAATAAATAAATTTAGAGTAGGAACATGGAATGTTAGGACATTAAATGAGCTAGGAAAGTTGACCAATGTTCTAAGAGAGATGGATAGCATGAAAATGAATATACTAGGCGTTAGTGAGATGAGATGGAAGGGATCGGGCAAAATTATAGCTGACAATCACACAATAATTTATTCTGGAGGGGATACACATGAAAAAGGTGTAGGAATAATATTAGACGAAAAAACAGCCAAGTCAATTAATGGATACTGGTGTATTTCAGATAGAGTTATTATGGTAAAAATCAAAGGCAAACCAATAGACATAAATATTATACAAGTATATGCACCAACAGCAAGCAGTAGTGATGAAGAAATACAACACTTTTACGACGAAATAGAAATGGCGATGGCTCAAATTGTATCACAAGAAATAAAGATAATACTTGGTGATTTTAATGCAAAAGTAGGAAAGGGAAAAATGGAGGATGTAGTGGGAAATTATGGTTTAGGTACAAGAAATGAAAGAGGGGAAAAGCTAATAGAATGGGCAAATATCAATGATATGATAATTGGAAACACATGGTGTAAACACCATAAAAGACGACTGTACACATGGATAAGCCCTGATAAGAAAATACGCAACCAAATTGACTACATACTAATTAATAAAAGATTTAGAAATGCTTTAATTAATGTAAAGACAATGCCTGGTGCTGACTGTAATAGTGATCATGTACCACTATGTGGACAAATAAAAGTAAGATTAAAGAGAGGGGAAAAAATGGTTAAGAACATGAGACTTAATAAAGAGGTTCTGAAAATAGATAAAGAAATGCAAGAACAATACAGAGTGACTGTGAAAAATAGGTACAATGCAATAACTAAAATACAGAGTATAGATGAACAATGGGAAATGTTAAGGGACTCCATTCATCAAACTAGCAAAGAAGTATTACCGGAGAGAGGCAAAATAGCTAAGAAAAAATGGATGAATGAAGATATCTTAAAACTGATGGACAAAAGAAAACAGAGTAAAAATGACAAACAAGAATACGCTAAGATAAATAAAGAAATAAAAGATAAATGTGGGAAGGCTAAAGAAAGTTGGTTAAACGAGCAATGCGAAAAAAAATTGAATTAAATTCCATTAAAGATACAAAAAATATGCACAGACAAATCAGTGAGCTTACATCATCATCAAGTGCCGTGCCGGCTGGCGTAGGCGTTCATGGCTCTCCATAGATCTCGGTCTTTGGTTTTCTGGATCAACTCTGCTGCTGATATTCCTCCATGCCACCGTCTCAATCCATCCAGCATCACTTCTCTTGGTCTACCTCTGCCTCTCTTCCCCTCGATCTTTCCAGTTGTTACAATGTTCTCCAATGCCTCTCTTCTCATCACATGACCGAGGAAAGCTGTTTGTCTCTGTCTTATTGTTGTATATAATGTTCTAGTTTCATTAGCCTGTTTCAGGCAGTCGTCGTTAGTTACTCTGGCAGTCCAAGGAATTCGCAACATTCGTCTCAGGAACCACATCTCTGTTGCTTCTAATTTCTTCTTAATTTGTTCATTTACATTCCAAGATTCACTGCCATACAGCAAAACTGGTTCTACATAGCATTTCAGCACTCTCTTTCTTACATTCAGTGACAGTGACTTATTGCATAAGATACTCTTCATTTTATGAAATGCGGCTTTTGCCTGCCCTATTCTGCTCCTAATCTCTGTTGTACATCTTCCATCTGATGTTATAAATGCCCCTAGGTATCTAAAATTATCAACTTGGTTAAGGATTTTCCCTTCTATTTCTATGTCACATTTTGGTGTCACCATTTTCTTTGATATTACCATTGTTACTGTTTTCTTGATATTCAAGTTGAGTCCTTTCCTTGCACTCTCTGTTACTACAACGTCTAATAATTGTTGTAGGTCTGTTGAATTATCCGCCACCAATACTGTGTCATCTGCATAGCGTATGTTATTTATATTATAACCTCCAACTAGTATTCCTGGCATCTCTTTGATCTCTCTCATTATTACTTCGCTATACAGGGAGAAAAGATCTGGTGACAAGACACACCCTTGTCGTACTCCTAGCTTTATCTGTTCGTAACTACCCTCTTTATTTCCCATTTTAATTGCTGCTACTTGGTTCCAGTAAATATTCTTTATTATTCTTAAATCTTTTCCATCAGTGTTGATATCTTCCAACATTTTAATCAGTTCATCATGTTTCACTTTATCAAATGCCTTAGTATAATCTATGAAGCACAAATATATGTCCCTCTGTTTCTCTATTGACCTTTCTATTAGTGTCCGCAATGTATAAATTGCATTGTTTGTGCCCTTTCCTTCCACAAATCCATACTGTTCTTCACTAATTTCCATTTTTATTTTCTGTTTGGTTCTTCTCATTATGATTCTGAGTAGAAGCTTAGTGATATGGTTTATAAGGTTAATTGTACGAAAATCTTCACAATCAATTGCTCCTGGTCTTTTTGGTATAGCTATAAATACAGATTTCAGCATATCACTGGGTAAATATCCACTGCTGTAAATATCATTCAACATTTTGGTTAATATATCTACTCCAAATTCTCCCAATACTTCTAATTCTTCTATTGTGATTTCATCTGGCCCAGCTGTTTTTCCTTTCTTCATACGTTTCATAGCGTCAGCGACTTCTTCTTTCAGAATAGGTGGACCTTCTAAGTTACTATCTTCTGTTAATTCTGCCCTTTCTCCTTCATATAATTCTCTTATATACTCATTCCACCTCTTCATTATAGCATCTTCCTCTAATATTATCTTTCATGTTTTTGATTTCAAACACCCTGTATTTATTCTTATTTTTTTTCCTGTAAGCTCACTGATTTGTCTGTGCATATTTTTTGTATCTTTAATGGAATTTAATTCAATTTTTTTGCATTGCTCGTTTAACCAACTTTCTTTAGCCTTCCCACATTTATCTTTTATTTCTTTATTTATCTTAGCGAATTCTTGTTTGTTATTTTTATACTGTTTTCTTTTGTCCATCAGGTTTAAGATATCTTCATTCATCCATTTTTTCTTAGCTATTTTGCCTCTCTCTGGTAATACTTCTTTGCTAGTTTGATGAATGGAGTCCCTTAACATTTCCCATTGTTCATCTATACTCTGTATTTTAGTTATTGCATTGTACCTATTTTTCACAGTCACTCTGTATTGTTCTTGCATTTCTTTATCTATTTTTAGAACCTCTTTATTAAGTCTCATGTTCTTAACCATTTTTTCCCCTCTTTTTAATCTTACTTTTATTTGTCCACATAGTGGTACATGATCACTATTACAGTCAGCACCAGGCATTGTCTTTACATTAATTAAAGCATTTCTAAATCTTTTATTAATTAGTATGTAGTCAATTTGGTTGCGTATATTCTTATCAGGGCTTATCCATGTGTACAGTCGTCTTTTATGGTGTTTAAACCATGTGTTTCCAATTATCATATCATTGATATTTGCCCATTCTATTAGCTTTTCCCCTCTTTCATTTCTTGTACCTAAACCATAATTCCCCACTACATCCTCCATTTTTCCCTTTCCTACTTTTGCATTAAAATCACCAAGTATTATCTTTATTTCTTGTGATCCAATTTGAGCCATCGCCATTTCTATTTCGTCGTAAAAGTGTTGTATTTCTTCATCACTACTGCTTGCTGTTGGTGCATATACTTGTATAATATTTATGTCTATTGGTTTGCCTTTGATATTTACCATAATAACTCTATCTGAAATACACCAGTATCCATTAATTGACTTGGCTGTTTTTTCATCTAATATTATTCCTACCCCTTTCTCATGTGTCTCCCCTCCAGAATAAATTATTGTGTGATTGTCAGCTATAATTTTGCCCGATCCCTTCCATCTCATCTCACTAACGCCTAGTATATTCATTTTCATGCTATCCATCTCACTTAGAACATTGGTCAACTTTCCTAGCTCATTTAATGTCCTAACATTCCATGTTCCTACTCTAAATTTATTTATTTTAGTTAAGATTTTGCCATCAGTAGCTGGATGACGGTCTGGTGTCACCTGTGGCTCATGACTGTCCCTACCGGACGAGGATGCCCTAAGACAGCCATTAACGTCCTTCACTAACTTTGATTTATGTTTTGCCATGAAGTCTTGGGAAGATAATGTGGTGGTTTCCCCTTGCCTTCCACATTCACATGGTGGTCTTTTTACCTCTGCTTTTGACAGCCATTTCCGACTGTAAGGACAAGTGAGTGCCCTGCTCTGCTCAGCTGCAGAGTTGTCCACTTATTCCGGTGGATACTCGGTCCCCAGAGCTGTGTTAGCCACACCGTAGTGTGTTTCCATCCTCTACCGCGTGGAGGTGCAGTTGGGATTTTCCCTTCATAAAGTTATGGTCTCTGACCAAAACTCTCCAGTACTAATAGAGCTTACAGGAAAATAAAATAAGAATAAATACAGGGTGTTTGAAATCAAAAACAGGAAAGATAATATTAGAAGAAGATGCTATAATGAAGAGGTGGAATGAGTATATAAGAGAATTATATGAAGGAGAAAGGGAAGAATTAACAGAAGATAGTAACTTAGAAGGTCCACCTATTCTGAAAGAAGAAGTCGCTGACGCTATGAAACGTATGAAGAAAGGGAAAACAGCTGGGCCAGATGAAATCACAATAGAAGAATTAGAAGTATTGGGAGAATTTGGAGTAGATATATTAACCAAAATGTTGAATGATATTTACAGCAGTGGATATTTACCCAGTGATATGCTGAAATATGTATTTATAGCTATACCAAAAAGACCAGGAGCAATTGATTGTGAAGATTTTCGTACAATTAACCTTATAAACCATATCACTAAGCTTCTACTCAGAATCATAATGAGAAGAACCAAAAATAAAATACAATTGGAAATTAGTGAAGAACAGTATGGATTTGTGGAAGGAAAGGGCACAAACAATGCAATTTATACATTACGGACACTAATAGAAAGGTCAATAGAGAAACAGAGAGACATATATTTGTGCTTCACAGATTATACTAAGGCATTTGATAAAGTAAAACATGATGAACTGATTAAAATGTTGGAAAATATCAACACTGATGGAAAAGATTTAAGAATAATAAAGAATATTTACTGGAACCAAGTAGCAGCAATTAAAATGGGAAATAAAGAGGGTAGTTACGAACAGATAAAGCTAGGAGTACGACAAGGGTGTGTCTTGTCACCAGATCTTTTCTCCCTGTATAGCGAAGTAATAATGAGAGAGATCAAAGAGATGCCAGGAATACTAGTTGGAGGTTATAATATAAATAACATACGCTATGCAGATGACACAGTATTGGTGGCGGATAATTCAACAGACCTACAACAATTATTAGACGTTGTAGTAACAGAGAGTGCAAGGACTCTCCTTGAATATCAAGAAAACAGTAACAATGGTAATATCAAAGAAAATGGTGACACCAAAATGTGACATAGAAATAGAAGGGAAAATCCTTAACCAAGTTGATAATTTTAGATACCTAGGGGCATTTATAACATCAGATGGAAGATGTACAACAGAGATTAGGAGCAGAATAGGGCAGGCAAAAGTCGCATTTCAGAAAATGAAAGAGTATCTTTATGCAATAAGTCACTATCACTGAATGTAAGAAAGAGAGTGCTGAAATGCTATGTAGAACCAGTTTTGCTGTATGGCAGTGAATCTTGGAATGTAAATGAACAAATTAAGAAGAAATTAGAAGCAACAGAGATGTGGTTCCTGAGACGAATGTTGCGAATTCCTTGGACTGCCAGAGTAACTAACGACGACTGCCTGAAACAGGCTAGCGAAACTAGAACATTATATACAACAATAAGACAGAGACAAACAGCTTTCCTCGGTCATGTGATGAGAAGAGAGGCATTGGAGAACATCGTAACAACTGGAAAGATCGAGGGGAAGAGAGGCAGAGGTAGACCAAGAGAAGTGATGCTGGATGGATTGAGACGGTGGCATGGAGGAATATCAGCAGCAGAGTTGATCCAGAAAACCAAAGACCGAGATCTATGGAGAGCCATGAACGCCTACGCCAGCCGGCACGGCACTTGATGATGATGATGATGATGGTCAGATTATGTGGAAAACCTTAATGATGAAACAAGAGAAGAACAGTATGCTATTCGGATTAATAATGGAGGATCATCAATTTTGAAGATATATGTTCAGAATGCGCTTAACCATATGCAGTCTGGCAAGACTTCACGTCCAGAAAACATCTCAACAGAAATGATCAAAACCTTAGAAGAATATGGAATAGACCAAGTCACCAGACTGCTGAACACAATATGTGATACTAGATATATACCTCCGGAATTATGTAACTCTATATTTATTGCAACCCCCAATAAATCAAGAGCCTTGGAATGTGATTAACATCGAACAATTAGTTTAATGAGTCACATCACGAAGATTTTGCTAAGAATTATCATGCAAAGAGTTAGGAAGAAAATACAACCTGAAATAGGAGAAGAACAATGTGGGTTTGTAGAAGGCAAGGGTAAAGTAAATGTTGTTAATATGTTGAGAACACTAACTGAACGTTCTATAGACATAAACAAAGATTCATGTTTGCTTTATTCACTTTAAAAAGGCTTTCGATAAAGTAAGACGTGTCAACATGATGAAGATGCTTGCAGATCTACAAATTGATTGGAAAGACCTTAGACTTGTGAAAACATATATTGGAAACACCAAGCTGCCATAAAGATTGATAAAGAAGTAGGCCAATATCGGCCTATTAAGAGAGGTGTGAGACAGGTATGTTTAACGTCTACAGATCTTTTTTCCCTGTACAGTGAAAATATTTTGAGATATATTGAAGATATGAAAAGAATCATCATTGGGGGACATAACATCAATAACATTAGATATGAGGATGATAAAGTATTGATCGCAGACAATTAACAGATCTGCAGCATTTAGCCGACGCGATTGTTGCACACGCGAAAGGAGACGAAGCCTTGCTACAAACCTTTGAGAACAAAGTTTTAAGACGCATCTTTGGACCCACTAGGGATACACAAAGTGGAGAGTGGAAAAGAAGAAGTAACAAAGACATTTATGGTCTGTTTAGGTCCCCGCTAATCACTGGTATCATGAAGGCTAATAGACTACAATGGCTGGGGCATATAGAAAGAATGGAAGATAATAGGGAAACAAAACTCGCGTACACTCAGGAAATAAATGACCGTAGACCCCGAGGTAAACCAAGAAGACGGTGGAGAGATAATATATATACAGACCTACAAGCACTTGGAATCAACGACTGGCAAGAGAAGGTCAACCAGAGAGACGAATGGAGACGGATTGTATCTGCAGCAAAGAACCTCAATGGCTCGGAACGCTGAAGAAGAAGATTGTTGCACACAGTGAACAACTAGAGTTAGAATTGAATAGTAAGAAGACATATTTTGGTCGTCACCAAGAAGAAGGAAATACCGCAATGTAATATATAAGGAATCAACATTGGGGGACGATGCATCAATAACATTAGATATGCAGATGATACAGTCTTGATTGCAGACAATGTACAGGACCTGCAAAATTTAGTAGATGCGGTTGTTAAACACAGTGAACAACTAGGGTTAGAATTAAATTGTAAAAAGACACAGATTATGGTCGTCACTAGGAAGAACGAAATACCACAATGTAATATACAAGTACATGGGAATATTCTTCAACAAGTGAATAGGTACAATTATCTCGGAACAATAATAACATCTGATGGGAGATGCCTTGAAGAGATTAGAACAAGAATCGCCATGGCAAAAGTAGCCTTTAGCAAGATGAAAAACAAATTGGTCAATAAAAAGATGTCAATTGAAACGAGAAAAAGAGTGTTGAGATGCTACATAGAACCTGTACTTTTATATGGATGTGAAGCTTGGACAATGAGCAGTCAGGCTGAAAAACATCTGATGGCTGTAGAAATGTGGTTTCTGGGGAAAATGCAAAGAATACCATGGACAGCCAGAAAGACCAATGAACAAGAGACTAGGGAGGACGAAGACAAGGAGGTTGATAAGAACACCAAACGAACAAACGAAAATAAAACGACCAGCACAATGCTGACCACAGGTGTCTTTTGTGATGGTTGGTCACAAGAAATCTGGATATTAGACTAATGTCCACAAGATTATGTAAAGTCACATAAGCAATTGAGTTCTTTCTATTGCAATGTTGAACTAAACGCTTGCTGAGTATTCTTCAGCCTGACTGCCGAGCTACATAGAACCTGTACTTTTATATGGATTTGAAGCTTGGACAATGAGCAGTCAGGCTGAAAAACATCTGATGGCTGTAGAAATGTGGTTTCTGAGGAAAATGCAAAGAATACCATGGACAGCCAGAAAGACCAATAAACAAGTCCTTCAAGAAACAAATGAAGATCGTAAACTGATTAGAGACATTAGACGTAGACAGTCACAATTTTTTGGGCATGTTATGAGAAGAAATGATTTGGAGAACTTGGTGCAACCAAAATATTCTTGCCATACGGCCCTAACAAACATGATAGAAAATTGGCACAAGAATATAAATAACAACAATCTATGTGGAGCTGTGTTTATCGATTTCAGAAAAGCATTTGATATGATAGACCATGCCATTTTAATTAAAAAACTAGAGACAATGAAAATTAGCCCTAATGTTGTGATGCTAATAACATCTTTTCTGTCAAACAGAAAGCAAGTAGTATCATACAATAAATCTCTGTCCCAAACCACTACCTTCAATACTGGAGTACCGCAAGGCTCTATTCTTGGCCCTCTATTATTCGCCATATATATTAATGATCTACCTTTGCATCTTTCGTCGTCCTGCGATCTATTTGCAGACGACTGTACAGTGTATACAAACGCTGAAAGCAGTAATTTGCTGGAGTCGTCTTTGCAACAAGAATTAAATAATGTAGTTAGGTGGAGCTATGCGAACCGTATGCAAATTAACATCACTAAAACAAAATCTATGTTATTAACAACAAGACAAAGACTTCAGACTCTAAATTCACACAGATCACTTCAACTTCACATCGATAACATGCCAGTAGAAAGTGTAACTGAGCACAAAACATTAGGCCTCATCATTGATAGAAACCTAACCTTTAATCCTCACGTTCAAGCGCTCACTAAACAAACAGCGAAAAAAGTCTACCAACTCGACAAAATTAAAAATTTCCTTGATGAGGACACAAGGAAAATATTCTATACGTCACACATACAGACACATTTTGACTACTGCTCTACAATCTGGGACGGTTGTTCCAATTCAAGCACCAAGCGACTTTACTCACTCCAGAAACGGGCCATGAGATTAATTTATAGCAAACATTTAACTGAAAATCCTAGCCTGCATAAACGCCTTCAGTTACTACCACTCGGCAAACGTCTGCTTTTTAATAAGGCCAAACTAATTCACAAAATCCTACATCGGAATGCCCCAAACTACCTTTGGCCATTGTTTGAATATAATGCTAGACACAGTAAACGATTAAATTTATTACACCTTCCGAAGCCTAGGATAGACTTATACAAAACAAGCTTAACGTACTCTGCAGCTCAGCTGTGGAACAATCTTCCACATGAAATAAAAGACATCATCAATCCCTATACATATAATCGCAAATTATTTGAACACTATCTCAGTACGGATTACCTTCCCCCTTAATAATAGAAGTAATAATATAATAAAACCCTAGTATCCTAGTATAACAGCCAGTCCCCTTTTTGTAGGCTAGTATATTCCACGTAGCTAATAAATGCCACACCAGTTATTACTATTACTGAGTCGTGTAGTATTTATTTTTAATTTTTCCACATGCCTTTATAATGCATATATTTTATATATTGTTTTTAATTAGCCTTGAATGATGTGGGAATGGTATAATGTATGAAAGAGAGTGATAAAAGGGCAGAATGTTAGACGGGCCTGCGTGCCCAATTCTTAACCCTTTCAAAATAAAGTTTTGTTGTTGTTGTTGGTAAGATCGAGGGGAACAGACCAAGGGGAAGACCTAGAGGCAAGTACCTGGATGGCTTGGCCTTGTGGCATGGTCGAGACAGAAACATGGAGCTGATCCACGACTCTGGTGATCGAGTGAGATGGCAGAACATGACAGCCCACGCTTACCGGCATGGCACATGATGGACGGATGGAATATACAAGTAAATGGTTATCTATATCTATAAAACAGAGTGTATGTGGCTTTGTTTGTGTGTTTGTGGGTATTTATGTATTGGATGCGTTCGATAACGGTACATCCGATTGAGATGAAATTTTCTACACGTCTTCCTTTCATTCCTGTGCAACCGACTATAATTGTGTATTAGTGTAAAATCTTCTACTTATTTAATAACATTTACTTTTTCATTTTCATTATATAATGTCTATATAGCAGGGGGAACTTATCTCTAGAAAAGTTATTTCAAGGGGCATAACTTTTAATAACATTTCTATATACTTTATAGTCATATTGTTGGACTTACTTGCACTATTGTTAAACTCTTTGTCTATAGTTATTTTCAGGCATATGAGTTATAATAAATAATGATATCTTCTTCTTCTTCTTCGTTCATCCGGAGTTTTTTTTCGGACGTGATTGCGTTGTGCCTGTTTACAGCGGAGCTGCGTTCTTGCGCCGTTAGGCCGACACATCCGACTTCTGCGGGCATTTGTTGACCGGGTTAACATTCCCGGGGATAAATAATGATATAATCTTTAAGGCATTTTCAAAGTTTGCATAAAAATAATGCATAATGCATAACATTGTAACCCACCTTTTTCTGCTTACAGAACTTATCAACTGTCTTGTCGGTGATTAAAAACAGTTTTCATTAAAAATAATGAATGGTGTGTGGAAGGACATTCTTTTAAGTTACTGTTTACCGGCGAAACCACGCCGGGTCAGATAGATAGACAGACAGACAGATAGTCGGGAACGGAAGCTTATTTGACTACTTATATGAATGAATTAAATGACATGCTCCCCACCAGGGACTGGGTGAAGTCGGGCCGGGTCAGACAGACAGACAGATAAACAGACAGTCGGGAACGGGAGAGCTTATATGACTACGTATATGAATTAAATGAGATGCTCCCCACCAGGGACTGGGTGAAGCCGGGTCAGACAGACAGACAGACAGATAGACAGACAGACAGATAGTCGGGAACGGGAGAGCTTATATGACTACTTATATGAATTAAATTAGATGCTCCCCACCAGGGACTGGGTGAAGCCGGGCCGGGTCAGTCAGACAGACAGACAGACAAACAAGCAGACAGACAGACTGATAGATAGATAGATCCCCTCCAGGGCCTGGGCGAAGTCTGGCCGGGTCAGCTAGTATTATTATATTAAACAAATGAATCGGTACAATTATCTCGGAACAGTCATAACATCTGATGGGAGATGCCTCGAAGAGATTAGAACAAGAATAGCGAAGGTAGCCTTTTGCAAGGTGTAAAACGTACTGACCAATAAAAAGATGTCATTTGCAACGAGAAAATGAGTGTTGAGGTGCTACATAGAACTTTAACTCTTGTATGGATGTGAAGCGTGGACAATAAGCAGACAGGCTGAAAAACATTTTATGGCCCTAGAAATATGGTTTCTGGGGAAAATGCAAAGAATATCATGGGCAGATAGGAAAACCAACGAGCTGGTACTACAAGCAACAAATGAAAACCGTAAACTGATTAGAGAAATTGGGCGTAGACAGTCACAATTCTTTGGCCATGTTATGAGAAGAAATAAATTGGAGAACTTGGTGACAACCACAAGATCGAGGGGAAGAGAACAAGGGGAAGGCAGAGAAGTAAATACCATTATGGCTTGGCCACGTTGTATGGTTTAGACAAGAACACTGAGCTGAATCACGACTCTAGTGATCGCGTGAGATGGCAAAACATGACCGCAACGCTTTTCGGCATGGCACAGCATGATAATGATTACCTACACAATAAATTAACATTAATTACCAGGTTTGATTATTCTCGAGCTGTAAGGCCGGATACAAGCTGACTCGGCAATCACCAGATCCGATAATCATCACTTGATAAAACATTGAATCAAAGGTATCATTTGGGGGAAAGGTATCACGGTTTAACCCTATTATTATATAATGTCGGTAGATTCGAAAATTCACAGTCAGTGTTCCATCATTTGATCTGGACAACACTAAGTATTTGTCAGGACTGCACCCTGTCTAAATATGTGCTTGTCTGAGCCAGTGTGTATATCTGTGTGTGTGTGTGTGTGTGTGTGTGTGTGTGTGTGTGCGCGCGCGAGCGCGTATAAATGTGTATTTGTGTGTACACGCGCCTAACGCAATAGAAAGCGGAGTTAGAAGAATTACTAGCTTGAAAGCACAATTATCTGGAAAAACTATTTCCAGAATGTGTGCTCTTCGGCGAATAGTGACAGCCGAATTAATCAGTAATTTCATTTTTACATAAATGTCTGTGTTTCCAACGCATCACAACATGATCGCCAGGTTTCTGGGTTTAGTTTAGTCGTCGGATCAACATCACGGCACACGGTTTAACCTATAATTGCTCTGTTTTCCTCCTAACTCAAACCTGAGTCTGGAGAAACTCAGCTCAATGCAAGAACTCCGTTGCATCGGCGAGGATCCTGAAATACTTTGGGTAGATTTTTAACTCGAAATTTTGCCCGGGCAGCGCCTATACTCTTTTTCGATTTCCAACTGCCAAGGGATTTTTTACGTGCGCAACAATACACACGGGCGTCCGATCTCACTACCCAGAGACCAGGGGAAGTTTTATTACTGGAAGTCTAGGTAGATTTTTTAAATAAATCCCGGTCCTCACCGGGAGCCTGAACCCGGGACCTCCAGCACTCGAGGCGGACACCATACCTCGAGACCACTCAGCCCCCTAGAAAAGATTTTTGGGTGAATATTCTCACGCTTCCACAAGTGGCGATTGAAACCATGTCTCATGCAAATAGTTTCTATGATTATTGGAACTATTACAGGTTCCCAAATTATATACAAACCAATTTTACAGTTTTTTACGCTCGCTCGCATTGAACTGAAGCGTAGGCAAACTTGATACTGTAGTTTACGGTTGTATGTGGCTTGAAAAGACACGATGATAATCGCTGGATGATTAGGAAAACTGAATGTCTCTTTTGTCAACATCCCTCACTGGGTGTACATGGAAACACAAGCATCCGTTTGATAACGAAAATTAAACAAACTGTACATTTAACGGGGTCAGTTCTTATTGATATATAAATAAATATGTTGTCACAATTTGGTATTGTTGACTTTGCCTATTATGTTGATTATTCAAAACAATGTTTCTCAATTGTTACAGCAAAAGTATTATTCGTTTATTAACTTCATATGTTATATAACTCTGTAGTATGCACCTGACGAGATGTAGCGAAGTATGCCAGGCAATAAATCGTGCATCATATTGTTTGTGACTTCTGTGTTGACTCATATTGATTTTGTTGTGGAATATATAAACATAAATTGAGCATGCGTGTGTGTGTGTGTGTGTGTGTTGGTGTGGGTTTGTGTGTGTGTGTGTGTGTGTGTGTGTGTGTGTGTGTGTGTGTGTGTTTGTGTGAGTGCCCTTACACTTGTACGAAAAGAATGATAGATAGCAGTTGTCACTGAATTACATTTGTAAAGACGACGGGCAGCAATGAACGGTCAGTAGGTCAATGCTATAAGGTAGACCAGACGTGCTTTGCCCTTTACCCATGGGTCAGCACACCGGGAAGTGTTTAACCTTCAGTTGTGCTTCCTGATACCAGGGTATTGTGTGAACGAGGCTGGAGACCAAAATCGAAAGACAGAACTAGGACAGCTGGGGGGGGGGGGGGGGGGAAGCATGCTCTGTGTCTGTGAGATGAATACCCATAACCGGTACACCCAGGTCAAATGTACCGATTCTTTCAATACATTCGTCTTTTAAATAAATGGGTTTCTGGGGGTGGAGGGGGTGGGATCTCCGGGCCAAGTGGTTAAGCCTGGACATTGAACAAGCAACTAGAAAGTCGAATTGAGGCCCTGGACATATGGATATACAGAAGAATATCTCGTATTTCATGGAAACAAGCACAATCAAATACAGAGGTGTTTTGCATATCCTATACAGGACATCGCTGTCAACATCAGCATCTTTCAGCTGATTGTTGATTTCTCGGCACAAATACAGAGGTTCTAGAAAATAAACTGGGAATGAAAAGAGAGTGATGAAAGAAGTAAAAAAATAAAAAAGAGGCAAGTGAAATATTTCGGCCACATTAAAATACAAATTACTCTCATAAAAATCATACTGCATACATTTCTTCCTTTAGCCTTCCTTCCTTCCTTCCTTCCTTCCTTCCTTCCTTCCTTCCTTCCTTCCATCCATCCTTCCTTCCTTCCTTCCTGCCCGCCTGCCTGCCTGCCTGCCTGACTGCCTGCCTGCCTGCCTGTCTGTCTGTCTGTCTGTCTGTCTGTCTGTCTGTCTGTCTGTCTGTCTGTCTGTCTGTCTGTCTGTCTTTCTTTCTTTCTTTCTTTCTTTCTGTCTTTCTTAGTTAAGTACTTTGCCATTGCTTTCTGAACAGCCAACGCCTAGTACCATCGAAATCAATGCAAAGTGGTCTACTTCCAAATCCAAGATTTACGTTGGAGGAGATGTTAAGGAGGAGATCGGAGCACCTATAGACCTGTCCGGAGTGCAATAATGACGATCTTCACGACTCACTAATGTTTGTGAATATTTCTAAATGATTGTCGCACCTTGTTTATAGCTGCTATTTTCTGCATATATATATATATATATATATATATATATATATATATATATAAACATTATTCTAAGACAGCACGATTTATTGCCTGGCATATTTCGCTGCATCTCGTCAGGTACATACAGTTAGAATAACGAAGACACAAAGAAGAGGTATAGGGAAATATCTCAGGCAATAAATCCTGAAATCTATTGTTTGTGTCTTTATTATTCAAATTCACTACAGGACAACATTGTTTTAAATTATTCTAAGACGTTTGCAGTGAGTGTTTTATTGTTCTGGTACTTTGAGCATTTCTTCATGTGTCACTTTGGCAAATGTCGTTGTGTAGTTGTCTATTTTGAAAGAGTGAAACCTATAGTGACTATAGAAATTCATCGGCGAATATAGGTCCAGTATGGTGATGCATGCCTGTCAGTCCAGCAAGTGTATGAGTGGAGTAAGAAGTTTCTTCTGTGACAGACTGTTCACGATGGGGTCAGGCACACCGAGTAGTGAACCAAGGCAATATGTTTTATTACAGGGATCCAAGCACTTTATCGGCGCTGCATTGAACGCAGTGCTGACTACATTGACAAATTATACATTTATTCTTTACTATTTTCTTCGAAGAACATATTCACAACCCCCCCCCCCCCCCCCCAAAAAAAAAAAACATTTGGAACCCCCGCGTTCTTGTATGGAAACAATACGCAAGTATAAGAATCATCGCGACGTGACGATTCCTTGGGTGAGCCCAGTACCAGAGCGCCATGTGTCGGCTCTGCAAGTATGGAAGACTCCATGGATGGCTGGAAATGCCCATGATCTGCCCCTGCCTTCCCTTGAGGGCTGACCGGGATGTCTTCGGCTGTTCTAAATGGGCCAGTTGGGATGGGGGATAACACCACAACAGTTAGAGTCAAACGTCCTACGAAACCTCAGGGAAGGTTAACCCGGTCAACAAATGCCCGCAGAAGTCGGATGTGTCAGCGTAACGGCGCAAGAACTCAGCTCTGTTGTAAATAGGCACAACGCAATCATGTCCGAAAAAAACTCTCCGGATAAACGCAGAAAAAGAAGAAGAAGAAGAAGAAGAAGAAGAAGAAGAAGAAGAAGAAGAAGAAGAAGAAGAAGAAGAAGAAGAAGAAGAAGAAGAAGAAGAAGAAGAAGAAGAAGAAAAAGAAGGAGAAGAAGAAGACCAGACGGATACATAATCAGACTGCTACTGGTACCATCAAGGCCGTGCCGTGCTATGATACAGAGAGGCGGCCGCATCAAGCGGCACCGTAAGGGGGGGGGGGGGGGGGGGTCCTTCATAAAGGGGCTGCATTTCTAAAGGGAAAAAAAAAACTTGTAAGGGGCGGCGTATCGAAGACTTGCATCATACTGAGAAAATCTACCGCACGGTACTGGGTACCATTAATATTGGGACTCTTCATTGAATGTTGCAGATGAGGATTGAGCACGTATGGGAATGTCCTAAGCGCTGTGATATCGGTTTTTCATTCATTCATTCATTCATTCATTCATTCATTCATTCAGTAGCATATCCTGTGCAGAATCTCGCTTCCATAACAACCTTCTGGAAAACCTCTTGATACAAAGCTAGATGTCCCGCGTCCGATGCACCCATCTGGAGATCATCCGCCACATCCTGCTCCCATTTTCTCTTTGGCTGTCCTCTTTCCCTCTTCCCAGGCATATACCTCTTCATTATTTTTCTCTCCAAACTATTGTGACATTTCAGGTGACCAAAATATTTCAATTTTCTTTTTTTTTTAATCGTCTTTAATAACCACTCTTCTTCAATATTCAGCTCTTGAAGTATGGATGCATTTGTTCTTTTCTTTACCCAAGATATTCTTAGAACTCGTCTACAACATTTACATTCAAAGGCATTTATGCGCTGTTCAGCTTGTTTAGTATGTGTTCAGGTCTCACAGGCGTATGTTGCAATGGGAAATATGAGCGCTCTTGAAAATCTAATTTACCTAGTTCTTTCTGTCCCTCTCCTCAATGTATTCATTCTTGACTCAACTCAACACAAATCTCATTATACATACATAATAGATCTATATATGATGAAAAACGATATATATGAAAGTAATATACAAAAAGAATGCTAAACTATATGCAACGCAAACTATATGCAACGCATAATATATACCCCAATTATAATCCAGAAGGGTTGAATAGGATGCTGAAAACTAAAATAAATAAACATCTTGTTGATATTTTGGAATCTTTTACACGCACCCTTTCGATTTGCAACATCAAAGGCAAGATAGGCAGTATGGGGAACTTAATATGGGACAGAAAATGCTACGCCATCACGATGCCGCGCGTAATCAATATTTATTTATGTATTTAGCAATATATTATTGCAAGGCTCTTATCTATCCACATCCCCCCCCCCCCCCCCCCCCCCCCCAATACATTTCCAGACATTTAAGAGTAGCCTCCCTGGGTGTCTTGTGCCCGGAAGCGCTGCCACAGTATAAACATTGTCAGGCCGTGAACGAGTTACGAATCAAGTCAGGACACTGTCAGTGACTGAAACTGACTCCACTATACATATAGTAAGCTTTAGTGCACTTAATAAATTAAACGGTAACTACAAACAGGATACTTATTAATGCCATTTCGCATGTGTGGGGATGAAGTCATATTTTCCTGGAATTGTCAGTCAGTTTCGCAGGTTGATTGTGCATCTAACGAAACAAGAGCCGGATCGGAGGGAACTGAAATCATGAAATGCGAACAAGAGCTGGCCAGTATTGAAATAATTCAAATATAGTACATTCAAACAGTAAGATTCAAACGTATATTCCTTCCTGCAGCTGAATAGAGTCACTGGCAGGTTAATTACCTAGCACTCGTAAGAGAATCGGCCATCTATTATTGGACGTTATTAAGAATTATATATATATATTTACAAGATACTTTACTTCAAGTTACTTCTAAGGAAGAACAGAATTCTTGGTGGTTAATCTTCCATTCTTCGCTGGAAATGGATAAACTGCAGGGGGTTGTCAAAAGGTATGTAACTTAGATTTATGAATGATGTTTCAATTTCTTGTGTATCATAGTGTTTCTCTCACTCGCTTTCTGTCTCAATCATCCATTTAATCCCCCATCTCTTATTTATATTTCTTTCATTATGTGTTGTACACTATCATTGTTTGAAGGGCATATCTACATGAATTGTGTTGTTAATTGATAGGCTAGACCAGCGATTCTCAACCTTTTTTTGGCCCATGCACCCTTTTACCATATGTCCAGAATGTCATCCCCCTTTTCGTATTTCCTCCCTGTAAATTCCCCCCCCCCCCAAACTCCTACACAATATACGTAAAAATGGAAGCTAAATTTAATAACACATACCAGAACAAGTGTAGATGGCTACATAAAACGTGATGTGTGTGTCTATTTATGTTATAAAACGAATTTCAGAAGGGCGAGAAGTACAAAACCGTAAAGTATGGAGGGAAAAATAATATAAAGTAATCGGTTCTTGTATTAACACAATCTTGAAATAATAATAATCTTAATTCCCCCCCGGAAACCCTAAAATTCCCCCTTGGGGGAATTCCCCACCGATTGAGAACCACTGGGCTAGACCATAGACCAGTGGTTCCCAAAGTATATTATACGGTATACGGCCGCCGCCCTAAGTCGGTGAGCATAGAAAAGGTATGGAGATGCGATGAAGGTTTGAATTTACAGTAGACTTTGTACCAAGACATGGTTGTGTGTATGTATGTAAATATGTATGTATGTATGAGGCAGCCAGAAATGTTCTCAAGGAAACAAAATTGTAGTAACCTGAACAAATGTCAGAACCCCTAGACCATTTGGAGTTCCCAGGATGGATTAATGTACTGTTTTTTGTTTTTTAAATGAAGCCCTTTGATAATCTTTATTATAATTAAGTGCTATCTTCACATTTAAGACTGAGTCTCCAAAATATTCTATCTTACAAGTTCACAGAACTCTCATGCAGGGTTCCTACAATTTCATCCTTTGATGTTGTCCACCTATGGTTAGCACTGTCTTCCTCTTGCACACTTCCCCCTCAACATTTATCTCCAGCCAATCCTTTAACAATTAGCAGCCTCTTTATATGACCAAAGTACTTTAATCATCAGATCTTTATCTCATTCAGTAATGTTTTCTTCAATCCCACATTTTGTCAAACTTCTTTGTTTGTAAAGATTAACCTGTTTGATTTGTGCATCCTTGCTATGTATATAGCATATTGAAATGTTTGCTGCCTTGGAAATTATTGTGTATTCAGTTTTACTGACATTTAATGAGAACCCATGTATGGATGTGAAGCGTGGACAATGAGCAGACAAGCTGATGGTTGTGGAAATGTGCTTTCTGAAGAATATGCAAAGAATACCATGGACAGACAGAAAAACCAATGATCAAGTCCTACAAGAAACAAATGAAAACCGTAAACTAATTAGAGAAATTATATATAGACAGTCAATGTTTTGCCACATTATGAGAAGAAATAAATTGGAGAACTTGGTGACACCTGGCAAGATTGAGGGAAAGAGAACAAGAGGAAGGCAGAGAAGTAAATATCTGGGTGGTTGCGACAAGAACGCTGAGCTGATCCATGACTCTGGTGATTGCTTGAGATAGTGAAACATGACCGCCCATGCTTATCGGCATGGCACATGATGATGATGATGAGCAATCTGGACATTTTGAGGGAAGCTAAGCCACAAAGACAACTTATCACAAACATCAGAAAGAGGCAGTCATAATTTTTTTGACCACAGACAAAAACTGAAGCATTTGTGACAACCGGAAAGATTTGTAGAAAGAGAGAGGAAGACAGTGTGAGAAAATTATTGACAGTTTTGTATCATGCATGGAAGGGAGTCATCACACAAATTGATCCATGCCGTTGGAGATCACAATTTGTGGAGGTGTATGTTCATCCGTGCCAGTCATTAAGGTACTGGATGATGAATGATAACCCTATATTATGCTCTCCTCCACCATCTTAGTTAGAATCATTTGCAGACTTCTTTCTTACTGTGCTATCAAAGCTGTGTTATGTGCACCTCTCGGAATGTTATTGTGTCTTGTGACTTTACCTTCCTCAAATTTCAGAGTGTTGTCTCTGCTGAAAATATTGAGAGAAAAACAATCAGGACATAAAATGTATCTTGTCTCTCTTGTGTTTTGTTGCCCTGAATTCACTAAGTTCCCTGAGCATGAAACAGAGACTTGGTGCAGAAGTACGAATGAACGAACGAACGAATGAAAGTCTTTATTTTCAAAGGGTTAAGAATTGGGCACGCAGGCCCGTCTGACATTCTGCCCTTCTTCTCTATTTCCTCTCATACATTCTTTCATTCAACATCACTTATGAAGCAAATTTTGACAACAAAAGAATAGCATTAAAACGCATGAAAAATAATCAATAACAAATGACTCACTGAGGCAGTGTTTAACATGGGCATTATAAATACCTAAGGAGGGTGTAACGTGCCATACATAAGGGACGATTAACATAAGATGCATTATGAATTGTCGTAAATAGTTATGCTGGGCCTAACATTATGCAGGTAGATTGGACAAACAATGATCACAGAAGTCATCACAGCAGACTGCCACAGCTGGTTCAAATAAAATTCAGTCTTTTGTGCATTTTTGTTTCACTCATCAGGTTTAAACTATATTGTGGATCACGTAAAACAAAAGCAATTGCAACAGAATGATTCAAGTCTTAAATAGTGCATTAATGCACCAGTTAACTAAAATGAGATAGATAGCAAGGTAACAAAATATGTCGTCCGAAACAAGTTAGAATTTTTCCTTAGTTATCTTTTAGTGACTTTTTATTATATGTGTATGTGTGTAATGGAAAAGTCACGTAACATTCATAAACAAAACCACTACGAAACGATACACATCAGTGTATGCACATATAGCATCACATGGATTGATAGATGGCACTGGAGAGCAAGAAGTTGTAATCAGGCAATGATGAACTACACTAACTGTCTGGTCTCTTGTACACAATGTAATGTATTCCCTGTCTGAATTCAAACAAATAAGTTGTAAACAACGTGATGCCTGGTATATTTTGTTGCATCTTGTCAGCTCTGAACTTGTATAATCCACAAGAAAAAATAGATAATCATTGATTACTGATATTATACTGGTTCTGTGGTGAAGTGATATATCATATCGAACAGTGTTACTGTCTGTGTATATTATGTATGTCAACTTGACAAGGGTTCATCTTGTTGTCACTTTATATGATATCTAACTCTACAGAATGCACTTGACGAGATGCAATAAAATATGTCAGGCAACAGATTGCTGGATCTGTTGTTTATGGCGTCTTTGTTTCAAATAAATGAAATAAACTAAATGGGGGTGAGCATTTCCGAATGTATAAGAGCGCTTGCTCTTAAACTTCTAGTGTGCTGATGCCGAGGTAGCGGGTTCAATTCTTACAAAGATCATTTAGACTAAAATGTTGACTTCTTGTCCTTGACTTGGGGACGTAATTTACAAGTACCTCAGAAGTTGGAATGGATTTGCCTGATGGCGAGGGGCATTAGTAATAGGGAAAGCTAATCCACACGCATAAAACAGTTTAGTGCACCAGAAGTAGTAACAAGGGTATGGAATGGACTCCGTTTGAGTTCAAAGCGAGCAAAAGCTTCCCCCCTCCCCAAGAAAATGAAGACATTTTCATCATCATCATCATCATCATCATCATCATCATCATCATCATCATCATCATCATCATCATCTTCAGTGCAAAGACTGGTGTTGAAGTCATCTGATTATATTCTTTCACTGTCCCCAATCCACAACAATTGTCTTCAGTTCAATGTCAGTATATTCCCAAGTGTCCTAATATGCTTTTTATAATATAGTTGTTTCTTGGACATACTGCTGTTTCTCTTGTCCTGCATTTGTGCCTCCAGTGTCTTCAATATTAAACTTCCATATCTCATAATACGACCAATGCAAAACATCCCACAGTTTTAAAAATGTTGGAGATGTTGTCAGGTGCATTAGTGTAGTTGATAAGAGGCTACACTGATAATATCAAGAGCGGGGTCAGATGAAGGTGTCCGCAGAAGTCGGATGTGTCGGCCTAACGGCGCAAGAACGCAGCTCTGCTGTAAACAGGCACAAGGCAATCACGTCCCGAAAAAAACTCCGGATGAACACGGAAGAAGAAGATGAAGGTTTAACACTTGTGTTCTTCATCCACCGACAGAGGAAAAGGCTATCCGTCTATTTCTCATGCATTGAGACATACAAAATGTAATGGGCTTATCACATTACAGGCTCCTGCTTCCGGATATGTGTATGTTAGTGATGCTAGTTACCATGAAATTAATATCACTAACATATAATAGTGCTGTTAGTTACAATGACATTAATATCACTAACATATGTTAGTGATGTTAATTACAATGAAATTAATTTCACTAACATATAATAGTGCTGTTAGTTACAATGAAATTAATATCACTAACATATGTTAGTGATGGTAGTTACACTGAAATTATTATCACTAACAGTGTCTTGGACATAATAAGGTTCAATAAGAAGTGGCTAAGACATAATGAGGATCAGTAAGAAGTGGCTAGGACAAAATGAGGTTCAGTAAGACATGGCTAGGACATAATAAGGTTCAGTAAGCAGTATCTGGGATATAATACGGTTCAGTTAGCAGTGTCTGGGACATAATAAGGTTCAGTAATACGTGGCTAGGACAAAATGAGGTTCAGTAAGAAGTGTCTGTGACAGAATAAGGTTCTGTAAGAAGTGGCTAGGACATAATGAGGTTCAGTCAGAAGTGTCTGGGACATAATAAGGTTCAGTAAGAAGTGGATAGGACAAAATGAGGTTCAGTAAGAAGTGGCTAGGACATAATAAGGTTCAGTGAGAAGTGGCTAGGACATAATGAGGTTCAGTGAGAGGTGGCTAGGACATAATAAGGTTCAGTAAGAAGTGAGTAAGACACAATAAGGTTCAGTAAGAAGTGTCAAGGACAATTTGAGGTTCAGTCACAAGTGGCTAGAACATAATTAGGTTCAGTAAAAAGTGGCTTGGACATAATAAGGTTAAGTAAGAAGTGGCTAAGACATAATAGGGTTCAGTAAGAAGTGGCTAGGACAAAATGAGGTTCAGAAAGAAGGAGCTAGGACATAATAAGGTTCAGTCAGAAGTGGCTAGGACAAAATGAGGTTCAGTAAGGAGTGGCTAGGATATAATAAGGTTCAGTAAGAAGTGGCTAAGACATAATAAGGTTCAGTAAAAAGTGGCTAGGATAAAATGAGGTTCAGTAAGACGTGGCTAAGACATAATAAGGTTCAGTAAGAAGCGGCTAAGACATAATAAGGTTCAGTCAGAAGTGGCTAGGATATAATAAGGTTCAGTAAGAAGTGGCTAAGACATAATAAGGTTCAGTAAGAAGTGGCTAGGACAAAATAAGGTTCAGTCAGAAGTGGCTAGGACATAATAAGGTTCAGTAAGAAGTGCCTAAGACATAATAAGGTTCAGTCAGAAGTGGCTAGGACAAAATGAGGTTCAGTAAGAAGTGGCTAAGACATAATAAGGTTCAGTAAGAAGTGGCTAAGACATAATAAGGTTCAGTCAGAAGTCGCTAGGATATAATAAGGTTCAGTAAGAAGTGGCTAAGACATAATAAGGTTCAGTAAGAAGTGGCTAAGACATAATAAGGTTCAGTAAGAAGTGGCTAAGACATAATAAGGTTCAGTAAGAAGTGGCTAAGACATAATAAGGTTCAGTAAGAAGTGGCTAGGACATAATAAGGTTCAGTAAGAAGTGGCTAAGACATAATAAGGTTTAGTAAGAAGTGGCTAAGACATAATAAGGTTCAGTAAGAAGTGGCGAAGACATAATAAGGTTCAGTAAGAAGTGGCTAAGACATAATAAGGTTCAGTAAGAAGTGGCTAAGACATAATAAGGTTCAGTAAGAAGTGGCTAAGACATAATAAGGTTCAGTAAGAAGTGGCTAATACATAATAAGGTTCAGTAAGAAGTGGCTAAGACATAATACGGTTCAGTAAGAAGTGGCTAAGACATAATAAGGTTCAGTAAGAAGTGGCTAGGACAAAATGAGGTTCAGTAAGAAGTGGCTAGGACAAAATGAAGTTCAGTAAGAAGTGTCTAGGACATAATAAGGTTCAGTAAGAAGTGGCTAAGACATAATAAGGTTCAGTCAGATGTGGCTAGGACAAAATGAGGTTCAGTAAGAAGTGGCTAGGACATAATAAGGTTCAGTAAGAAGTAACTAAGACATAATAAGGTTCAATGAGAAGTGTCTGGGACCAAAATGAGGTTCAGACAGAAGTGTGTGGGACATAAATGATTACATTAATGACCAGGGTGAATGAGTCTGCAAGACAACAATCTGAGACAGAACAATGTTAATGATCAAACTATGGTAGCAGCCTTTGAACTCTTTCCACCCATGTATTATGTTGCTGTAAACATTTATGTTGTAAGCAGTTGTTACTTTAAAGTGATCTGCTTGTGTGTCAGTAAAAAATAGTAATACTTAGTGGCAGTAGTGGTTAACTAAACAACTGGTTAACTAAACAACTGGTTAACTAAACAACTTGCATTGATTGAGTGCAGCGATTAGCAGCTCGCTGTAACATAATATATGAATCAAAAGAATATTATGTTTGAAGATATCAGTGAGCATATAATGCGTCATTTCGTCCTAAACGAGTTTGTTCTTCGATACGGACCCTTCAGCGGTTAATTGTTTGTTCTGTGTCTAACCCTGTGCGCGCTTGGCTGATATTTGCATATTTTTTTTTCCGCCGTCAACATCAGCATCTTTCAGCTGATTGTTGATTTCTTGGCAAGATTACGCTCAGTAGTTTGCCATTGCTTTCTGAGCGACCGGCTCACATACCCCGTAAGTTACCGACGCGGAGAGAACCGCTACCGATTCTCGCGCAACGTCACGTTACTTACGAGAGTATACGAGATTACGGAGCAAATTAGCTTTTCCTTATTACCAGTGTCCCTCGCCATCAGGTGAACCCAGTCCGACTTCCGAGGTACTTGTAATGCACGACCCCTTGTCAAGGGCGAGAAGGATTTGTATATGCACTTGACGAAAATGCAACCAGCACGCAGTGTTACAGAGCCCGCGAAAATAAATGTTGATGACCGTTTAGGGAAACGTTTGATTGCGAAAACCCAGTGACAAAGTTAACATGTTTACGAGAGTTATGGCCTCCTTAGTCACAGTGGAATAAATTATAAGTGGCTACGTGTCAGGAAAACCCCATATCCCAGAGTGTGTGTGTGTGTGTGTGTGTGTGTGTGTGTGCGCGCGCGCGGGCGTGCGTGCGGTTGTGTGTGCGAGTCTAGTGATGGACTTTTGAGCTTATTAAAAATGTTGTACGTCCTTTGCGGGACATTTTTCTACCAACCCCACCCCAGGTTTCATTTTCTAGGCAATTTTACGCACATCAGTTTGCCATGCTTTCTGATCGAGAACTCAGTCCTAAAAACCAACTGACCGCTGTAGGGAATGAACCCCGTATCCCCGCCGTGTAAGCGCAGGTGCGCGAAGTCTCACGGCCAAGCTGGCATCTCTAAAACATAGCAATTGTTACCTGCATGTGACTTAGGGGATAGTGAGACATACGGAGTCTGTCAACTGACGTCTACTGCCTGTAGTACCTTGCAGTGTAGAACACGGGGGGGGGGGGGGGGGGGGCTTGAGCCTGTGGAATTAAGGCCGCCTGGTTAGTGCAGTCACCGCGAACTGTGCAGGTTAGGATTGTATTTTGCCCTGGACAGAAAAAAAAAATCCACACCTTACTGATGATTCGAACCCGGGTCTCCTGAAGGCCACTCGGACAGCCGCTCCTCGACAAACAGAGTGGAGGGTTCGAAATGAGCTGGGCGATTTGGAAGCAGACCCGTTTGCGTTGATTTCTATAGTATGAGACGTCTGCCGTTCAGAAAGCAATGGCAAACTACTGAATTAAACAATCGCCTAGTAAATTACAAGCAGTTAATAAGTGCTGGGGTTGCTTGCAGTGTCACGTAAAATTATATCACTACCTTTAATTTTATTGTGATTGAATAGCTACATAGAGTTGAGGTGATACTTGGAACCTGTGCTTTTGCCATAATTATATGGTCATGTTATGAGAGGAAATAAATTGGAGAATTGGTGACTGCTGGGAAAATCGACTTCATCGCACCGGGTTTTATCCCATATGGCTCAGTCTCTTTCCGCAGCGCGGAAAGCGTCGCACAAAGCACGAACTCCGTAGCTTTTAGACTAGAGACGACTAGAGACGTAAATACCTGGATGGCTTGGCCATGTGGCATGGTCGAGACAAGAACGCCGAACTGATCCACGACTCTGATGATCGAGTGAGATGGCGAAACATGACCGCCCACGCTTATCGGCATGGCACATGATGATGCTGATTGAATAAGCCAGAACTCTTCAATGCACATGTAGATGTACATATCCTCATCAAGCACTGTCTCCTCATTGAAGGTTGGCTGTAGGTGGTACCTTGTCGCCGTACAGACTATATTTTGTTACATTTTCCTTCAAAGAAAAAAGGCATAATAACAACACTACACAGCGGATGCGAATGCGGCTGATTGGCACCAATTCGCACGGTAAATATTAGTCCAACTGTATGCAAGTAAACATATGGCAACACACTCTGCCCGGCGTCTTCACGATACTTACCTAAGGCTTCTCCCCCCCCCCCCCCACCCCCGTTCGCTCGCTTTGAACTCAAGCGTAGTCCATACACGTGCTAATGCTTCTAATGCACTGGACTGATTTTTGCTTGTGGATTAGCTTTCCCTATTACCACTGTCTCCTCCTTCCCCCCCCCCCCCCCCCCTCGCCTTCAGGCGAAACCACCCCGGTTTATTTGTAATTTACGTCTCCAAGTCAATGATAAGAAGTTAACATGTTAGTCCAGCTGACCGGTTTAGGGGGTTGGTCCAGCTATCTCGACATCAGCACACCGGACGTTTAACAGTGAGCGTTCTTATCCATTCGGTCATTCTGACCTCAATTTTATTATTACTCTACCGTTTGTGTTGTCCACCCATCTGTAACGTTGTATTTGTCTTGCGCGCCTCCACCCACTCAACACACACAAACTTAACCTGCCAGAATAATCTTGTAAATAAGAAGCTGTGTCTCTTTTACGTCACCGTGGTTGGGAGGGGAAGGGGGCATGGTTTTAGGGCAGGGGAAGACCAGCACGAACATGGGCTCAGGACATTGAAGACACATTGGGCTTGAACATGCAAACAGAGCTGGTCAAGTATGGAGTTTTTTTTAGACGGACACGTGGTTTCTGAGACGGAGAAGTTGTTTCTGAAACAGAGAAGTGGTTTTTGAGACGAATGATGAGAATACTGTAAGATAAGAGCAACCAATAACGAGTTCCTGGAATAGGCTAATGAAAGTAGAACTATATAGAACTATATTGGATACGAGTGTTTGTTCTTAAATATCCGGTTCAATGCTTACACCGGTCATTTGGACTAAAATGTTGACTTCTCGTCCTTGACTCGGGGACTTAAATTACGAGTACCCCTGAACACAGAGTAGATTCTCCAGGAGGCGATGGACACTGGTAACAGGAAAAGCTAATCCACACGCAACTTACTGTTAAAGGTGAAAAGGGATAATTATTTAATATCGTCAATTATATTGATATTATGTCTACTCAAAAGCTGCATTTCAGAAGATGAAAAGTGCCTTATGTTATAAATCTCTTTCATTGAGTCAGTTCTGTTGTATAGCAGTGGATTTCGGAATGTGAGCGAATAAACTAGGAAGAAATTAAGAGGCAGCGGAGAAGTGATTTCGGATACGAATGTTGAGAATACTGTCGCTTAAACAAAGTATAGAGAATATATAAAAACAGAATACTGTAACGGTCATCATCATCATCCAGTGCCCTGCCGGCTTAAGCATTCATGTCTCTCCACAGATCTCGGTATTTGGTGTGCTAGATTAACACTGCTGATGTTATTCCTCCATGCCGCCGTCTCAGTCCATCCAGCATCTTTTCTCTTATTCTGCCTCTGCCTCTCTTCCCCTTGGTGTTTCCAGTGGTCAGAATAAACTACTAATGAGTTCTCGGATTAGGCTAATGAAATAGAACATTAAATATAGCCATAAGAAAGAAAGATAGTCTTCTTTAGTCACGCAATGAGAATAGAGAGGTGTTTGAAGACATTGAGATCACTTTAAAGATGGGCGATAGAAGTGTTAGAGGTAAACCAGGACAAACAATGCTAGATGGTCTGGAGTCTATACAGTAGTATGGTTGACTATCGGTGAATGGATCTAGAGTACCAGGGATCGAAATCAGTTGCGTGAACTCCTTCACTACTTGGCAAGGCCCGTGATAATAATGATGATATGATGATAGTGATGACGTGGTTAAAGGAAGTTAGCTGCATGTCCTTATAGGACATCGTCATCAGCCCCATCATTTATTGACTGATTTTCTAGGCAATTTTACGTTCATTAATTTGCCATTGGTTTCTTAAAGGCCGACGCTCACAGCATTCTAAAAAAATCAAAACATTAACATAACTTGGTCTACACCCAAATCGCCCCAGGCTGACCATGAGTCTAGTATGTCGGAATTGTGAAACTTAAGGTTATAATAAAACATAGCGAAGGCAAAGCCAAGCAAAACATGCATTAGGAATGAACTCATCATGGACGCTTGGAAATATCAGCTCCAAACACGGACCTCTTGACCGTTACCAGTTAAGAAGCTCTCTAATTCAAACACCCCCTCCCCCCCCCCCCCCCCCCCCCCCCTCCCGTCCAGCCGCTGCAGCCTTGTATCTTTCTCCCAGATTATCGGCGTTTTATTGACCCTGTCCTTGAGATTCGCTGTCCGTTCGAGTGTTTTCATCCGTGAACTGGGCTTCGCAAGGAAAAAGTCGAGTTTCAGAGAGTGGGAGGAATTGTCCCGTTTATAAAATGGCCAACTCCTGGATTTCGTTGAGAACTTGACTAGTGAAGAGCGGCAATAATAGGCTGCCGTTGGGTAATAATGTCATAGTTTGACCAAGACAGGGATTTAAATGGATCGACTCCATTGCACCGAGTTTTGTGTCATATGGCTCGCTCTCTTTCTGCAGGGTGGGAAGTGTCACTGACAGCGTGAACTCCGTAGCGACGACCCCCAGGAGTCTCTGAGACAATTACACTCCTAAACCGAACGACGTAGCCCGGGATTGAACCCACAACCTTCGGAGCGCGAGGCAGGCGGTTTAACCGATTCGCCACGGAGACTCCCTGCCATAGCTGGACAGTAAGCGCAAAGTGAATATTGCATGGTTCTAGTGAACACACATATACAAAGCCTCGGTAGTGTAAGGGTGTTCGTGCGCTGTAGTGAGATTCTCCTTGTGAATGCAAGTAGGGTAGGTGTTTGATGATGGTCACAATCAGTGGTGGTGATAACAATATAGCGACGAGTTTCTGATCACAATCAGTGGTGGTAATGGTAATGTAACAACAAGTGTCTGCTCTCGTTGTTTTCAGTTATTTGGCCAAGGTATTCACACTTTGTGACATTTGTAATTCCTTCTTTGTTGATTGTACAAGGGGCGTTCATTTGAAATTCGTTCGTGCCGCACCGCGCGTAATTGCGTACGTTGAACACGATCATGTCATAGTCATGTGGTAAGTACTGACCAATGAATAAAAGAGCACGTACTTATCTTCCCATGATGCATAGGTTCTGTTTCTGACAGTTGAGGAAATGGCCGGGTTGATTCAAAATCCGTCCAAAGATGCTCGAAGAGCGGTGGTTCAGTTTCTTTCATTTGAAGGATGTCGACCAGTGGACATTCATCGAAGAATGCAGGCAGCGTACGGTAACAAATGTTTGTCGAAGAAAACAATGACAGACTGGGCACGCATGTCTCAGTTCACGACAGATCTTCGACGGCCGGGTCAGGCGCATATTGTTGCAACAGGGGGGGGGGGGGGGGGGGGGGGGGGGGAACATCGCCAAAATTGATGCAGCAGTACACATGAACCGTTGTCGAAGCATACGTTCGCTAGCGAAAGAATTTGATGTGTCAATTGGGACAATTCAAAAGGTCGTTCGTAAGAAACTGCAATATCGAAAGGTGTGTTCACAGTGGGTACCACGGTTGTTGACCGACCACAAAAAAGAGGAACGCATGGGTGGTGTTTGAACTACTTGCTGCGTTACAGAGTGGAGGGTGATGCATTTTACTTCCGCATAGTGGCAGGCGATGAATCTTAATGTCACCACTTTGAGCCGAGCATTAAGAGAGAGAGAGAGAGAGAGAGAGAGAGAGAGAGAGAGAGAGAGAGAGAGAGAGAGAGAGAGAGAGAGAGAGAGAGAGAGAGAGAGAGAGAGAGAAAGAGAGAGAGAGCAATGGAAGCATGCTGGATCACCAAAAAGCCAAATAATTCAAGTTACAGGTTTCCTCTGTTAAGGTTATGCTGAGCGCATATTTTTGACCATGAAGTGCTATTGTTGGCCGACTTTAAAGAACCTGGTGTCAGCATCAACTCTACCCACTACTTGCAAACACTAGACAAGCTGCAAAAAACCATCAAGAAAAACGACCCGGCATGCTTTCTCGCGGTGTGATTTTGTTGCACGATAATGCTCGTCCGCATGTCCCAAAGATTATGCAGGAAACATTAGCAAGAAAGAAATGGGAAACTCTGCAACATCCAGCCTATAGTCCTGATTTGTCACCATGAGATTTTAATTTGTTCGACCTCTGAAACACACAAAAAAAAGCTCTCAAGGGGCAACAATTTCACACAGATGCAGACGCAATGAACGGGGTAAACACTTGGTTCAATGAGCAACCACAATCCTTTTTTGCGGACGGCATTCGCCGCCTACCTTAGCAATGGGATGCTCGCCTGAATGCCTACGGCGACTTCTTCTGATCAACCCATGGTGCATAATTCATTCAAAATGAATGCTTTGTTTAATTCTACCGCACCTGTTAATGTTTCTTTCATGCTTTTGTAATAAAGCCATTGGAACGGGTTCCAAACCGAATAGGTCAAAAGGGCCAGACTAGGAGAGACTAATGGTTAGACAATCTGAAGGGCCAGACTAGGAGAGAATAATGCTTAGACAATGTGAACGCAGTGCATCGGAGTGTTAAGACTCACTGGCCGCGCAGACCGAATAGGCGTCTGCTCTTGCTAAGACAGTACATATCCACAACAGAGACCGCTCTTGGTAGTGTAGTTTTTTGTCTCTCGGGAGACGATAGATAATACTTTTGTACCGGGTCGGTAGAAAAATCTCTTCACCAGCCTTACTCAAGAGATGCAAGTTCTCTTCATTATGAAGACGACCTCAACGGCAATCTTCCATCTTCTAGAACAGTGGTTCTCAACCTTTTTTTTTTTTTTGGCCCATGCCCCCCCCCCCCCTCTCCTTTACCATATGTTCAGAACGTCATTCCCCTCCCCCCCCCCCCCTTTCTAATTTCCTCCCTATAAATCCCCCCTACCCTTACACAGTATACATAAAAATAGAAGCTAAATTTAATAACACATACTAGAACAAGTCTAGACATCTACATAAAACGTGATTTGCATATCTACTTACGTTATAAAACGAATTTTATTAGGGCGAGAAGTACAGAACCGTAAAATTTAGAGGGAATAACAATATCAAGTAACTGGTTCTTGTATCAATGCGATCTTAAAATAATCTTAATTTCCCCCCCCCCCCACCCTCCTGGAAACCCTAAAATTCCCCCCACCCCCCGGGGGGGGGGGGGGATTCCCCACTGGTTGAGAACTACTGTTCTAGAAGATTTACACCCAAGCAACCAATCAGCTAACCCATAACAGAATGCTTACAGCACCCGTGATCCTAACATACGTATGTTGGCGCTGGGGCTACAGGCTTCGAACACTGAGTAGAGAATCTTCTAGCGGACTTAACCATGGATGAAACCAGGACATTGATTTATAGTTTCAGTTGCTGTGAAGATTGTCCTTAAACCCAATCAATCGAATAAGCGATCAGTCAATCATGAGATTAAGTTCCACTGTCAATACCCTGTAACAGCGGTCTCTGTGGTCTAAGCCAAAGTGGTCTAGTCGTCTGGCACGCTGTCTGAGGGTCGTGGGTTTTATTTTCGAACTTTTTCGTTCAGACCACATGTGCAATCTTTCTGGAGATCACTGGGGGAACATGGCAGCATGCTCTAATGGATCAGAGCGCTCGCTCTTAAACTTTGGATGCACTGATGCCAAGGTCGTGAGTTCAACTCCTACACCGGTTCAATCAATCAATCATGTGCCATGCCGGAAAGCGTGGGCGGTCATGACTCGCCATTTCACTCGATCACCAGTGTCGTGGATCAGCTCAGTGTTCCTGTCTCGTCCATGCCATGTGGCCAAGCCATCCAGGTATTTTCCTCTCGGTCTTCCTCTTGGTCTGTTCCCTTCGATCTTGCCAGTTGTCACTAAGTTCTCCAATCCATTTCTTCTCATAACATGTCCAAAAAATTACACCGGTTAGCTGGACTAAAATGTTAACTTTTCGTCCTTGACTTGGGGACGTAAATTATAAGTACCTCAGAAGTCGGAGTGGGTTCACCTGATGGCGAGGGACACTGGTAAGAGGGCCAGCTAACCCACATGCAAACATCAGTCCAGTGCACCAGAAGTCGTAGCATGTGTATGGACTACGCTTGAGTTCAAAGCGAGGGATTGCAAGAATAAAAATGTTATCGTTGGAGCTATGGAATTCATGCTGTACGCGATCACAACAGGTGGCTGACATTCCTCGGGGAGAGACTAAGCCAGACAGGACAAGTCTCAGTGCAATGAAGTTGAACCTCTCGCCTTAACCTTTAACCCCGTAACGCTTTCTTGTTCAACTTTCGTCCGTTCATGATTCATAACCTCATGTCCTATTATTGATATTTAAGTTGCCTAGCCAGGCTCGTAAAATATATATAATGCGTAGAAATGTAGGTCAGCTTGGTTCCAGTCTTATGTATTTTTGTATATTTGAAGGGGGAAAAAGTAATTTAAAAACTATAAATATGGTCATACCTTAAAGCGCATTCAGATGTGCCTATCCAAATGTATATTGAACACATAAAGGCAGTTTTATAATCTTGCAGGGTTCACATTTGGTATCCGCAGCCACCAGGCTGGTTATTTTACGGCACTCTAAAATCTTTGCAATTAATGGCATTCACTGAAATAATCATTGTACGCGTCAGTGGTGTTAGAAATATGTGTTAATGTAATCTTCACCGCAGTAAAAAAAAAAAATTTGGGCACGTTATGAGAAGAAATTAATTGGAGAACTTGGTGACAACTGGCAAGATCGAGGGGAAGAGAACAAGGGGAAGGCAGAGATGTAAATACCAGGATGGCTTGGCCATGTGACATGGTCGAGACAAGAACACTGAGCTGATCCACGACTCTGGTGATCGAGTGAGATGGCGAAACATGACCTCCCACGCTTATCGGCATGGGACGTGATGAATGACTCTTCACCGCAGGCTAGTCGTGGTGCAGTTGATATGACAGAAAGAATGTTATTTAATAAAGCTTTCACATTATCACATACCAGTCTGAAGATGTGTCGGAGGAAAGGACGCTGTTTGCAACAAACTACCCATACCAGTCTGAAGATGTGTCGGAGGAAAGGACGCTGTTTGCAACAAACTACCCATACCAGTCTGTGAATGGATCAGATTCACTGCGGATCACCATCTTCATGTGCCACGACGATAAGCATGGACTTATCATGTCTCGATTATGTCATGTGGCCAGACCATTGAGATATTTATCTCTGTGCATTCCCCTTGATCTTTTCTCCTTAATCTTGCCAGATGTCACTAGGTTCTCCAGTTTATTTTTTTTTTCTCATAATGCGCCCAGAAATCTGTGAATGTGTCATCGAGAAGAAAAAGTATTGACAACAAACTTCTCATATGAATCGGTGATTGTGTCAGATAAAATTTAAGATTCTAACAACAAAATTCTCATACTAAGTCTGTGAATGCGACAGATACAATAAAATTCATTGACAACACACCTTCCTTATCAATCGGTGATTGTGCCAGATACAGTTAAAGATAACAACAAAAAATTCTCACACAAGCCTATGAACGCGACAGATAAAATTAAATCCATTGACAACAACCTTGCCATATCAATCGGTGATTGTGCCGGATACAAATAACGGTTACAACAAAAAGAAATTCTTACACCAGTCTGTGAACGCAACAGATAAAAAAAAAGTGGCACAATTGAAGACAGTATGGAAGGATGGTTGAAGGCTTTGACGATGTGACATGCGAAAATATTGAAGCGAACAGTGACACTGAAGTTCAGAGAATTGGAAACATGTGTCTAGACAATAACCATTAGCGAGTTGAGGAATTTGCTGATGAGCACTGGTAAATTGATGACAAAAATATATATCAATGAAACGATTTGGAATATAGACTCCAAGAGAACAATGAAGAAAACGTAGTTAATAGAGTACTAGAAACGGAGAGTTGGAAATTGTGGTGGTGTGATACGGGGCTATGATAACAAGGAGGGTGGCCATTGAAGAAAAATATCAGGTCGATGAAATCCTATTGAATAAGGATACGATTAATTTTTCCTGGAAGGACACATATGACGCAGATAATATGATGTGGGGATTGAAGACGATGGCACGAAAGCCAAATTGATTTCATATTTAAAAAAAAAAAACAGACAGAGAAATATATCAGATGCAAGGTCAGTGCCCAACTTAAGTATAAACATAGACAACAAAGCAGTTATTACCACAATAAGAACCAGTAGGAGAAGAAAGGAAAGACCAGGAAAAAACATGTTTGTATCTCTCTTCGTCTGGTCCCTAGCCTTTGATTGTCCCCAGTCCACCTACAAGACAAATATGAATAAAATTTGGTGGAACTGCGGTCAAGCTGTGAAAATGTAAACAGTATAAAATAACACAAAGTAGTGCAGCTTTACATAACAGAGTTAAGACACATACAGAACGTTGCGGCGATTAGCCTTCGTCAGCAAACAAACACATTCACAAACACAACATACAGTCAAGGAGATCTCCTGTGACTACATCAGAAGGTGACGACAGGACGAGAAGAACAAAAGCATGGAAAAATGGAAGCAATGAAGAGAAAATGAGAATTAAAAAACTGTTAATTGAAGAGAATGTTAGTTGAATTAACATTTTTTTCAATTAAACATTTTCTTCAACTAACATTCTGTTCAATTAACAGTTTTTTAATTCTCATTTTCTCTTCATTGCTTCCATTTTTCCATGCTTTTGTTCTTCTCGTCCTGTCGTCACCTTCTGATGTAGTCACAGGAGATCTCCTTGACTGTATGTTGTGTTTGTGAATGTGTTTGTTTGCTGATGAAGGCTAATCGCCGCAACGTTCTGTATGTGTCTTAACTCTGTTATGTAAAGCTGCACTACTTTGTGTCATTTTATATTGTTTACACCTACAAGACAGCATGTTTGTATCTCTCTTCGTCTGGTCCCTATCTCTTGATCTAACCGACACGGATAACCCTACCTGTAGTAACTGAGCTACCGGCGGCATAGCTCTCGGCTTCATTATAGCGTACAAACCCCTCTACCACGGCAAGGTGGAGACACGGTAGACGGAAATACAATATAAACATTTTTTTTTTTCGCTCCTTGAATTTTGTCATCTCATTCAACGATCTAGAAGCTGTTGTTGACATAGTTTGTTTCTTCTTGTCTGAGTCGCGCGACACTATACATTGTTTTGTTTGCCATAGCTAGCTGAAATCTGCCTTGTTGATCCTCCCCGGGGAGGGGGCCTGCCTTTGTTATTGTTAGCCACTTTTATCGGGTGTAATAGAATATTGTTGATTGAAGTATTTCTCGTGATCGTCCAATTACCGCTCTTTGTGTGCACAGTTCATGGGTTTATAATCACTAGTATTACAACAACAACAACAACAAAAAGGTAAACTTAAGCATCCTTTTCAGTGCCCCGAGGTGTAGTAGGTTGGTTAGTTAGTCGTGGTTCCAACTTCACGGCAACAGGTTGTCCCCATATTGCTCCGTTCATGTGCCAGTGAATATCACACAAAATGCTCCTAACTGCCAAAAGTGAACAATGGAACAGACAGGAGTATCGGCAAGCCAACAGCCCGCACAGGTACACTGTGCATAATGCCGCCGCCAGAATGCCAACACAAAAGTCCTCCATGAAAAATACACTCGTCATATTACCACCGAATGCCGATTGGTCTATAGAAATATTCCAGCACATGATGCCCACTGAGTCTTAAGGCATATCAAACAGGACTTTTACTTCACTTGTTTGTTTACAAGTGGAAGGACATTAAGAGATGGACGAACTACAGGTAGGTAACGATACACGCTGAAAGATAACATTAGGTGATGGTCAAACAAGTCTGTCTGAGTGTACACTCAATGCCAGAGACGGAAAATATTGGAGATTCATTGCAGCCAACTTTCATTGTGGAGACGGAAAGTGATCATTATCGTGTTGCAGGTCCTGTGCAGGACGTCTGTCACAGCCCGCTGAAAATGTTTCAATCCGTTGCCAGCTCCCCTACCGCACGCACTTTCATGCCTCAGGTGTCTTCAATGCCATATGTCCGTCTTCCTGCTGGTCGACCTCTGTCACTTCTTCCAGGAATCACTTCTTCCAGGAATCACTTCTTCCAGCAATCACTTCTTCCAGGAACCATTTCTTCCAGGAGCCACTTCTTCCAGGAATCACTTCTTCCAGCAATCACTTCTTCCAGCAATCACTTCTTCCAGCAATCACTTCTTTCAGGAATCACTTCTTTCAGGAATCTCTTCTTCCAGGAACCACTTCTTCCAGTAATCACTTCTTCCAGGAACCACTTCTTCCAGTAATCACTTCTTCCAGGAACCACTTCTTCCAGTAATCACTTCTTCCAGGAACCACTTCTTCCAGGAATCACTTCTTCCAGTAATCACTTCTTCCAGTAATCACTTCTTCCAGGAACCACTTCTTCCAGTAATCACTTCTTCCATGAACCAAGTCCTCTCGGAAGCATGCCCGCCATCACTGTTCTATTCAAGCCACTGTGATGTGTAATATGACGAAAGTTTTTCGATTTCCGATATATCTTATTGAAGCACAGATAGTCCAGTTGAAGATACTGCCGTTGGGTGAGAAGAGTTCTTCTTCTTCTTTTTCTTCTTCTTCTTCTTCTTCTTCTTCTTCTTCTTCTTCTTCTTCTTCTCTTCTTCTTCTTCTTCTTCTTCTTCTTCTTCTTCCTCTTCTTCTTTCATCTTCTCTTCTACCCCCGCCTCCCCTCTGTCTCCTTCCTCTTCTCATCCCCCCCTGCTTTTTCTTTTCTTCCTCCTTCGTCTCTTCCTCCCCATCCTACTCCTTCCTGTTCTTCTTTTCTCCTTTTTTATCCTCACCCTCCTTCTGTTTTTTTAATCGTCTTCGTTTACTACTTCTGCGTCTTTTCACGATCCTCTTCTTCATCTAAGTCATCTCGTTCTCCTATTCCTTCTCACCACTTAGCGATGCAATGACTTAATAAGTGCCTCAAACTCCATGGTGAATTTATTTGCCAAACAGAGAGAGAGAGAGAGAGAGAGAGAGAGAGAGAGAGAGAGAGAGAGAGAGAGAGAGAGAGAGAGAGAGAGAGAGAGAGAGTTTGGGAACACTCTGAGATCAATAGTGTGAAACCAGTTGTAATGATGTTTAATTACAGCCCGTAAGAACTGATGGTTTTGTTGTTTTCTTTCCAACCAATCATATTCATTCTAACTAAACCGGCGGATCGTTTTGAAGACCCCTCTAAGTTTCGTTATCTATTGAGCCTACGTTGCATTATTGTTATTTCTTGGAGTTTGTCCAAATAATTCTGCTCGATATTGATCTGTAGTGGGTAAGAATGAGGTCACTTGTGAGTTTCCCTGGTATGAAATGTGGGTCAGTTGCCTGTTGTACAGGGCAGTTTAAGTAGAATGGATACTTACCAGGAGCTGCAGTTGCATAGTAGTTGGTACGCTTGGCTAAAAAAAAAACAGCCAACAGTAGCAGAATAATTGTTTTCCCAACCAGTACAGCTCTGGGATAACTTTTTTTTTTTTTAAATGTTGCTTACCTCATGCATCGGTTGGAACCTCCACCTTGTTGTTGCGGGCCTAGGATTTTTTGATGTCTCAGCGGCAGTATCTTCAGTACCTTGACATTATTTCGCTGAGTATGTTCGTGGTGTTAATAAATAATATGTTGTTTTTTCTACTAGCTGTAGAATTTTTGCTGCCTTCGAATTCTCTTCATATTTCATAGCTGTAGATGTTAGATGTGTGTGGTCATAGGCCAAGAAGTTAGGAAGTGAATAAAAGACAATATTTAGATGGCGTGCCATGAGAGACAGAAATGGTGAAAGGAAACCCCAGAAATCTTAACAGCACCACGACGAAAATTGTAGGAAAATAAAAGCAACCAAAATGACAAATCAAAAATAGTAATGGACAAGTTCTCACTAACGTTATACTCTGCGGAACTTCTGAATAGACCAGTCCCAAAGGTGATCCAGATATCAAGACTGCAGGAGTGGAGCTAGATATTAACTGTTAGAAACCATCTAAAGAATAGCTAGAAGAGCTGTCAAGTTTCTGAAGGATATGAAAGCTGCAGGTCTAGATGGTATCCCAGCAGAAGCTATTAAAGCAAATATAAACATCTCAGCTGATTTGCTGCACACGTTATTTAGCAGAATCTGGAAGGCCTAAAAATACCGACAGATTGAAGAGAGGATTGTCCGCTGAAGATGCCAAAGACACTTGAACCTGTACCATGGCACTGTTGTCATTTAGATGTTGCAAGATCAAATCTCTTTTGTATATATAAACTTCATTGTGTTTTGTTGTATAGTAAATGAGCTTATTTCGTCTTTTCATTGTCATCACCGAAGAATGTATTTTCTGAATTTACAGAAGAGCTTTACAAGATTTAAAAATAGTTGCATAGTAACTACTGCGTTTAAGTGTTAAGAGGGGGTCTTCATTGCACCGGGCTTTATCCTATATGGTTAGGTCTCCCGAAAGCGTCGCACATAGCACAAATTCCGTAGCTCCAGCGACGACCCCCATAGATCTCCGGGAAAGTTGCATTGTGAACCCAATACGGATTCCGGAAACAAACCCACACCTATTGGAGCACGAGGCAGGCGGATCATCTCGCCACAGAGACCCCACAGCTACTGTGTAGGAGTGTGAAATCATTGCATTTGACATCTTAGAGTCATGAGACTGAGATTTGGGGGATGACTAATCCGTTTTCTCGCGGATGAAATTTCCCGCCATGTTTTCTGTTGTTAGCAGAAAGTAAGGCTAAGTACACTACGCACAAACTTTATGCTAATAGACAGAATAGCTGAATCAGTCGCGCTTGGTAATCTATATTTTTGTATTACTTACTGCATGGAATAATTTGAAAGGCAGCTAGCTAGCTAGTCTTGGTATGTTGGGAAATAGAGAACTTATGTTGTTTTTCAACGGCTTTCGTCCCAGTTTTTAATGTTCGGTGGGATTCAGTATTACAGAAAGGAAATTTCCGCCGGGAACAGAGTACAGATGACCTTGTAGCGGTTTGCTTCTGCAGACTGGAAGTATTTATTTTATGTTAACAGTTGCAGTTGCTGAAATGAAACTGAGTAGAGTCGACCTCGTAGAAGTTATTGTTGATTAGGCATAGTACTTCTTCATATAAGTTATTTGATATTTACAGATCCAGGTACTGAGTACAGCAGACCTCCTTGAATTATTTTTTATTGAAAAGAAAAAGTTGATTGCCAAAGGGTGACTTCATTGCATCGAGATTTATCCCATATAGCTCGGTTTCTTCCTGCATAGCTGTCCAGTTGGCCGGTCTCCCTGGTCTAGGTGTTAACGTCTTTCTCCGTAATCCCGTATATTCTCGTGAGTAACGTAACCTTTGCGAGAATCGGTAGCGGTTCTTCCCGCGTTGGTAACTTAGGGGTATGTGAGCCGGTCACTCGGAAAGCAGTGGCAAACTACTGAGCGTAATCTTGCCTAGTACATCAACAGCAGCTGACAAATGCAAAAAAAAAATGTCCATTTGTGGAAGCAGCGGTAACGTAGCGGCTATACCAGTGGTTCTCAACCTGTTTTGGCCCATGCACCCTTTCACCACTTGTTCAGAATGTCATTCCCCCTTTTGTATTTCCTCCCTATAAATTGCCCCTCCCCCGCCTCTACACAGTATATCTAATAATGGAAGCTAAATTAAATAACACATACTATAACAAGTCTAGACGTCTACATAAAACGTGATGTGTGGGTCTATTTACGTTATAAAACAAATTCCAGAAGGGCGAGAAGTACACAACTGTAAAGTATGCAGGGGAAAACAATATCAAGTAATCTGTTCTTGTATTAACGCGATCTTGAAATAATCTTAACCCTCCTCCCCCCCCCCCCCTCCCCAGAAACCCTAAAATTCTCCCCTAGGGGAATTCCCCATCGGTTGAGAACCACTGAACTAGAAGAAGAAGAAGAAGAAGAAGAAGAAGAAGAAGAAGAAGAAGAAGAAGAAGAAGAAGATTTGACAGTTAAAAAATTTCTCAGAATCATGATATTGTTGGGAAAGTTAACATTTTGCTATAGTGTTGTAGTTTTTTTTTTTTTTACCGCAATATAAAATTCAATATCTCAGTAACCAACTGAGGGAAAATGATGAGATTTAGCATATAACCTTATCATTATGTCCACCCAAAAAAAAAATTTTTGTTCTGGAGATTGTACAGCAGATTTCAATGTTTGTTTATATGCGGTATATAATTTACGGTTCGGGGATTAATACCATCATTTTAAAAGTATTACAGCTTCAGCAAGACACATCCCCGCTTTTTTTGAAATTGTCTCGCGGTTTTCGTTTTGGCACAAACAGCGCGAAGTTAAATGGTATTGTTCAGAGGTGTCTCCAATGGGAGTTCTTTCATGAAACGTGATTATATAAATAAACTAGCTGACTCGGCCCGGCTTCGCCCAGCTCCTGGTGGGGATCTATCTATCTATCTATCTATCTATCTATCTCTCTCTCTCTCTCTCTCTCATCTATCTATCTATCAATCTACCTTACTACCTACCTACCTAGCCAGCCAGCCATCCATCCACCCACCCACCCACCTTTCTACCTACCTACCTACCTACCTACCTTACTGTCTGTCTGTCTGTCTGTCTGTCTGTCTGTCAACCAGTCCTGCGCTATTAAATATTGATAAAAGTTACTGGAAAAAATGTGAGGATCCATGTGTTGAAAGAGGAAGAGGACTATTGGAGAAAGGATGGATTGAATTTTATGCAACCGAGAGCAATCATCAACATACTGGAATCGTCCGACACAGATTAAGGTCTGAGCAGATCGCAGACCTTAATATACGTACACACTTACTGGGATATTTTGCTCCAACTATTCAGACGAATTTCAGGCCCTAAACATTACAGCATCAACATAATGTCAATGGCAACAGTTTGTATTCCACAGCTGATGAATTTTCAATTCCGCAAGCCCTCAGCGGTGACAAACAACTGTATTGAAAAAACACCACACACACACACACACACACACACACACACACACACACACACACACACACACACACACACACACACTAAACTCATTGAATACCAACAGAAGAGTAATATTGCGGTGGAAACTGACATATTGTGGCATAACAAGAAACGTGAGAGCAAACACGTTGTCAAATTAGGGAACAACACACGTGCATACGAATCAATCTATAAACTTCAATGAAAAGAGGACCAACATCTTGGTCGTTAAGAAGAAAGCCCACTACAGAGACACTGACAACTATTTTCATAGTGCAAAACAGGTAATCATGTTCCGTCTCTGAACGGTAAACAGCAGAGTAGACAGTCTTTCACGAAGACTCAAAGCGGGTCTGTCACCCATGTGTACGTGTGAACAAACTACACAGACAGCTGAACAGATCCTTAAAAATGGAAACATGATGACTAAATTGCGGTATCATTTCTGGTCACTCCATACGCACATTAACGCACAGCTATTTGGAAGCTTTCACGAACTCACTATAAAAAGCTAACATGAATACTTGTGTACACTTTATTAACCAGCAGCTGGGAAGGAAATGAAAAATAAGGTATGAAATATATTCCTTCTACTTTCCTGTTAATTTACAAATTATTTACCCCATGCCTCTGTAAATTCTGTCTTAACTAATATTGCACATTGCACCCCTCTCGGGATTCTCCGTGGTGAAGTGGTCAAGCCGTCTGACTCGGGCTCCGAAGGTTGTATGTTCGATTCCGGGCCGCGTCCTTCATTTCACGAGTGCATTTTTTCGGAGACTCCCGAGGGTCGTCGCTGGAGCTACAGAGTTCGTGCTTTGTGCGACGCTTTCCGCGCTGCGGAAAGAAACTGAGCCATATGGCATAAATACCCGGTGCAATGCAGTCGAACCTGTCGACTTTTAAGCTAGTTCTTTCATTGCACCCACTCCCTTACGAATCCGGATACTCCTTGTGTGTCATCTGAATTGGCGGGGCTTTCCTTACTGTAAACATAAATTTGTTAGCGAGAAATCACTAGTTTTTAAGCAAAACATCAAAGAAATGTCGCCGCTTTCGATGATTTAAGTTGTTTTTGGACCTATCAAAGACATATTCCTTGGGTGGGGGTAAATATAAGACGGCTGGAAAAATTTATAACGATGTAACAGACAGTTTTCAAAATAATTGATCGTGAATGAAGGCATTCTTTGCGGGACATACTATAGTGGAGAATTGCTGTTGCTGGGAGACACGGCACACTTGACATTGGGAGAAGATGCATTTGATTTTAGTGGCTGAGTTGAGATCAGCTGCGCAAAGCTAACATAGGCTGGCATACGTTTTGAGATAGGTAGGCTGCGCAAAGCTAACATAGCTGGCATACGTTTTGAGATAGGTAGGCTGCGCAAAGCTAACATTACTGGCATACGTGTCCTTGTTTGTTTGTGGGTGGGTGTTCTTGTGAATGTATTTGCATGTCTTACGTGTAGTGTGAACAAATCATCATCATCTTTACATCTCTTGCCAAATGGCGTATGCGCTCATTACTCTCCACGGTTAACGGTTATTGATTTTATGGATTAGTTATATATGGATGATCACTTATGGTTCGTGAAAGTTCCTACGGGACGAGAATTTTCATAGACAGCCTTCAACGTCGTTCTCTGACTCTTTTTTGTTTTAGCTAATTAAAACTTGCGAAGATAATTTGGTGGTTTTATCTTGAATTCCACATCCACCCGAAGGTACGTTACCTCTGCCTTTGACCTGACTGTCAGGACAAATGAGTGCCTCGCTCTGCTTAGTTGCAGAGGAGTACCACTTATACCGACGAATACTCAAGCCCCAGAGCTGCGTTGCTCACACAACTGTGCTTGCCCGTCCTCTACCACGCAGTTGAGTTTTCCAATGTCAAATATAACATCACGGTGGCCTTTCTCACACTCTTCAGTTCTCTTAGAGGACAACGTGAACTATGTGATGGGATCTGGTGTCATATCGAATGAATATAACCCATTCTAAGGCCTCGCACATGCTCTTCTAATTTACAGTAATGAACTGGTTCGTTCCCTTTTCCTCCTCCTCTCCCTCCTCCTCCCTCTTCTGGTGCTACTTAAATAGTCGCAGTCGTCCCGTTCCAATTTCACAGTAACCGTATTCCCATGATTGCTTCATTCCTGTGCCAACGAAAACCACACAAAATGCTCACCATTGTTCCATGTGAACTCGCGAAGGAAACAGTAGATTCGACAAAACCCAACTATTAGAGCATCAGCAACAAGCCGTCTTTCACTTGAAAATGCAATCAACTGTCGAAGAAGACAGCAGTCCAAACAAACACAAGCATCACACACAGATTTTCGCATAAGGCAGCCGCCGGCATTCCGGCAACTAGCCGTCCGCCATTTTCTGAATTTACACTTCACAACACAGCCACCGTAGATACAAACAAAATTCACTTTGAAAGAACTTCACATCGGCTTTCCAAGGTCTCAGCGATTCACCTGCCTATTCGCCATCTTGGACAGGAAGTGCTCAGAAGTTTGCTGTGGTGCTTCGCAGCTGCAAGGATAACGTCTCTAACACCTATTCACTTTAGTCGTTCTATAAGATGCAGGCAGTCAAAATGTTTTGGACACATTATGATGAGAAATATTATTAAAAACGCAATGACAACTGGCAAACTTGCTGAAAATAAAGCAAGAGGTAGGCAGAGAGATAAACATCTGGTTTGCCATATGGCTTAATGGGACCTGATCCAATACTCTGGTCGTTGTGTGAGACGGCGAACCATGAAGATATGGATATACAGAAGAGTATGTCGTATTTCATGGAAACAAAAACTGGGTATGAAAAGAGAGTTGGTGAAAGAAATAAAACAAGATTCAAGTGACATATTTCAGCCACGTTAAAAGATAACTCTTATTAAAACCATACTGGAGGGTAAGGTTGAAAGCGAGCAAGAGGTAGACAATGATACAAATGGGAAGGTACCATCAAGAGATGGACGAACAGCAGTCTGACAGAATGTACAATCAAGGCGAGAGACAGATAGTGTTGGGGATCCATTGCAGCCAATCTTCAGTGTGGAGGCAGCACCTGATTGATTGAAATAACAAAATGGTACGGCAATATGTCCCACTTTGGTTAGGGAAAAGACGATTGCTTATACCGACTACATACGAGTTCCGATTGGGCTATAAAAATAATCGGTTAATATGATATACCGTATAAACCCCCCCCCCCCCCCCCCCCCAATGCATGTAATAGATTGCTTAAACGTTACATACGTCATCAACGTACATTAACATATCCGTGACTATGACTTTATGGAGTCATAGACGTAACGCCGGCATGGCAGTGATTGTGCTGTATATGGGGACATAGTTTTATTGAGGGCGCATTAATTGTTCGGTGGAACTCTCCAAAAGTCGAAATGTGGGTGCGTCAGTATCTACGACATTGGATTTATTTATGTTGATGTCGCAGAGATTATTGCGTCATAACATTTTCTTTGATCAATGAGTAAGGCACCAGGTGTGGGTGTTTTGTTTTCAAACTTCTGTATTTGATAGTAGTTCAAGGTAGCTTGTATCGTGGCCCATATACTTCATACATTGTATTCTCATTATATCATCTCATCTTATTCCTCTTACACCTTACGTTGTCAAGGTGAATCATAAACAACGGGAGGGTACCCATTTATGGACTTCTTGTATCGATATTCCCATGGACTCTACTATTCTCTCTGTCCATCGTTTACGTGGTCGGCCTATTCTTCTGCTGCCATTTGGTCTGTTGTCGTGTCCTCCTTTAAAGTGTCGTCCCTGGAGTGAGGAGATCCGACACCCACATTATAATATTATTTTTTTTTTTCCCCTCAATATTCTGGAGAATCCACCAGCTTCCGTCCAACACACTCCATCAGCCTATGGACACCTTTTCCTATCACTCTCACACTGTCGTACTATGCCCCCTTCTCATACTTCCCCAACGCAACATACTCAACAACTCTTACTTCTAGAAATTAATAAAGATTAATTTATTAAAATAAAAGTGTAACGTGTATGAGACGTGTATGCGAAGAAAATGTGTGACGTGTTCTATAAAGTGTAGAGAATCTGACTCTCAGACATCAGATCAGTCCGCTGATCACAGCAAAGATAGACCACAGCACGTTACGTCAGAACAAGTACGTCTCACCCGTTGCGGAACCATCCTGCCGGATACTGCTTTGCTTCTGTAGACCTCTGGTAATCCCATTTCATGAACATGAGAAATAGACACCGGTGGTATGAACAGTTACTTATGGACCGGATTCACTCTACACAATGTCCGTTCCTAATGTTCTCTAACCAACTGCACAAGTTCTTTTCTAGTGTTTACACAGTTAGTAAAGTTAAGTGTTAGTCGACAGATCATCCTCGTTTGCACATCGAACCATTCAGTCCGCAAGTGCTAATTACTAATGTTAATTGTTACTGTACTAACACTAGTTACTCTTAACCGGTTCTCGGTTCGTTACCACTGTTTAATGCTGTAGGGTGCAACTGTAATCTTCACTATGTTGGGTGAATCAACCTCCTCTAGCTTTTAATCACGTCTGTAAGCAATCTTTATTGATTGCCGAACTGGTGTTCTTCCGACTGGGATTTTCTTCCTTCCCAAAACTTTATTGAGCTTCCTTGGATCTGGTAGGGAACCTAGGATAGAAACAACACACCTGGTGATAGTACTAGTTCATGATTCTTTCGGCTGAGGGTAAGCCTATCACCTTGCCTAATGATCGTTAGCTAACTAGACCTTAGTCATAGAGCAGATTAGCTACCCACCTAGAGTCGAATCAGGTTATGACAAAGAAAAAAATCAGCAAACAGAATGTGGAACCCCTCCCACAAGGGACACCTACGGGAAATCCCAATTATCCCTCATTACTCCAATTCTCAACTAGTAAAGCTTATCAACACTTCACTAATCTATTCTAGCTAACAGAGTCAAGTATCACTTCCCTACTCTAGCTAGTTTCCACTAACAGTGCTAATCATCACACTATAGTTTAACAAGGCTACTGCCTAAAGTAATTATAACGAATATATTATAATAGGTTATACCTTAAATGGCACCACTGCAGTCCTATCAATCATATCTACATCTGCCATTATAGGCACGTGTAAAATTAAGTCACTAATTAACACACGGTAGATATTATTTCCACTAGGCGCTGCCGTGCCCTGGCACTCTGACTAAAGCATAATTTCAAGTCCTCCCTAGCTGGTCCCAACTAGAGTTTATATGGCAAACTACCAAAGTTGTCCCACGTGACTTTATCCTCTTCTCCCCCACACAGGTGTTATTTGGACATATCAACCATTTGCAAGGATCTATTTTTCCGGGCTTAAATCCTGTCAAAGTTGTCAGTAATTGTTAAGATTCTCAAAACAAGCCAGCGAATTTTATGACGACTTCCAACAAACAGTTGCAAATAACCCCGTCAAACTCTTCATGTTCCGGAAACCAAGAATTGACATATGTACTGTTTTCTCCCTACTAAGTACTTCCGTTTTACATCTGCCATTGTGATCTCACGGCTTCCATCTGCATTCAAATGTTGACAAACTTGTCAATCTTCTGTTCCGTGGTGACAATATATGTGATTCTAACTGGTAATGAACTGCCAACTCGGTGTATCCCTTCCTTCTCACTCAACACCAAATGTGTAGATGGGCTGACCCCACTGCTTCCATTTACATTCAAATGTAGACAAACTAATCAAGGCGATGCCAGGACCTGTCACCATCAACACCGACCGTTCCAAATCCGTTATAGATGTACACGTGCAGCTACAAATATTGTCCTGAGATTTTGACATCCGCGGTGTTTTTCCAGTTAGTAAAATAATGGTGCTGAAAATACACGCCAAGCAAACGTCGGGAATATTTATCTGTTTAACTCATGGCAATCTCGCGACATCTGTACACCATTGCTTGTTGTGGCATAATTCTATTCGGAGTTTTTGTTTTTTTTATTAATCGTTTGCGCGCTTTGAACTCAAACGTAATTCATACACGTGCTACTTCTTCTAGTGCACTTGACTGGTGTTTGCGTGGGGATAAGCGTTCCCTATTACCAGTGTCCCTCGCCATCAGGCGAGCCCACTCCGACTTCTGAGGTCCTTGTAATTGACGTCCCCAAGTCAAGGACAGAAGTAATTTTAGTCCAGCTTACCGGTGTAGTGGTTGGACCCGCCACCTCGACATCAGCACACGGGATACGATCGTTCTTATCCATTCGGTCACGCTGATCTCCATTCAGAGTTTGAATTGGTTGGTATTCTTTATTCGGGTCTGTGTAGTTACTCTTGTTTTGGCGGTGGGTTTTATTTACATTCTGAATACCATTAACCCACAACAAACCCACAACATCTCAGCATACCAAGCGACCGAGCGAGCCCTAGTTCGTAAACATATCATCGAACAAGCCTGCGACGCCTAACGGCATAAAGCAGTGAAGGACGAAAGAAAGAAAGCTAACACCATTTAGTTTGCTTATCTATGCGTCATATTTATTGACTTTACAGAAGGCTTTCCTCTTGAGCCAAAGGCGACGCATACGGCAGAGGTCATGGCTCTCCGTGCCTGGCGGTTCGCTGCTACCTGTTGTAGATCTTGGGTGTTTACTTGGCCGTTGAATGAGCCTTCTCTGATGATGGTTCTTGTAACAGTGTGCCACTGTTATGGATTCGCAAGGCAAAAGGTCGGGGTTCCAAAGGCAAAGCAAAGCATGGCACTTAATGTGCAAGATGAAAAGTGGGCTGTGCACGATTGAGCACGGTCTCCTGATGATGCGTTAAGGAGAGTCATAGGGGATGACCACTTGGTTACAGGACAGAAGCTTCTGACCACCTTCTCGATTAGCAGCTTAGGGTTCCATCTGGTGAGATTTAGCTTTAAAGTGGAAGATTTTATAAAGCCATTTTGTAATTTGAACCGTGGCCCAGAGCTTTTGTGGCCATGCTGATTAATGATCCTGATTTTTATATGAGTCCACAATAAAACGTAATAGAGCCCGACTTTACAAGCGTTCGGACTCATACTTGGGAATGCAGCATAATAAGTTCTACAATTATTGCTCTCACTGATTTACGTCACGTCCTTTGACTTCCCCTGCAATGTCGGCCAGCACTGTTAAATTCTACGCAGGTGTGGATTAGCTTTCCCTATTACCAGTGTCCCTCGCCATCAGACCTCCAAAAACGGGAGATAAAAGGCATAAGAAGACAAACGGAAAGAAGCATGGACCAGATGTGATATAATCAATGCAAGAGGTAAGCATGGACGAATGGATAAGAGCGTTCACTCTTAAACTTCCTGTGTACTGATGCAGGGGTACAGGGTTCAATACCTACGCCCGTCAGTTGGACACTAAAATGTTGACGTCTTGTCCTCGACTTAGACGTGAATTACAAAGTCGGAGTGGATTCGCCTGGGGGGGGGGGAGGACTCGGTTGGCGGATACGACACTGATTCTAGCCCAACTACACGCATTCGGGGTAAAGCCTGGTCAGGCACGTTAGTGTCCTCTCCGAGACCAAGAGAGGAGTTACAATCAATTGCCCATAGGAGCGGTGACAGGAAGTACTTTAGGATATCTGCTGCACTGCATGCGAGGATTGAGCACGCATGGGGAATACCCAATATACGATGACGTCTTTCGAGATAACGTAACATAGTCATGCCCAAGGCGTCTTTAATGCCTCTTGTATTGCACATAAAATATGAATTGGGAATCCTTTGGGGTCACTAAGACAGTTAGTATGTAAATTACACCTATTGTTTGGCGCTCATAGAAGTAGGCGAAAGAATTAGAGACTATAGAACGCACTAAAGAACATACAGATTTAAAGCTATAGTAACCAATCGGGATTCGAACCTGTCACCTCCAAATTACGACAGCTCCTCGCTGCAGGAACAAGCATACTTCGAAGCTTGACCAACTAAACACCCCTAGAAAAGGTATCTTCTTAGCAAGATCTATCACCCACATGAACCCCACAACTATGGTCGGTAACTATAGCTTTCAATTTTTATGTTGTCAAATGCTTCCTCTAGTCTCGAATTCTTTATCCTAATTCTATGTGCGTCAAACAGTACGTGTGTATTTATTTATGAACTTCCCTAGTTATTGGCTTGGAGTCTATTGACACTGACATACCGCTGAGGAAACAACACCATCCTTGACCTAATCCCAGCCAGCCTGCTGTGATGAATCATGACCTAGTTACATACTAACATGCCTGTCTGAAGACGTGAGTTCCAGTACTGGTCTTGCACACCCCGCTAGTGTCCATGCTCAGAGAGGAGAAGAAGACCTCTGCAACACAGGCACCGCGGAGACGGTCCTGGGTGAAGATAAGTCTCTACGCCAACCTGACTCCTATAGATGCAAGCCCTTCCCAGGACTCAGACGGCACGATCCCACATGCCTCAGATTTCGGCCCTAAAAGTCACAGTCTTTCAGAAGATTGACAACCAACTAACCAATCAGTGGATTGTTTCCACCTTCGCGTTGGTCGACCCGAGGCTTCTTACGTGCGTAACATGTTTAATTTGTCCACACTTGACCTCGTTTAACTGAACTGTGTGAGTGAATACATGTTGACGGGAAGTGACACTATGGCGCACACACAGCTTTACCACTCCAATTTGTGAAGAAAAATCATCCCGCCTCAGAGAGATATATACGCCTGCATGTTTCAGTATGTGGTATGTACATTATGGTTTGTTCAATGTGTGTCACTCTTGAGGTCTGCATTTAGTCTTCTATTTAAATGCTTATAATTCATACGCTCAGTTGGGCTAAAATGTTGACTTCTCATCCTTCACTTGGGTTCTCCTGATGACAGGGGACACTGGTAATAGGGAAAGCTGATCCACTCAACAAAAATAATTCTGCCAAATATGAATAAATTCACAGACAAGTCAAAATATTATGTAAGGAGGAAAAATAAGCATTGATGGAGGAAAAGTGCTTAGAAATTGAAAAAAACAACACAACAGTCAAAATACCAAATTAGTGCACAAAAGAATTCAGGAACTTACTAATAAAAGAACAAGTACATCAACAGGCTGTCTAAAAACTAAAGATGCAAAATCATAATAGAAACAGATCAGATTCTACATGTATGGACAGATTATGTGAAAAACCTTTATGATGATAACAGAGTGGAACAGTATAATATTAGATTTAATAATGAAGGACAGCCAATTTTGAAGATGGAGGTTCGAAATGTTCTTAAGCATATGAAAGCTGGCAAGGACCCCGGTGCAGATAACATCACAACAGAAATGATTAAAGCTTTAGAAGAATTTGGACTAGAGCAAGTCACCAGACTCCTGAACACATTATATGATACTGGAGATATACCTTCTGAATTATGTAACTCCGTATTTATTGCAATCCCAAAGAAATCAGAAATGTTATCAACATAGAATAATTAGTATAATGAGTCACATCACAAAGATTTTGCTACGAATTAACACGCAAAGAGTGAGGAAGAAAATACAACCTGAAATAGGGGAAGAACAATGTGGGTTTGTAGAAGGAAAGGGTCCAGTAAATGCTGTGTATATGCTGCGAACAGTTATTGAACGTGCTATAGAAGTAAACAAGGATATACATCTTCTGCTTTATTGACTACACAGAGGCTTTTGATAGAGTTAGACATGTCAACATGGTGGATATACTTTGCAGATCTACAAGATTGATGGGAAAGATCATTAGACTTATAAAAAACATATATTGGAAACAACAAGCTGCCATAAGGATTGATAATGAAGTGGGACAATATCAGCCTATCAAGAGAGGTGTTAGGCAGGAGTGTGTAATGTCTCCAGATCTTTTTTCCCTATACAGTGAAAATATTTTCAGAAATGTAGAAGATATAAATGGAATCAGCATTGGAGGACGAAACATCAATAACATTAGATATGCAGATGATACAGTATTGATTGCAGACAATGCACAGGATCTGCAACAATCAGTAGATGCGGTTGTTGTACACAGTGAGCAACTGGGGTTAGAATTAAACTGTAAAAAGACACAGGTTATGGTCGTCACTAGGAAGAACGAAGTACCACAATGGAATATACAAGTAAATGGGAACATTCTTCAACAAGTGAATCGGCACAATTATCTCGGAACAGTCATAACATCTGATGGGAGATGCCTTGAAGAGATTAGAACAAGAATCGCCATGGCGAAAGTAGCCTTTAGCAAGATGAAAAACATTCTGACTAATAAGAAGATGTCAATTGAAACGAGAAAAAGAGTGTTGAGGGGATACATAGAGCCTGTTCTTTTGTATGGATGTGAAACTTGGACAATGAGCAGTCAAGCTGAAAAACATCTGATGGCTGCAGAAATGTGATTTCTGAGGAAAATGCAAAGAATACCATGGACAGACAGAAAAACCAATGACCAAGTACTACAGGAGACAAATGAAAATCGTAAATTGATTAGAGAAATTAGGCGTAGATAGTCAAATTTTTTTGGACATGTTATGAGAAGGAATGGATTGGAGAACTTAGTGACAACTGGCAAGATCAAAGGGAACAGACCAAGAGGAAGACCGAGATGAAAATACCTGGATGTCTTGGCCACATGGCATGGTCGAGACAGGAGCACTGAGCTGATCCACGACTCTGGTGATCGAGTGAAATGGCGAGTCATGACCGCCCACGCTTTCCGGCATGGCACATGATTGATTGATTGATCCACACTCAAAAATCAGCCCAGTTCTACTAGAAGTAGTAGCACGTGTATTGACTACGTATGAGTTCAAAGCGAGCGATCGTAACAACAACAACAATCAATCAATCAATCAATCAATCAATCAATCAATATAAATAGGGAAATAATAATATATACTACTTATATCTATCCTAGTTTTAACACATAAAATATATTCCATGTTATTTTACAGGACGTTGCAATCAACGGCTATCTTTTTTGGCTGTTCGTGATTTGCCAGGCAATTGTAAGTTAATTGATTAAGTGCCAAGGGATTATTAATCGTCTATATTAATACTTCCCGTATCTGCCATGGGGATTATATACAGTAGTTTTCCCTAAGCAACACACTTTAATTTGATATATAATACGACATGTCTACTACCGTATTAACAACTTTTCAGCCATAACTGTAACACACTCCTACTTCTCATTTTCCGCCATTCATTTTTGTTTGGTCCAAAGCCACTTTTTTTTTTTTTTGCACTGAATCTGTTAAGTAGTTTGCCATTGCTGTCTGGACGAAAGTCTAGATTTAAATCCAACTTACCGGTGTGGTGTGTTAGAAGTCAGCCTGGTTTAGAAGTTTAACACACCTGCGCTTAAACTTTCTTTGCGCTGACTGGGATAATGGGCTCATACCATACATCAGTCAATTGGATGTTAAAGTTGACTTCTGGTTCAGAAAACAGTGGCAAACTACGGAAGGTAAAATTGTCTAGAAAGTCAACCCGGGGTTGATGACAACTTCCTGCGAAGGACATAGAACGTTTTGGCTGGCGTGTTAGTGCAGTTGATTGGGGGATACGCTGATGATGCCATAAACTTCTTCTTCTTCTTCTTCTTCTTCTTCTTCTTCTTCTTCTTCTTCTTCTTCTCTTCTTCCTCGTCCTCCTCCTCCTCCTCCTCCTCGTCCTCCTCCACCTCCCCCTCCTTACAAGCACCTCACAAGTCGAAGTGTATTCGCCTGATAGCGAGGGACACTGGTAATAGTTAAAGGTAATCCACATGCAAAAATCCTTCCAGCGTGGACTTTGCTCAAGTTCACAGCCAGTTTAAAAAACAAAAAGACCAAACAAAACAGAGAGAACTTTGTGTTGCTTATATTATTATTTGTTGCCCAGCTGCTTAAGCTTTCCACATACATGTTTCTTTGTTGACCTTTCCCTCTCTTTACCCTCAAGAAAGGCCGATGTCTATATTGCGCATCTACTGTTGATATGTTTTATGTGCATGTGTTTATGGAGTCATGACCCGGGCGGGATCTCCCCCAGAGAGTATTAAGAAATTGAAGGTCCGAAATGCTTGGGGAAGGGAGTTTCTTCTGAAGATCTGAAGCCCCCTGCCGTGTTTGCTCCGCGTCGGAGTTCCTACGACTAACTATGTGCTGTTTTTGTACTTGTAGATTCATCGGGCCTTTTTGGTTAATTTGTACTTCACATACACATACACATCATGGCTGATAGGTTAAGGTGTACTTTACTTGTACACACACACACACACGCACACACACACACGCACACACACACACACACACACACAAGGGCTCATTGGTTAAGTTGTACTTGACTTGTACACACATCAGGATTTATTGGTTACGTTGTGCTTTACTTGTACTTAAACACACACACACACACACACACTAACCGTAACTTATTGGTTACGCTGTGCTTTACCTGTACACGCCCATACACACCCACCCACATACACACACACACATACACACACACGCACACACACACATCAGTACTTGTTATTTACTTTGTGCATGTATTGTATACACAAACATGGCGACATACCATATGTTCGCCATGAATGCATAATAAACAGCATATCTATACGGCATTTCCACATTCAGACATGTTTACTGTTCTCAGGGCAGTTTGTAAGCGTCGCCCCAAGGCGGTTGGTTGGTTGATTGTTATGGTTGCCTCAAGGAGGTGTTACGTGTGTTAGTTCGAATTCTTGAGTTCTGCCCTGACATTCAAGTCGTCTGAGCCGTGGAAAAGGTATATATATACATATATATATATATATATATATATATATATATATATATATATATATATATATATATATATATATATATATATCGGAGTGAGGCTGATGCAGGGGCTTTGCAGGGGCACAACATAACCAATAAGTCACGGTTAGTGTGTGTGTGTGTGTGTGTCTGTGTGTGTGTGTGTCTGTTTGTGTGTATGTTTGTGTGGGTGTGTCTAAGTAAAGCACAACATGGCGACATATGGTGTGTCTGTTGTGAAACGCATTCATGTGCTGGTGTTGCACAACCCATTGGTTTCCTACGCTTGGAGAGGACAGTGGTTTTATTTTGCACAGTAAACTTGTGCGGGCTGTTGGCTTGCCGAGACAACTGTCTGTTCCACTTCTCACATTGGGCAGTGAGGAGCATTTTGTGTGATATTCACTGGCACAGGAACGGAGCATAATTGGGACGACCCGTTGCCGTGAAGTTGGAACCGCGACTGAGTGATTGATTGACTGACTGACTGACTGACTGACTGATTAGTTAGCTTGGAGAGGAGGAGAAGAGTTCTGCGGCCCAGTACCTGTCAAGATGGCATTTCTGTACCAGGTCAGAGAGAAAGCCCGTGTACCAGCCTCACCCCGATTTATATAAACCTTTTCCACGGCTCAGACGACTTGATTGTCAGGGCAGCGGACTCAAGAATTCGAACTAACACCTCCTAGAGGCAACCATAACAATCAACCAACCAACCGCCTTGGGGTGACGCTTACAAACTGTCTTGAGAACAGTAAACATGTCTGAATGTGGAAATGCCGTATAGATATGCTGTTTATTTTGCGTTGATCAGTCGTCTGCTTTCAGACTTTTGAGATTCATGCCTGGTTTGATTTATTCATTGGCACGATGAATAGATACATCCATAGACTGAACGCCACTGGGAGGTGGTATGTGGCTTAGGAAACTCGACACCCCTTCCTACCTCCCATTTATATATGTACTTGTTTATACGCGGGCGCCGGGTCTACCTGCATATTTAACCCCTGCCATTCCATTCAGTCCAGGTGGAAATGCTTCATGCTCCTAGACATGTTTTGTGTCGGCAGTCAGCTGATGCTACGTAGTGTGGGTAAAGCGTTTTAAAATCGTGTTACTATTCGCGACAGTTATGTTTCCGTGTTCAGAATCACCTGTATTTAGGTTAATGGGTATGACATTACTCGTATACCCGAGTTTGTTTTCAGGGTTATCATATATGGCAGTGCTTACAAGAGGGTGTCTTTATAGAGATAATGGCTGCGGTCACTGACCAGTATGGTTACTGCCAAGGAGAACAGTGGCAGACGTACAGATGCTTAGGAAATTACGATTCGTCAATTTGCAAACTACCTGAACGGCTTGGCCACATGGTCATGTCGGAAGAAGAACACAGATCAGTTTCAAGACTTGCCATAGTGTGAAGTAGTGAGAAATGAATGTCCGCGTCTAAAGACATGGCACATGATGATGATGATGATGATGATGATGATGATGATGATGATGATGATGATGATGATGATGAGTGCTTACAGCTAGAAATATAGCAATTCACGTAAAATAACGGGTCTCAGAGGTGTTTCCAAGGCACCAGGGCCAGGTTCTATAATGGCCAATACCTACTAACACGTCCTAGCCGTGCGTCCTGGACAACGGGTCCCTTCGGGGTCCTGGCTAACGTAGTAGAATCGCTGATTCTTCCGAAGTCAGAGAGTATCTGCCTGCACGGCGAGAAACCACCAGTCTGCACACCAATAAGCCAGACATGGGACAACGGATACTCACGCAAATCTCAGATCCTGTATGACATCACACTGATGTTGGACAACAGGATGTCTTCATCCGACATACAGGAACTTGCGCTGGAGTTCACAGCCAGCGAACGGAAGCAAGCAAGCAAGTACATAAAATAACAAGTATTAAGGTTTTATATATATATATATATATATATATATATATATATATATATATATATATATATATATAAATATATATATATATATATATATATATATATATATATATATATATATATATATATATATATATATATATACATATATATATATATATATATAATGCATACATATAAAATGCAGCAAATTATTAAAGTGTCAGGTTTCTAGTTATAAAAAATAGCCATTAACATTCCAGTACTCCAGGTGTGACATGGTTGATGCGACAAGCCAAGCGTATTGCAGTTATATCAGGGAGCCGTTATTTGCGTGTAACATGTGTATAGTACAAGTCAAAGTCCCCTGTACACACCTACTGGTGCATTGGGCATACGGTAATAAGCATATATCGTTATAGGAGAACAATGGGCAGTCACTGGGGGATGTGGTCACTATCACGCCAGTCGCCTTTATTTCCCAGGATATGCCATGGTGATCATTTTAGGCTTGCTATACCTGGAAGGCAAGGCCAATTTTAGAAATCCCCCCTCTCGATATATATATATATATACAGCAACCTGGAAGCTAAGGAGATGTAGTTTTATAGAAGAATGTTGAAAATTAGTTGAACGGTCAAAAAATAGAGATCAGGATGTTTTAAGGGAAGTTGAATCGCAAAGAGAACTTACCACAAACATCAGAAAGAGGTAGTCCTCATTTTTTGGCCACGTTATGAGAAGACAAAAACTGGAACATGTTATGACAACCGGAAATATTTGTGGAAAGAGAGAAAGAGGAAGACAGCGTGAACAGATTATTGACAGTCTTGTGTCATGGCACGGAAGGGAGTCAACACACGAATTGATCCATGACGTCGGAGATCGTGATTTGTGGAGAGGCATGATTGCCTACGCCAGCCGGCAAGGTACTGTATGATGATGATGATGATGAAATATAGCAAAGGACCTCTTTCTGTTAACGCCACGATAGGTTTTGGGTATATGGTGCTGGCCTCATATTGTTAGACCACTCGAAAAAGACAGACAAATTTATGAATAGATATGTTTAGTCGACGGATCAACATCACGGCACACGGGTGTAACCCATAAGTGCTCCGTTCTCCTCCTAACTCAAACCTGAGTTTCGAGAAACTCAGCTCAGTACACGAACTCCGTAGCACCGGCGAGGATCCTAAAATACTTGGGTAGATTTTTAACTCGAAATTTTTCCCGGGCAGCGCCGTTAGGCTACTCTTCTTCAATGTCAAACTGCCAAGAGATGTTTTTACGTGCGCAGCAATACACAAGGGCGTCCGATCTCACTACCCAGAGACCAGGGGAAATTTTATTACTAGAAGTCCACGTGAAAAAATCCCGGTCCTCACTAGGGCCTGAACCCGGGACCTCCAGCACTCAAGGCGGACACCATACCTCGAGACCACGCAGCCCCTTATTATGAATAGATAAATAGAGAGATAGATACGGACAAACGCTGAGCCAATCGCGTACAAACAACTCGCATTCCTAATTAATACAGTGGCTTACTGTAATGCGCGATAGATACAGTGTGAAATATTTAGTTATTCTGTGAATTCAAGCTGAACATTTGCGTGGAGTTTGTTTCCTAAACGGCCATGTCACGTCTGAAACAACATTGTGAATTATGTGTTGTCGCTGTTAAGATAGCGTTTTTGTTGTTCATTTTAGGTATGTCATGTAGATATGATTCTGTGTATGCTAGCCATGGTCGGACAGTATACAGTTAATGTTTACTGGTTGTCAACTTAGAGAGGAAAGCTACAGTTAGCACGATCTGAGGCCGAAAGTTTCCAGAAAGTTCTACTCTCGATGATGATAGTGTTTACAGATTTCTAGCGATTTATCAAACTGATAATATGTAACTAGCGTAGATAGAGAGTTACTGGTGTCTTGATTGAGACTTGACTCTTGTTCGCGGATCGTTTGTGTACAGTTGCGAGTTGTTTACTTATTTTTACCGGTGTCCAACAAGACATGTCGTTGTTTAAAAGTATGATTTCCCCTAAACAACACAGACGGCATATGAACATAAAGACCAAGCTGCAGTTAGCGTGAGTATCTTGTAGATATTGTGCGTCCGGTTGCTTCCTCCTCCTCCTCCTCCTCCTTCTTCTTCTTCCTTCTTCTTCTTCTTCTTCTTCTTATTCTTCTTCTTCTTCTTCTTCTTCTTCTTCTTCTTCTTCTTCTTCTTCTTCTTCTTCTTCTTCTTCTTCTTCTTCTTCTTCTTCTTCTTCTTCTTCTTCTTCTTCTTCTTCTTCTTCCGATAGGTTTTGTTCATTTTGTGCGCAGTTGCGTTTTTGTCTGTTTTTTTTTTTCTTCTTTCTGTTTTCTTATCGTATACTAACACCCCACCCGGCGGTACAGACCCAGCCAGTTTGTGCGTCTGCTCATTTCCCATCACACCGGCATGTCCAGGTACAAAAAATCCAACGGATACGCCCTATCTTTGATGTTTTAGTTGAAGCATGCAATTTTGCACGAAGCACGCTTTTATTGTAATTTACGTTACCAAGTCAAAAATGAGAAGTCAACATTTAAGTCCCACTGACCCACCGGCGTGTGGAACGAACATATTTAATCCGTAGTTAGAAGAGAAGATTTAAGTTTAACCTATGCCACGCCGACCTCCAATTGACCCACCGGCGTGTGGAACGAAAATATTTAATCCGTAGTTAGAAGAGAAGATTTAAGTTTAACCTCGGCCACGCCGACCTCCATATATCAAATAACTACGTTGAGCATGTTGGTGTTGTTGTGATTGTGGTTGTTGTTGTGGTTTGGTAAGACTGATAATTCGAGTTCACGCTGGTACGAGCTGAAGTGTTGGAGCCGCCAGTGACCATTCATCGCGACAGACAGGCAATATTCTTTCAGAACATGCTCATGAACTTTCCAAGTGGCGAGTGGAGACTTTGGTGTTGGTTGTCTAACCCTAACGTCCTTGTGGGGATGGCTGTACCTCTCTTGCACTCTCGCAGCGTGCTAGTTCATTGACCGTGACAGATGTTCTCGCCGCGGAGACCATGGCTGATCCTACCATCGTTCCCAGACTTGTGTCTGTCCCAGATCCCCTGATGGAGCTATCCGAGATCTTTGCCCCTGTGTTCCTACTATGGATATGTGATGTGGTAGCACGTTCATATTTTGTAAGCCTGGATGCACGGAGGAAAAGGTGATCAATCTTTCCCTCACTCTAACAGGCGACAAGCCCCAGCGTCAAACACGCTCCCGACCGTGCTTATGACAGTAGCAATCGCTATCAGCTTCGCTAACGCGCCCACTATCAGAGGTCGTGATCAGTATACATTAGGCCCATGGCACATCATTCCCTCTACATCGCATTTCCAAATATAATACAAAGCACAAGAAACCAGTTGATTTTTCGACTTGACTCTGCATCGACTTGTAGAAAAAAAAATAAAAACTTAAACTTCGTATAACCGGTTGTGGTTGCCTTGGTCAAAGTGTTGAATGTTTAGATTGTGTCCTGAAAGTCTTTTGCGTTATGATGACCGATTGGGGACTACGGAAATATAATATTTGTTGGTCTCGGCTTAAGTTGTGTGTTTGTTGACGATAGTTTCTAATATTCTGGTGTCTAGTTGGCTATGGGGGTGTCTAGTTAGTCGTGCGTCGAAGTACACTTGTTCCTTCAACGAGGCGCTGTCGTCATTTGGAGGTGATAGGTTCGAATCCCGGTCGGTAACTATAGCTTTCAGTTGTTATGTCTATTGCGTCCTCTAGCCTCTACGTCCTTCTTCTACTTCTGTGAGCACCAAACATTGCGTGTGTGTTTGTTTATGAGCTGTCTAATGATCCGATTGCGTCCGCCTCTGCTTTATGAGTGTATCGCAGGAATTATAAGCCGAACCTCGCTGTTCAGAATTTGCTTTGATAGCGTGTATATATCAGTAACCCACATAAATACACACGCACCCACAAATGAAACAGGTTATTATCCACTAAATACCGTTTTATGTTCGGAAGCTATGAAAGCAATCAGAGCATACTGCAAATAGTTTCCGTATCTTCACAGATTCCGTGCCAGTTTGCCATTCAAGCAACAAGTAGGCTTGGACCAAACAAAGATGGATGGTGTAGAATGGGAAATCGTTACGTGACATAAAAATTGTTAATATGGTAGCAGACATGTTGTATGTATTGAGTTAAGTTAAGAACCGACATCACTGCACTCAGGAAATCCCAAAACGTGCCCCATCCCCTCGTTCAATAGTCATCGAAGAGTCACACAACTAATCGTTCCCACCGCTGATATCTGATATACAGTTCTCCTGGTCTTCCCTTTCAGTTTTGAGATCCTTCCAGAACCTCTGCCGATCCCCCGCAATCTCATTCTTTCCACATATGGGTTCTCAATCTTCCCTCGTCTTCTGCACCTGGTCCCACAAGCGCACGACCACCTCCCCCTGGTCCATAGGCAAACTACCACCAAGAGGTGCTCCCCTGCCAGCCTATCAGCCTGTTCATTCCTCTCGCATGGCCAGGGCAAAATAGCCATACAAATCTCACAATCTGTGACCTCTGAAGCGACTATAGACATTCCACACGTAACATTCCTTTCTCCACCTTACTAAACATACTCTTTGAATCCGTAATGAATACAATGTGTAGTCTTCTCTAACAAATGCCGCTGTTACTGCTTCCACCTCCATTCTCATGCTGGAGGTCGTAGTCTCATATGCCAGACTCTTCTTTGTCTTCTTGATGTGATTATCTACACGGATGGGTCAGTGTTGAGAGGTAGGAGAAGTGCCTGGGGGTTCTTGGCAAAAAACTAATGGTCGGCGTTTGGTGCAGGAGAACCTGGCGTATGATGACACTACATCTAGCTTAAGAATGGAGGTGGAGGCGGTCAGTGCAGCTTTCCGCTGGATAGAAAACACGATACATACACACATTGTGATTGTAACTGACTCAGAAAGCATGCTGAGAAGGGTGAGAACAGGCAAGCTTCGTGCAGAGTGGCTTGCTTCGCTTCGGAGGTCACGGGTAGCAAGCATCACCTGGATCTTTTCTCCTGGGCATGCCGGTGTGCTGGGGAATGAACAGGCGGACAGATTGGCTGGCTCGGCAAAACTTGGTGGAGTATTGATGCATGACAAGGCAGACGTGGTTGCGGCCTTGTGGGAGCACGTGTACACCTCGGAGGAGCAGATGGATCACCATAGTCTGGTAAGAATGAGACAGCGAGGTGTGACGAGGGGATCTGGCCGACGCTCGACGCTCAGAGGAAAGGCGAGACGGACATATAATCAGATTGCTACTGGAACTATTAGTGTTGGAACTCTTCGCTGGCTGCTGGGGATGGGGACGGAGCGCTTATGGGAATGTCCCGAATGCTGTGATGTCGGTTCCTAAATAAATCAATCAATCAATCAATCTTTTTCTTCTTTGTTTTTTCAAGACATGTATATAAAATTGATGGTTTTTTAACCAGTATTGATGGTTTAACTATAGTTTGATTTTTAAGCCCATGGAAGTTACGGGGAGTTTTAAAAAGACGATTTATCACCGTATGACGTTTAATCAGTTAACATTCTTGCAATATGCTTGCGTAGCATGTTGCAAGTGTTTTAACTGTGTAGTGCCAAACAAAAAAAGTTGGTTTGGACCAAACATGGTGCACAATCAAATGAACAAGTATTTATGTAAATGTGTGTTCACTGAGGTAGCCTTGTGCAAAATGGAAAACACACTGACCAATGAAAAGGTGTCAATTGCAATGCGAAAAAAAGAGTGTTGAAGTGCTGCATAGAACCTGTACCTTTGTATGGATGTGCTTGCTTGCATTCGCTGGCTATGAACTCCAGCGTGAAATCCTGTATGTCGGATGATGACATACTGTTGTCCAACATCAGTGTGATGTCATACCGGACTGAGGTTTTCGTGAGTATCCGCTGTCCCATGTCTGGCGTATTGGTGTGCAGACTGATGGGCCCTCGCCGTGCAGGCAGATACTCTCCGACTTCGGAGGATGTATGGATGTGAAGCCTGAACAGTGAGCAGACACGCTGAAATATATCTTATTACGGCATTGAAAATGTGGTTTCTAAGGAGAATGCAAAGAATACCACGGACAGACAGAAAAACCAATGAGCGAGTCTTACAAGAAGCATGTGAACGCCGTAAGCTGATTAGAGACATTAGACGTAGACAGTCGCAATTTTTTTTTAACACGTTATGAAAAGAAATAAACTAGAGAACTTGGTGACAACTGGCAAGACTGGGGGAATAAGAACAAGGGGAAGGCAGGGAAGTAAATATTGGATGGCTTGGCCACGTGGCATGGTCGAGACAATAACACGGAGCAGATTGACAGCTCTGGTGATCGTCTAAGATGGCGAAACATGACCGCCCACACTTATCGGCATGGTACATTATGAGCGAATTAATTCACTGAGCATTAAATTGCGGAGATACCGCGAAACAAAACAAATAAGACGCCCTTCTGCCCAATTGGGAGGTCATATTTGGCGATATATTATCCTTTGGCACTTGATCAATTAAGATTCGTAAACTGTTTGCAGTATCCCGGACTTGGCAGTGTCCTCTATTGAAGCCAGCCCTGTGTTATTTTTTCTCGTTACACACACACTAGTATACAGGTCTCAATAGTTAACGAAGATACACCTTTGTGTAGCAGTCTTCTTATTGTCTGTGTCGCGAGATTGCCATGAGTTAAACAGATAAATATTCCCGACGTTTGCTTGGCGTGTATTTTCAGCACCATTATTTTACTAACTGGAAAAACACCGCGGATGTCAAAATCTCAGGACAATATTTGTAGCTGCACGTGTACATCTATAACGGATTTGGAACGGTCGGTGTTGATGGTGACAGGTCCTGGCATCGCCTTGATTAGTTTGTCTACATTTGAATGTAAATGGAAGCAGTGGGGTCAGCCCATCTACACATTTGGTGTTGAGTGAGAAGGAAGGGATACACCGAGTTGGCAGTTCATTACCAGTTAGAATCACATATATTGTCACCACGGAACAGAAGATTGACAAGTTTGTCAACATTTGAATGCAGATGGAAGCCGTGAGATCACAATGGCAGATGTAAAACGGAAGTACTTAGTAGGGAGAAAACAGTACATATGTCAATTCTTGGTTTCCGGAACATGAAGAGTTTGACGGGGTTATTTGCAACTGTTTGTTGGAAGTCGTCATAAAATTCGCTGGCTTGTTTTGAGAATCTTAACAATTACTGACAACTTTGACAGGATTTAAGCCCGGAAAAATAGATCCTTGCAAATGGTTGATATGTCCAAATAACACCTGTGTGGGGGAGAAGAGGATAAAGTCACGTGGACAACTTTGGTAGTTTGCCATATAAACTCTAGTTGGGACCAGCTAGGGAGGACTTGAAATTATGCTTTAGTCAGAGTGCCAGGGCACGGCAGCGCCTAGTGGAAATAATATCTACCGTGTGTTAATTAGTGACTTAATTTTACCACGTGCCTATAATGGCAGATGTAGATATGATTGATAGGACTGCAGTGGTGCCATTTAAGGTTCCCTACCAGATCCAAGGAAGCTCAATAAAGTTTTGGGAAGGAAGAAAATCCCAGTCGGAAGAACACCAGTTCGGCAATCAATAAAGATTGCTTACAGACGTGATTAAAAGCTAGAGGGAGGTTGATTCACCCAACATAGTGAAGATTACAGTTGCACCATACAGCATTAAACAGTGGTAACGAACCGAGAACCGGTTAAGAGTAACTAGTGTTAGTACAGTAACAATTAACATTAGTAATTAGCACTTGCGGACTGAATGGTTCGATGTGCAACGAGGATGATCTGTCGACTAACACTTAACTTTACTAACTGTGTAAACACTAGAAAAGAACTTGTGCAGTTGGTTAGAGAACATTAGGAACGGACATTGTGTAGAGTGAATCCGGTCCATAAGTAACTGTTCATACCACCGGTGTCTATTTCGCATGTTCATGAAATGGGATTACCAGAGGTCTACAGAAGCAAAGCAGTATCCGGCAGGATGGTTCCGGCAACGGGTGAGACGTACTTGTTCTGACGTAAGTGCTGTGGTCTATCTTTGCTGTGATCAGCGGACTGATCTGATGTCTGAGAGTCAGATTCTCTACACTTTATAGAACACGTCACACATTTTCTTCGCATACACGTCTCATACACGTTACACTTTTATTTTAATAAATTAATCTTTATTAATTTCTAGAAGTAAGAGTTGTTGAGTATGTTGCGTTGGGGAAGTATGAGAAGGGGGCATAGTACGACAGTGTGAGAGTGATAGGAAAAGGTGTCCATAGGCTGATGGAGTTTGTTGGACGGAAGCTGGTGGATTCTCCAGAATATTGAGGGGAAAAAAAAAATAATATTATAATGTGGGTGTCGGATCTCCTCACTCCAGGGACGACACTTTAAAGGAGGACACGACAGTCTGCACACTTAATTTAAGTCTCCATTTTGTGTTTCTTTCTTTGTTTTCTTTCATAGAATGTTTTATCTTTTTCTAAAGTTAATTTCTTCCATTGGAGCTAGAGGATTTACTTAGTATTTTAGAAAATGTGCCACGGGAGTAAGTAGTGCCTTTAAATCTCGTCATGCTGGATAGAAGAAACCAGGACATTAGAATATATACTTCGTTCAACAGTAATTGTGATGTAATTTATGTAAATCTCAACATACTATACAGGAACTAGAAAACTAGAATATATACTTCGTTCTATAGTAAATGTGTTATAGAAGTAAGAAATTTATATAAATATCGACATGCTGGATAGAAGAAACTAGAATATGTACTTCGTTCAATAGTAAATGTGTTATAGAAGTAAGAAATTTATATAAATATCGACATGCTGGATAGAAGAAACTAGAATATGTACTTCGTTCTATAGTAAATGTGTTATAGAAGTAAGAAATTTATATAAATATCGACATGCTGGATAGAAGAAACTAGAATATGTACTTCGTTCAATAGTAAATGAGGCTGTGGAGGTAAGAAATTTAAATAAATCTCGACATGCTAGATAGAAGAAACTAGAAAACTAGAATATATACTTCGTTCAATTTTAAATTTGATGTAGAAGTAAGGAATTTAATTAAATCTCCACATGCTAGTTAGAAGAAACTAGAAAACTAGAATATATACTTCCTTCAATTGTAAATGTGATGTAGAAGTAAGAAATTGTTGTTTATAAATCTGCACATGATACATAGAAACTAGTGTACATACCAAGCTCAGTAATAGTAAATGTGCTATAGGAGTAAGGCATTCTGATAAAACTACATATGATAGTTAGTTGCGTGTCATTTTCTGGACTCTGAAATCAACCCCAGCATTTGTGTGTATGTGGCTGTTTGTGATTTATGGGGCGAGTTAGTTAGTTAGTTAATTAGTTAGTTAGTTAGTTAGTTAGTTAGTTAGTTAGTTAGTTAGTTAGTTAGTTAGTTAGTTATACGGACAGACTGACAGACAGACAGACAGTTAGAGTGATAGATAGATAGTTAGTTAGTCAGTCAGTCGACAGATCACCCTCCCTCATTGCATTCAGTCCATAATTGCTCGGACCCCCTCATTTGTTTCCCTTTATAATCTTTTACTTCGAGATTTGTTTGCCTTTTGTACGAGGCCCATACGCTCGTACAAAACGCAAACAAAACTCGAAGTTACAGATTATAATGGGAAATGTTTTAGTTAAATAGAGGTGGAGTCCGAGCATCTTAGGCAAGCTTACGTTCAGCAGTTTGCTACTGCTTTCTGAACGACCGACACTCATATCATTGTTAAAGATCAACACAAAGCGGTATGCTTCCAAATCGCCTGCAGTTGATTTCGGTCGCGATATGCTAGATTGCGAATAGCGTTCGCTAACCCTACGCAACAGACACTGGCTGTCAGGTGATAGATAGAAACAATACTGTATACTTCATTCAATGGTAAATGTGCTACAGAAGGAAACCGTTCTGGAAACCATTCTTGTAAATATATACATTAGACAGGAATTACCCCGGGAAGGTTAACCCGGTCAACAAATGCCCGCAGAAGTCGGATGTGTCGGCCTAACGGTGCAAGAACACAGCTCTGCTGTAAACAGGCACAAGCAATCACGTCCGAAAACTCCGGATGAACGCAGAAGAAGAAGAAGAAGAAGAAGAAGAAGAAGAAGAAGAAGAAGAAGACAAGAATTAGCGTGAATAGTATTGTTCACGTCACTCCATCACGTGCCCAAAGATTCACCCAAAACAGGAAATGTCTGAGTTCAAAGCGAGTGAACGAGAAAAAAAAATCAATCACTGAAGTAAACAAATATAAAAAGAAGTGGAGGTCAGCATGGCCGAATGGACAAGAACGCCCGTTCTTAAACATCCGGTGTACTGATGATAAGATAGTGGGTTCAACCCTTGCACTGGTCAGTTGGACTAGAATGTTGGGACTAAATTACAAGTACCTCTAAGTCGGAGTGGGTTCCCTTGAAGGCGAGGGACACTAATAATAAGAAAAACTAATCCACATGCAAAAATCACCAGTCTAGTGCACTAAAAGTAGAAGTAATAGCACGTGATGGACTAAGCTTGAGCTCAAAAGCGAGCGAACAAAACAGACAAAAATTCTATCAGTTCACTGATGTATGCAACTGGAGTCAGCCAGATATTCGGCCACCGACCACAATGTCACATGGCTGTTGTTGGATAAGATTATTCGCTGTTGTACACAGAACCCCCGGCCCAAGCAATTGTTCTGCTTGAGAAACTATGTGGAAACTATATATTATTATAGTCGAATACTTTAACCGGCAACAACGGGGGTCAGAGCAAACACTTGAAGCAAGAAGAATCAGCGTACATTACCCTACGTGTACAACAGGTCAACCGAAGTGACCCAGATTTCCAGCGATAAACAGCAGGCTGTGGGTTTCTTCAGGGACCTCTGCATTTGAAGGTTATAAGCAAACTATGTCTTATTGTGCCGGCAGGGTTTTACATTCGGGGGGAATCAGATTTGGTATTTTGTAGGCAGTACTGTAGATGATCTCTGGCTGGTTTGGTTTGGTTCGGTACAGCAGACGCCGTTGTTATCTTCACCAACACTGTCCCAGCAAGGTGTTATGTTACATTATCAACTCTGTCACACGCAGTGGCCACATTAGCGCACTCTGTCACGTGCACTTTTCACATTATCGAACCCCGTCACACCGTAGTTGTCACATAGCCAACCCTGTCCAGATGTTGCAGAATGTCAGCACTTCTTTTCGTCACAATCAGCGGTATTTTAACTGATCAAGTACCATGGGATGATTAATTATCTTGCTTAGCTTGTGTTCGTTGGCTTGACTCCAACGCCAAGTCCTGTATGTCGGATGAAGGCATCCTGTTGTCCAACATCAGTGTGATGTCATACAGGACCTGAGGTTTGCGTGAGTATCCGTTGTCCCATGTCTGGCTTATTGGTGTGCAGACTGGTGGTTCCTCGCCGTACAGGCAGACACTCTCCGACTTCGGAGGAATCGGCGATCCTACTGACTTTAGCCAAGACCCAGAAGGGACCTTTTGTCCAGGACGCTCGACGAGAACGCGTCAATAGTTCTTGGCCAGTATATAACCCGGCCCTGGTGCCTTGGAAACACCTCTGCGTCCCATTAATTATCTTAATCAGGCTTCCCGTATCTGCCACGGGCTTATATATCGTCGAAATATTGTCACTGCGTTATAATACTACACACCTGCTACCCCCATAAAAACTTTCAAGTCATGACTGTGACACATCCTCATCTTCCCATTTTCCGCCATCCATTTTTGTTTTGTCCAAACCTACTTTCTGTTTTGTACAGAATTTGTTAACAGTTTGTTTAGTTTAGTCGACGGATCAACATCACGGCACACGGGTGTAACCCATAAGTGCTCCGTTCTACTCCTAACTCAAGCCTGAGTCCGGAGAATCTAGCTCAGTGCACGAACTCCGTAGCACCTGGCGACGATCCTGAAATACTTTGGGTAGATTTTTAACTCAAAATTTTGCCCAGGCAGCGCCGTTAGGCTACTCTTTTTCGATTTCCAACTGCCAAAGGATTTTTTACGTGCCAACAATACACACGGGCGTCCGATCTCACTACCCAGAGACCAGGGGAAATTTTGTTACCAGAAGTCACTCGTTAAAAAATCCCGGTCCTCACCGGGACCCCCAGCACTCGAGGAGGATACCATACCTCGAGACCACTCCTCCCCCATATTTGTTAACAATGTTTCTTGAATATTTAAGTTCAGAAACGTTACTTGTCATATTCAGTGTTTGTGAAGTGGTATAATGACCCAAAACTCAAACCCTTATGTCGCCATAAGAACAATGTATGTCCTCCAAATCGTTACTTTCATGTGCGGTGTCATGCCATACGTTGTTCACACTGTCTAACCTCTGCTTATACCAGTCTGCTTCTGCCTTCTTGTGAACAGTATCCATGATTGTTAATTATAGAGATAATGTACTCAAAGTCTGTGTAGTTTTCAAAGTCTTCATTGTTGATTGTACTTTGTGGTTGACGTACAACGTTGTACGTGGACATAATAATAATAATAATAATAATAATAAAGAATTTATTATTATTATTATTATTATTTATTATTATTATTATATTATTATTATTATTATTATTATTATTTCGGCGTGACCGAAAGGACACTAGCGCTCGCTCTAATTTCCGGTTCGGTGGCGGCGAGTAGGCGGTTCACCCGCGGTTCAGTTCAATGTTGCTTCTCGTTCTGAATGCAACGGCAAACTACTGAACGTAAAAGTTGTCTAGAAATCATCTGGGGTGATTGCAACGTCCTGCAAATGACACGCACCATTACATTTATTATAGTAGTAGTATTATTATATAGTATTTATGATTATATTAGTATTTATTATTATTATTATTAGTAGTATTTTCTTCTTATTAATAATATATTATTATTATTATTATTATTATTATTATTATTATTATTATTATTATTATTATTATTATTAAATATTAAGATACACGATGTCAATAGTTACCGTGTATTTTAACAGACACAACCTAACCGCTCTAATCCACTGGCGTTGATAGCCTGAAAGAACTGATGAGCCGGCTAAGAACAGTACAATAATTCCTCTACTGGGGATCTTATAACGTAGAGTTCAAATAAGCACCAAACAGAATAGCAAGAGAATATAATCTATGCTGTATGAAATGAATGCACATCACAATGAAGTAGGCGGGAAATGGCATATTTTTTTTTTTCTAAAAAAAGGAAGAACCAACATAAAATCTATTTCGACGAAATAATAATAGTAAACATAATATAATCCATGATAATCAAGAATTGCTCAGGATATTATCTGTTAAAAAACTATAGTTGCTATTCTTCTTCGTTTTCTATCAAGGGGAAGGCGTGACAGAGGTCAGTGTGTCCGACTGTGGCCTGCATTTATGTCGGGTTTGCTACCTCTAGACATATTCCAGCCAAGGTCACGGCCTTAACTACCCGCGGGTAGATTGACTTTTGCTAACAAATTTGCCAGGGCGGCGAGTTTATGGCCTTCTCTTGCGGTTTCCAACTGCCGTGGGATTTTTAACGTGCACAGGGAATGGCAGATTTTCGTCTTAATTCGAGAAGGCCAGGTTATCCGATCTCACTGCCCAATATCAGGTATATCATTAGATGTCCATTGCTTTTTTTGGTTAGTTGTTGGGCTTTGGCTCGCTTTTGAACTCAGCGTAGTCCATGCACGTGCTTGATATGTGATATCATATGACATTCTAGTGCACTGGGCTAATGTTTTGCGTGTTGATTAGCTTTCCCATTACCAGTGTCCCTCGCCATCATGATTCTTAGAAAAATTCCCAACTGGTACCGAACTCGGCGCCTCCTGAACGTGAGCCCGACACCGTAACCGTTCAGCCACGCCCCCCCCCCCCTTTTCAAGCTATGTTTCAACATAGGTGTATTTTAAGCTAAGAAAATGTTGCAGCGACGCTTATGACACGACCCCAGTCAAGATGGAGATTACTGCGGTATAAAAGACCTTCAATAATGAGGTCCATCTCCAAGGGAATCAACGATGGACCTGCTGCGATGTCGGGGTCATTAGAATATGTATGAGTTCCTAATTAGTTGTGGTGTGAAACTATGTTCTGGTTCTCTAATCTTCTATATCTCCATCACACGGATAATAAGAGTCCGTTGTCTTGGCTGGAATCTTCTTCTCTCTCTTCTCTCTCTCTCTACGCTCTCTCTCAACTATCTCTCTCTCTCTCTTTGCTATCTCCCGAGCTCTGTTCTCTCTCTCTCTCTTAATCTCTGTCCTTTTAATTCCCAT
>JACEFZ010027431.1:437500-455078 GCA_014155875.1 Cepaea nemoralis | reverse complement strand
TCTTGGTTTAAGGCCATATAACTACTACATAATTTGCCTGATTCTAAATACATTTTATCGGTCATAATAAATGTTCATCGTGTAGTGCAACGTGTAGAGATTCGCTCGGTTCGTAGGCCTTAGTCTTTATGTGTCTGAAATTAAGCACTGTTCTGACACTGTTTTCTACATTTCACACAAATGATACACCGGACTGGAGCTTAGTTGGAAATGAGTTGTCCTGATTCACACGGTAGTATCTAAGTTCTGTAGCACAGTTCTCCAGTTAATGTCTACGGACACATGATAGTTCGTTGTACTTGGTACACTCTTAAGCACACCATGGGTGTATATGTAACCTATTTTACATAGCATATTGTACTGTATTCATGTACTAACTATCACTCTACATTATTATGTGGGATTTCAGGTATTATTACCTCAGATGGTAAAAATTAGTGACCACCTGTATCTCCGGTCATTTTGATGCACACCACTTTCTATGACCGTGATCGGGGAGTTGTCGGTCCTGGACAATGCAGTGAACATCCGTCAGAACTCGATGGAGCTTTCTCACTGCATAGATGACGCTTAGGGTTGCAACTGTGATATGCAATCTCTGGACTCAGCAGGTGTGATCTTACGGCTCACGTAGCAACTCGGGTGGAAGATGCCCTCAAAAAATAGGCCTAGTACTGCTAGCATCTGTCCTAGAATAATAAACGAGCCTAGGATTAGGCAAGCGGAGGATTGGAATATTTACAAAAAGAATTTTCAATTTTTGACAATGCAGAAATTAATAATGCATCTTTCACATTTCATTCCACAAATGCTTTTAAAACATTGGAATATAGAATTATAATTTCTGAGTAATTTACTAATCCAAAAGGTTTCTGACCTGTTTCCTTCTGTTAGACATGGTCAGATTCATAATTTTGGTACTACTTTTCAGGTCAGTCTACATTTGGACATAAGAAATGACATGACCCAAAAATGAATTTATTTTAGGCATAATTTGACTTTGCTTGGTTTGACAGTGAGACCGAAGAGTCGCACTCTGTCAAAGGCATGTCTCAGTTTCAGTAGGTGTATTGTCCATGTCATCAGTATTCTGATTTATTCATGTGTATTCTATAAGTTCACTACATGTATGCCCCTCGTCGGATTTGCCAGTCTCACTAACTAGTGTAGTTGCGCTCTGTATGTCTGTCGTCTGATCACTAGGTGTTGGTGCACTCTGTTCGTCTGTCACTACTTCTGTCTCTTGTCTTGAAAAGTAAAGTTTACGCATGTTGACATGGAATATCTCTAAGTGTATGTTTATCGATATTTCATAGTCAACATGTACCATGGTTATGTACCACCTTGAATAGTCGTTGCCATTTCGTTGGTATGGAAGTAGCCTAAATCTGTCTTGATCAAGTTCAAGATCACTGGTTCTTGCACCGTTGTTTGTGTGTTTGTGGTAGAACTGACCCTTCCTCTATCAAATGGCTTGGGAGCCAGTATAGAAGGTTGTACTTCAGTTGTAGGATGTCTACCCTTAAACTTTTGTACCAATTGTTGACAGACATTACACGCAAATACATTATGACAACATAATTTTATCTTCTTGAAAATACCTGGTCTGGTGTTGTTGTATGCAAGATGACCAGTCACCGGTGTTTTATGTGCATATTTTGGCATAGTTACCCGGTGTTGTTCAGGTAACACCTGTTCATGGTTACCAGTAGCATGACCTGTAGTTGAAATGCCATTCTTACGTCTAAATAAACAAGATGCATTTTTGGTCACTCTGGCTTTGACCTTTAACAATTTTAAGTATGGAGACACATTAAGAGTAGATTTCTGGTGGTGTAAAAGTTTCTGTTTGTTTGTGTCATCTGTGCTGGTTGTAGAAAGCATCAGTAGTGTCTCATCTTGTAATATGTTATGATGTTTTGAAGTGTCTGTTTTGGCTGTTGTAATAGTTGCCTTTACTTTTTCCCATGCAACTATTTCATCAATCGTACAATGTTTCAGTTGGGGTAAGCACCCCAGAATTAAATCAGTACAAGGGTTGTTCAGTATTGCACAGGTAAAGGTACCAGAGAGAAAAGGAGAAGTCAATCTGGGCTTTTGCCAAAGGGTAAATTTCAATGTTACCCGAGAAGGTACGGCATTTGACAGTATCACCTGTGTAATCACCCGGATTAACCAGTTCTTTCCGAAGACCAATAAGGGTGCTGCCGCTGTCCAGCAAACACTGGCATGGTACATCATTGACCACTGCATTGTGGAACACAAGATTGCCTCTGGAGGCTAGTGCTGCGTTTACATTCTCAGATGAGAATGGTACTGTATGTCCACATTCTAGTTTTCCGTCTGTATGGAATTGGTGACATCGTTCACAGCTGTCGAAGCTCAACATATCGTATGCACCACAAACATTTTCTGCTTGGTTATTAGGTAAGTCACTTTCACTCTCAGACTCATTCTCACTACCACCATCTGAAGAGGTGTCAATCAAAATGGCATTACTGGCTTTCATACGCTGCCGGCCAAGGCACTTATTACTATAATGGCCATAACAGGAACAAAAAAAACATTTGATGGCACGCCTGTATGCAGATCTTTTACTTTGCTGTTTCTTGATCACATTTTCAAGATGCGCCGGATAATTTGGCGATTTGTCACACATAGCATAAGTGTCATGTAAAAGGTGACAATGGATACATTTTTCCATTTTCCTATCTTTCTTATCGTATTTCTGATAAGGTTTCCTATTACTTTGGTAGTTTTTAGTTTGGTCTTTGACAAAGGAAACTATTTCAGAGTCATTTGAGGTCTTAAACACATCTCTGTTAGAAGAAAAATATGCTGATCCTTTCTTTTCAAACTGCTCTATGTTTTCAATGTCTGACTGCTGCAAAAATTTGGCAAAAGGAGAAGGTATGGTAGATATAACCTTGTCCATAGCAATTAAGTTTTTTAATCTATCAAAGTCTTTTCCTATATTAGCTGCTTTCAGCCACCTGTCTAGTACACTCTGTACATTTGAAACATAATCAATAAAGGTTTCACTAGGTTTAGGTTTTAGGTTTGAGAACTGAACTTGATACCCAGGGGCATCAAGTAAAAAGTGCTGCATAATCCTATCATGGATGTATTGATAGCTAGATCTAAGCTCTGTTGGTATAGTTTCTATTACTTTAAGGGGCTCACCACTGAGATTTTTTGTATAAATTGGGGCCCACATCTCTAATGGAACTTGGTGGTATTTAAATTGATATTCTACATTCTCTGTCCATGCTGATATTGAATCATCTTTACAATATGGTTTGATAATATTCTTGTATTTATTAAACTTATTTTCCTCTTGTTGACTTCTAAGTTTAGTGGCAGAGATTTCTGAGTGTGACTCTACCTCCCTCTCTTTCATCTTTAACTGTGTCTCTGATTCTACTTGTATCTGTTTTTCTTTGACTCTTGTCATTTCAGCTATCTCTTTTTGCTTTAATTCTTTGTCCTGATCTAATTGCCTTAGCTTTAATTCCTTATCCTGTTCTAGCTGTTTTTGTTTTGTTATCTCAGCTCGTTCTGCAATGTCCTTCTCTTGTTGTAACTGTTGTTGTTTAATCTCTAATTCTTTTTGTTTTATCTCTTTATCATGTTCTAACTGTTGTTGTTTAACTGTCTTATCATGTTCTAGCTGTTGTTGTTTTAATTGTATTTGATGTTGTCTTTCTTCTTCTCTTTCTCGTGCGCGTTCGTCCCTTTCAGCATCTTTTGCTTCTTTAAATTTTTGATCTGCATATTGTTGTAACTCTTTTCCTGTTAATTCTAGATCTTTACCTGCTTTTATGAAGTCTGATAAAGTTGCCATCTTAATTTAGTAATTGGCTAGCAGTGACAGACAATGATCTTTTTATTAATTATTTATCTTTGATATGTTATTTTTATTCACCAACGAGCGCAAAGACTTGTACTCTTTGCTTGTGCCCTGCAAAATTTAATGCTGAAAAAACAGAGCACAAAACATACAATAGTGTCTCAAAAGCTGAAAAAGAGATGCACTATTAATCAAATTGCATGCCAAAATATATAAGTGTACTCAGCTTTAACGTTCCCGAGGATCGGGGAACGGAACTCCGTTGCTACAGGTCACCTTGGTACTCTAGGGTGGCGACACGTGTCGTTACCAGCAAATTATATTTGGTACACAGGGCCGTAATCAGGTGTAGTTCGCCCTTTGATATGCAGGGCCGTAGTAATCAGGCCTATTACACGATATGTTAACCCAGACCCCTATGGACAATGACTTAGACAATGACAGACAGGTTCACGAACAACTAGAATATGTATTAAATAAATTAAATGTCAATGTCCTGTCTTTGCTCTATCAGTTATTGCCTTACGTTACTAATCTATTTAATTTCTGTACGTGTTGTGCAGGCAAGTATCATCTGCCTGGCCAAAAAAATAGTTCCATCGTGACGGTAAACACAGAGAAAATATGACCAAAAATATGCATATCTGCTTTTAAAGAAATAAAAATAACATCATAATGTTTAAATAAATAAATATATTCCTTTAGTAGTTGAAATAAATAAATAATAAATGATATAACGTACCGATTCAGGCGGGCAGCCGTTTAGCAATTTCTCTACACACTCGATTGCTGTATGCTAATGAGCCCAGACGACTGTTTGTCAATCATCTGACGTCACAGCACAGCGCGATGAAAAATCGATATTGTCGGCTGGCTTTGTATCGCTCCGCCGTGAATCATTTTTGGTACTCATTTCTCAATAAAAAGGTGAAATATATAAATAAATATCAGAAAAATAAGAATAATAATACTTACAGTTTCGACGAATACATGATTTCATTCAATAAATATATCATAAACACAATTAAACACTATTTTGTCACGATAGGCATATTTCTAGCTCGCAAATTCTCCTGTCTGCACAAATTATCGTCACTACAAAAATTAAACCCTAGTCTCTAGCCTCGTGGACGAGTGGAGTAGCTTGAATATTTCATTCAAGCTTCACTTCTGACAACCACAATTACCTTGTACTGTGGGTATTAGCTTGGCGCTTTCGTCCAAGCACCACTTTCTGACACCACAATTACCCTGGCCTGTCAACAACTTAACTGACAGGCATCATCGGGTACTTCTCACACACTCGTACAAGACAACTTGCAAGTCGTGTGGGAGGCAAAATGCATGGTCCATTTTATTGCCGTTGGCTCGCTTACAAGCGGTAAACAGTCGCTAATGCAATACACAATATATAGCCACAGAATTATCTAACACAAACTGCTAACCCTATGCTAACTCTATCTACTAGTGAACACAAAACTCCTAACGTTATTCTAAACGATGTGAACGCCCCAAGTCCAGTCTCCCGTCTGCCGAACATCTCTCCCGTGGTTACACACCACGTGGGGGTGACCTTCTCCTTCGTGCGTGTTACCTCACATCGCACGCTGCTGGCAAAACGTGGCCTGTTGAGTGTCTACTCAACTGTGCTCTGGCTTCATGAGGTGTGGTGGTATTCGTGATTAGAGTGCTAACTCTCTGCACACCGCCTGCGTGTATTCATGAGGGAGTGGCTAACCTTCCACTATTCCCTCATCTCCCCTGCTCTTGCCTCGGGCACCGCATCTCCTCCTGGTCCCTCTAGGATTGACCGCTCTCCCTGGCGGAGGGGATGTGGTCAAGTCTTTGACAGATGGGATCCACTGTATTACAACTTTTTTGGATTTCTGGCATAGACCATGGAGTGCTGCTCTTAGGTCAGCTAGTTCTGTGCTGTTTTTGCTCTTCAGTATTGAGACAGCTGACTTTGCATCTGTGAAGATAGCTATTTGCTTCTCTTTATTTTCCTCCATCAAGAGCATTTCTGCTGCAGTTTTCAAAGCCTCTACCTCCGCTTTGAAGTTACTTGAAAATTTTCCAGTTGCCACTGATTGTGTGTTTTTCACTCCATTTTTTAAATTAAGGAGAATTCCTCCTCCTCCATTCTCTATTGAATCTTTGGCTGATCCATCTGTATATGCATGGGTCCAATTGCTGCTTGGGTAATGTTCTTTTATGTAGTTGAGGGTTATTTTTCTTCTTTCGGTTTCATTCTGAGTGTTCTTTTTCTCAATACCAGGAATGTTTTCTATCATCTCAGGCAGTTGCTGCTGTCTCCAAGCTGGGAAGTTGTCTGCATTGTAAATGGGCTTGACTGTTGATATGTTAAGTATGGGATCTGCCCTAAGCTTTCGTTTTGCAGTTTCTACAAAGTTGCTACGCTTCAGTCTTCCTTTTCCAAAACCATTATACCTGTTATACATAGGGTGGTCTGTCAATCTTCTAAATTTTTCTGCTTGTTGCTGGGCTCTGCTATCTCTTCTGTCCTGCATTGGTTGTAAACAAGTGATCTTTTCTAGTTCATTAATAGGCGTTGTCTTCAGGCTTCCAGTTATGATTCGCATTCCTTGGTTTTGGACTCTACTTATTTTGTTAAAGTTTGACTTAGCTGCTGTTGCCCAAGCTGCAATGCCATATTCCAGTACTGGCCTCAACCATCCAGTATATAACTTCTTGAGAACTTTCTCATCTGCTCCCCACGTTGTACCAGCAAGCTTTTTCATGATTGCCATTCTCTGCCTTGCTCTTGTTCGATTTTTCTCAACCTGTGTCTTCCATGTCAGGCGACGATCAAATGTGACTCCTAGATAGTTTGGATTTTCTTCATGGCGCAATATTTTTCCATTCAATACCAACTTAGGTTGCTGAGTTTTATTTGAGAGGGAGAACACTGTGCATGTTGTTTTCTCCTCACTTATCTTCACTAGCCATGATTTTGACCAGTCCTCTAGCGCTAATAAGGCTTGCTGTATTCTGCTGTTAGCTGTACTAATATATTCTTCAGATGTCCATATGGCTAGGTCATCTGCAAAGGAGGATGTGTGTACTCTGGCTGGAAAATTTTCTGTGATGTCATTTATATATGCTAGGAATAATGTTGGTGAAAGAACTCCTCCTTGAGGGACACCTTGCTCCAACAGCATCATTTTGCTTGTTTGTCCTTGTACTTTTGTTCTGGCCGTTCTGTTCTCAAGGTAGTGGCTGATCCATTTATACATTTTCCCAGAAACATGCATTTTTTGCAGTTTTACTTTCAGTCCTTCCTTCCATACTTTATCAAATGCTTTTTCTAAATCTATCCAGACCGCTAGTGTGTGCTTTTTCTCTTGGAAGGCATCCTCTATTTCCTGAGCTATATAGGTTATTTGATCTTCAGTGGATCTGTACTTTCTGAATCCTGTTTGGTGTGGTGTTAAGAGTTTGTTTTCTTCCAGATGCCATGTTAGCCTGCCATTGATAATGCGTTCCATTAATTTTCCTACACAGCTAAGTAGACTGATAGGTCGATAGCCATTTGGTTCTTCCAGGTCTTTTCCTTTCTTTGGGACTGGTATTAGTATAGCTTCCTTCCATGCCTGTGGGACTATTCCACTCTTCCAGCTGTTATTTAGGACTGCTAGTAGTTTCTTCTTTGCCTTGGTGCCTAGTCCTATTAGCATTTCATTTGTGATTTCATCCTTTCCTGGTGATTTCTTCTTTTTTAGGGTATTCATTGCCTGTTCCATTTCTTCCATTGTTAGATTTGCCATCATATATTCTGCTGCTGGCTCTGTATTTCTATGATGTATCTGTTTGTCTTTGATTGCTTTCTTCTGTTCGGTTGTAATATCAATGTGGTTTGCATTTGCATAGTGTTCTATTAGTGCATTTGCAGCCTTTTTTCCTGTAAGCAAGGCATTTCCTTGTTTAATTGTTATTTGTTTGTTTCTAGGTCCTTCATTGTTCATGGCTTTCACTAATTTCCATAGTTTGTTTCCATCCCTGTCAAAATTCGCGTTTTCTGTTTTTCCCTCCAATAATCTCTTGTTGTTTGATTTACTGTTCTTTTATATTTTGCTGAGATGGCTTTGAGAGAGATGTTCGCTTCAATTATTTGTTCTCTCTCTGCTTCTTCCTGGCATCTTCAACTTTGTCCTCCAAACTTTGTAGTTCTTCAGTCCAGTATAGTTTGAAATTCTTCCTCGCTCCTCTTGGAATGGACTCAGTGGCTGCCTGTATTATCGCTCTGTTTAGACTTTCCACCATTTGCTTTATTTTGCCATATCGTGTATTTATGTTTTCACAATATTTGTCTGTTAGTATGACAAATCTGTCCCAATCTGCTCGTTTGTAATTCCAGCGGGGCAAGGGCTTTTGCTCCTGTGGAACATACTCCATATTCATTACAAGCTTGATTGGTCTGTGGTCACTACCTGCTAATTGGTCCAGCACATGGCGATCGATTTTGTGGAGGATGTCTCCTGTGCAGAAAGCTAAGTCTGGAGTAGAAGTGGTAATCCATCTTCTGGAGTAGAAGCTCGGTGTGTCATCCGCTTTGTTGAGTAGATGGAGATTTGAGTCTATTTCCCAGTCCTCCAATTCATCTCCTCTTTTGTCAGTATCTGGGTATCCCCATCTTTCTGAACGGCTATTAATGTCTCCGACAATAATGCAGTTTGTGTCAGTTATTTTCATGTTTGAGAGTGTAAGGTCCTTATCTGCTGGGCTATACAGATTGTAGATTCTTATTTTCACGTCCTTTATCATTATATCAACACCTATAATTTCCGTTAGGTTGTCAGAGATCACAGATACTTCGCTGCAAGGTATTGTATTTCGTGTAAGTATTAGAACTCCTCCTTTGTGTCCTTCGCGGTTGAAACGTGTGACCTGATATCCTCTGACTGAGAATTTGTGATTGGCGTTGAGGTGTGTCTCTTGAATGCATGCCACATCTATTCTATCTTTATGAAGACGCTGTGTTAGGGAGTCTTTCTTCTTGTAAACTCCTTCGGCATTCCACTGTAGTATGTTGAGTGTCCGGGGTATTTGGTCAATAGCTCTTAACCTACTCCTCTATGCCTTGACTCCACAGCACAGGGGAAGGTGACCACCAGTAGTCATGGGTGGACCCCCTCGAGGCAGGGGGCCCGGCACTATCGCCGCCTGATGGGACTTCACGGGATTAGCACCATAACGATTAATTTTGATTTGTGACATCATGAATTAAGTTACGTTGCACTGCTTTGTCAAGCCTGTGGCTCAGTACATCCGATTTCGACAAGCATTTTTCGGGATGTTTTCCCTAGCCTTTGACTGTCTCCAGTCCACCTACAAGGCAGCAGGTTTGTGCGTCTCTTCGTCTGGTCCCTCTCCATTGACCTGTCCGACATGGGTGACCCTACCAGTAGCTGTGCTACCGTCGGCATAGCTCTTGGGGTCATTGGAACGCGCAAGCCCCTCTACCTCGTCAAGGTGGACGCACGGCAGAGGGGGTATCACTATTCAATCTGTCTCGAGACAGCGTCGACACAGTCGAGGGCAAGTTGTGGATAGCTCTTCTAAGCAGCTGTCTGGGTTACATGCTACCAAACCCTAAAATATGAGCTTCTACCTGACATTACCGAGTAATGCGTCGCCGAACATGTTTTCCAAGAACACACCGGGTCACTATTTCGTCAAGTTACCGCAGACTATTGAGGTGAGTCAACATTTCGAAGTGGGTCTGGCCGAAATTCCCCTAACTACTACTGCAATGTGCTAGAGAATGAAGTATGGCTAAGATACATACCACCAAACGGTAGAGTGATAAGAAAGGCGTGTCCCCCGGGCCTGTACAGCTCACCAGACGCGTTTATAACTGCCCTGAATAGCCTAATGAAAGATCGGAAGGTGGACGAGCAGCTCTGTGTTCTATTCCATTTCGACAATGCATCAAAGAAAGTCATCGTGAAAATACTCGAACCCGGGGCCACTATTACATTTAGTGAGAAGTTGCAAGAGATACTAGATACAATTGAAGGTGAAGGGGCGATAGACCTGAATTCCGACCTACAAAATGTCTACGTATACTGCGATCTCATTGCGGCGAGACCAGTCGGAGACGTCCTGGTCCCACTACTAAGGACGGTTCCTATCATGAATCAGCACTCGACCTCAGTGTTTCGCGCCTACGACAATCCTCATTACATACCGCTGAGTCGTTACTCCTTCGACACGGTGGAAATACTTCTAACCACTGATACGGGCACAAAGGTCGCATTCACTACAGGGACTTCAGTGCTGACGTTACATTTTCGAGTTCGGAAGAGATCAGACCTAGAATAACGGTAAAATACGGGGCGCTACGTCGAAACCACAGACTGTCCGAAGACATGATGTGCCCGACACTCAGATGATTGATGCCTCAGTTATCTACAAGACTCAGATATCAGCCCACCAATCAGGAGACCAGTTTTATGACTACAGGCTAAGTGACATGTGCATACCAGGCTACCAGCTGGAAAAAAACAACCTACCCAGACAAGGGTGTGAAGAAATCCAGATACAACATACATTGTGTATAGCTCTGTATGTGAAAATAAAAGGTTGTGATGATACTATGTATACCACCTCATTTCACATCAGCCATTTCGTATAATGACATTATGCGATTTTATTCTTGAAAAATGTACTGAAATACTGTAAAAAATGTACTGAAATACTGTAAAATAAAAAGGTCTATATTATAATTACGTCTTGGTTGTTGAATTTGTTTCCCCAGTGTTTACGGTGTATATAGTTGTCATGTGATGAGAGAATGAAGAGCAAAAATCTTGGTCAATTAAGAAAATTTGTTAGCCAAAAGGGAAAAATGTTGGCTACATTTCAACCAGACTTATAAAAAACTCACCCAAGCTTATGAAAAGTAGGAAAATTTGTTAACCAAATGTGAAAAGGTTAGCCGAATTTCAAACCAAACTTATAAAAAATCTCAGTCAAGCATATGAAAAGTAGGAAAATTTGTCAACCAGACGTGAAAAGTTTGGCCAACTGTCACCCAAGCTTATGAAAAGTGGGAAATTTTGTTGTCCAGCGGTGACAATTTTGACCACATTTCACCCAAACTTATGAAAAGTAGAAAAATTGTGTTAACAAAAGGGCAAAAATCTTGGCCAAGTAAGAAAATGTGTTAACCAAATGTGAAAAGGTTAGCCAAATTTCAAACCAAACTTATAAAAATCTCAGTCAAACTTATGAAAAGTAGGAACATTTGTTAACCAAAGGTGAAAAAGTTAGCCGAATGTCAAACCAAACTTATAAACATCTCAGTCAAACACATGAAAAGTAGGAAAATTTGTTAACCAAGCATGAAAACTTTGGTCAACTTTCATCCAAACTTATGAAAAGTAGGAAACTTTGTTAACCAAATGGCAAAAAGATTGGCGAAGTAAGAAAATGTGTTAACCAAATGTGAAAAGATTAACCAAATTTCAAACCAAACCTATAAAAATCTCAGTCAAACATATGAAAAGTAGGAAAAATATGTTAACCAAACGGGAAAAAGTTTGGCCAACTGTCACCTAAACTTATGAAAAGTGGGAAATTTTGTTGTCCAGACGTGAAAAGTGTGACCAAATTTCACCCAAAATTATGAAAAGTAGGAAACTTTGTTAACCAAAGGGCAAAAAATCTTGGCCAAGTAATAAAATTTGTTAGCTAAAGGGGAAAATTTTGGCTACATTTCAACCAGACTTATAAAAAGCGCACCCAAGCTTATGAAAAGTAGGAAAATTTGTTAACCAAATGTGAAAAGGTTAGCCGAATTTCAAACCAAACTTATAAAAATCTCAGTCAAACATAGGAAAAGTAGGAAAATTTGTTAACCAAACGTGAAAAGTTGACCAACTGTCACCTAAACTTATGAAAAGTGGGAAATTTTGTTGTCCAGGTGTGAAAAGTTGGACCACATTTCACCCAAACTTATGAAAAGTAGGAAACTTTGTTAACCAAATGGCAAAAAGCTTGGCCAAGTAAGAAAATGTGTTAACCAAAGGTGAAAATTTTTGGACAAGTTTGACCATATTTCAAACAAAACTCATAAAAAACTAGGGAAATTTGTTAACCAAATGTGAAAAGTTTGACCAAAGTTCATCGAAACTTGTAATATTATCGCCTGTCCCCTGTGCAAACAACAGTTGTATTTCAGAAAATTAAACGTATCTTATGTAATAAGTCACTATAATTGAAGGAACAAAATAAAATTTCAACAATAAAATTGTACAAACAATTAACAATTAAATTTCTCTTTATGTTTCCAACTTGAATGTTTCTCTCTTTGGCCTTGAGAACAACTGAGGCCGAAGAGATGTGATGTCTAATTTTCAGCAAAGGGTTTGAACTCACCCCTCTGAGACACTACCAAGCAGATGGGCTAACGTGCCCCAGGCACGACCGAGCGTGGCCACTGTTTTTCCAGACCGCAGTTGAGAGGGCAGACAGGCCCTGTGAAGATCCAAAAGATCCAAGAGGATCTTGATTGTGGATTAACGATTATCTGCTGTTGGGTGAGTTTTGAATGAACCTTCATAGTTTAAATAGGAATATAGGAATAGAATAGCTATGTCTGTGCCCGAGAACAATAATGGAGGGGTATATGCCTGGGAAGAGAGGAAGAGGAAGGCCAAAGAGAAGATGGGTGCATGATGTGGCGGATGATCTCCAGATCAGATGGGTGTATCTGAAGCGGGACATCTTGATTATGATCGAGAGGTTTTCCGGAAGTTTGTTATAGGGAGCGAGGTTCTGCAAAGGACATGCAACTGAATGAATGACCTTTGTTCCATCTTGTTGTCTGATATTTGCTGGTGTTGTGTATCAGACTACAGTTACAGTGCAGTGATGGAAGATCACTGGTACTGTGAAGAATGATAATGTGTATGATATTCATGGGGATGAATATTTTGTTATTGCATCTAATCATGAATTTTATTTCTTAGTGCATTGGCATTATTAATCAGATGTTGTTGTATCTTTTCAATTACATTATTCTGATTCCCTGTACACGAAACTGAATTTCTTCTGATATTTCTAAATCTTTTCTTTTCTTGTTAGCCGTAGAGATAGAATAAGATTTTCTTTGTCTTCTTATTCCTCTCTTTTTTACTACGGCCCATGAGCAGTCGGCATTGTGCTATTATCTCTATCATCTCTGTGAGGTTACATTGGATGTGAGGTCTTGATTGGACGCAGCAATTCCAAACCAAACATTGATGGTATTTTGAAAGCCGCACGTTAGTTTCACAAATCTCCCTAACCTCTTTTGCTGCTTAGTATGTGAGAATCGGATATGTGCACATTAGGTCTAATGTAACTATCTTTTTGCTAACGTCGCCTACTTTGATAACTTTGCATAGTAAATAAATATGTTGGTTGTCTTTGTTTTTTTTGTGCATTGCACGCCCTTCCCATGATTAACTTAGTTTTTCGTCTTTTTTTCCAGAGCTTTCGTTCTAGCTTGCAATTATTGTTAAAGTTAGTTGTATATCCTTTACAGGACGTTTGCAGTCAACACCTGCATTGTTTGCTGTTGTTGATGTCTTGGCAAGTTTACGTTCAGTAGTTTACCATTGCTTTCTGAACGAACGGCAGCCATAACATAGCGTATAAACAAGCGCAACGTTGTCTACTGTCAAATCGCGCGCAGCTGTGTTTCGAACGCGGGTTTACGGGATTACGAACCGCGTCCGTAAGACCTTTGCCACGGAGAACGGGGCAAGTATTGTACAGAATGACTATCCGGCCCGCGCTCGTCATTTTCTCAGCTAATCCGGCCCGCCGTGAAAAAAGTTTGGTGACCCCTGGACTAGATGATAGACTGAGATTGTCAGTGATAGACTAGATGATAGACTGGGGTTGTCAGTGATAGACTAGATGATAGACATGGGGTTGTCAGTGATGGACTGGATGATAAAATGAGATTGTCAGTGATAGACTAGATTATAAACTGAGATTGTCAGTGATAGACTAGATGATAGACTGAGATTGTCAGTGATAGACTAGATGATAGACTGAGATTGTCAGTGATAGACTAGATGTTAGACTGAGATTGTCAGTGATAGACTGGGGTTGTCAGTGATAGACTAGATGATAGATTGAGATTGTCAGTGATAGACTAGATGATAGACTGAGATTGTCAGTGATAGACTAGATGATAGACTGAGATTGTCAGTGATAGACTAGATAATAAACTGAGATTGTCAGTGATAGACTAGATGATAGACTGGGATTGTCAGTGATAGACTAGATGATAAACTGAGATTGTCAGTGGTAGACTAGATGATAAACTGAGATTGTCAGTGATAGACTAGATGATAAACTGGGGTTGTCAGTGATAGACTAGATGACAGACTGAGATTGTCAGTGATAGACTAGGTGATAGACTGGGGTTGTCAGTGATAGACTAGATGATAGACTGAGATTGTCAGTGATAGACTAGATGATAGACTGAGATTGTCAGTGATAGACTAGATGATAAACTGAGATTGTCAGTGATAGACTAGATGATAGACTGAGATTGTCAGTGATAGACTAGATGATAGACTGAGATTGTCAGTGATAGACTAGATGATAGACTGAGGTTGTCAGTGATAGACTAGATGATAGACTGAGGTTGTCAGTGATAGACTGAGGCTGTCAGTCATAGACTAGATGATAGACTGAGATTGTCAGTGATAGACTAGATGATAGACTGAGGTTGTCAGTGATAGACTAGATGATAGACTGAGATTGTCAGTGATAGACTAGGTGATAGACTGGGGTTGTCAGTGATAGACTAGATGATAGACTGAGATTGTCAGTGATAGACGAGATGATAGACTGAGATTGTCAGTGATAGACTAGATGATGGACTGAGGTTGTCAGTGATAGATTAGATGATACGCTGAGATTGTCAGTGGTAGACTAGGTGATAGACTGGGGTTGTCAGTGATAGACTAGATGATAGACTGAGATTGTCAGTGATAGACTAGATGATAGACTGAGATTTTCAGTGATAAACTAGATGATAGACTGAGGTTGTCAGTGATAGATGAGATTATAGACTGAGGTTGTCAGTGATAGACTAGATGATAGACTGAGGTTGTCAGTCATAGACTAGATGATAGACTGAGATTGTCAGTGATAGACTAGGTGATACACTGGGGTTGTTAGTGATAGACTAGATGATAGACTGAGATTGTCAGTGATAGACTAGATGATAGACTGAGATTGTCAGTGATAGACTAGATGATAGACTGAGGTTGTCAGCGATAGACTAGGTGATAGACTGAGGTTGTCAGTGATAGACTAGATGATAGACTGAGGTTGTCAGTGATAGATTAGATGATAGATTGAGGTTATCAGTGATAGACTAGATGATAGACTAAGATTGTCAGTGATAGACTAGATGATAGACTGAGGTTGTCAGTGATAGACTAGGTGATAGACTGAGATTATCAGTGATAGACTAGATGATAGACTGAGGTTGTCAGTGATAGACTAGATGATAGACTGAGGTTGTCAATGATAGACTGAGGCTGTCAGTCATAGACTAGATGATAGACTGAGGTTGTCAGTGATAGACTAGATGATAGACTGAGGTTGTCAGTGATAGACTAGATGATAGACTGAGGTTGTCAGTGATAGACTAGATGATAGACTGAGGTTGTCAGTGAAAGATCAGATGATAGACTGAGGTTGTCAGTGATAGACTAGATGATAGACTGAGATTGTCAGTGATAGACTAGATGATAGACTGAGGTTGTCAGTGATAGACTAGATGATAGACTGAGGTTGTCAGTGATAGACTAAATGATAGACTGAGGTTGTCAGTGATAGAATGAGGCTGTCAGTCATAGACTAGATGATAGACTGGGGTTGTCAGTGATAGACTAGATGATAGACTGGGGTTGTCAGTGATAGACTAGATGATAGACTGAGATTGTCAGTGATAGACTGAGATTGTCAGTGATAGACTAGATGATAGACTGAGGTTGTCAGTGATAGACTAGGTGATAGACTGGGGTTGTCAGTGATAGACTAGATGATAGACTGAGGTTGTCAGTGATAGATTAGATGATAGACTGAGGTTATCATTGATAGACTAGATGATAGACTGAGATTGTCAGTGATAGACTAGATGATAGACTGAGGTTGTCAGTGATAGACTAGATAATAGACTGAGATTGTCAGTGATAGACTAGATGATAGACTGAGGTTGTCAGTGATAGACTAGATGATAGACTGAGGTTGTCAATGATAGATTGAGACTGTCAGTCATAGACTAGATGATAGACTGAGGTTGTCAGTGATAGACTAGATGATACTGAGGTTGTCAGTGATAGAACAGATGATAGACTGAGGTTGTAAGTGATAGACTAGATGATAGACTGAGATTGTCAGTGATGGACTAGATGATAGACTGAGGTTTTCAGTGATAGACTAGATGATAGACTGAGGTTGTCAGTGATAGATCAAATGATAGACTGAGGTTGTCAGTGATAGACTGAGGCTGTCAGTCATAGACTAGATGATAGAGTGAGGTTGTCAGTGATTGACTAGATGATAGACTGAGGTTGTCAGTGGTAGACTAGATGATAGACTGAGATTGTCAGTGATAGACTAGATGATAGACTGGGGTTGTCAGTGATAGACTAGATGATAGACTTGGGTTGTCAGTGATAGACTAGATGATAGACTGAGGTTGTCAGTGATAGACTAGATGATAGACTGAGGTTGTCAGTGATAGACTAGATGATAGACTGAGATTGTCAGTGATAGATGAGATGATAGACTGAGATTGTCAGTGATAGACTAGATGATAGAATGAGGTTGTCAGTGATAGACTAGATGACAGACTGAGGTTCTCAGTGATAGACTAGATGATAGACTGGGGTTGTCAGTGATAGACTAGATGATAGACTGAGATTGTCAGTGATAGACTAGATGATAGACTGGGGTTGTCAGTGACAGAATAGATAATAGATTGAGGTTGTCAGTGATAGACTAGATGATAGACTGAGATTGTCAGTGATAGACTCGATGATAGACTGAGGTTGTCAGTGATAGACAAGATGATAGACTGAGGTTGTCAATGATAGACTAGCTGATAGACTGAGGTTAGTCAATGATAGAATAGATTATAGTTTGAGGTTGTCAGTAACAGACTAAAAGATACACTCAGGCTGTCAGTCTTAGATTAGGAAAAAGAAGATTAAATGCTGTGATTGTTGCAGCTGATGTAATACAGGTGATATGTTGTGATTGTTGCAGCTGATGTAGTGTAATGCAGGTCGTGTGTTGTGATTGTTGCAGCTGATGTAATGTAATGCAGGTGTTATTATAACCTAACCCTAACCCTAAACAGGTGTTATAAACCCTAACCCATAAACCCTAACCCTAAACCATAACCCTAACACCTAACGCTAACTCTAACCCTAAACCCTAACCCTAACATTAAACCCTAACCCTAACCCCTAACCCTTAACTCTAACGCTAACCCTAACCCTAACACCTAACCCTAACCCCTAACCCTTAACTCTAACCCTAACCATGCAGGTACATTGGCGCTTGTTGATCACAGGTGGCTATTGGAGCACTTGCCTCCATCCACTGACTTATTATGAAAGATTCCATGAGGACGGGGCTGGTTGCCCGTAGATTGGAGCACTTGCCTCCATCCACTGGCTTATT